>OZ024826.1:62693382-63221591 GCA_964016985.1 Anodontia alba | reverse complement strand
CCCATCCCGTTTCACATGGGCTAGACTCGTAAAGCAATTACAGTTAACTCCCTTTTAATAGTCAGTTGCAGTTAGCTCCCTTAAAAGAGTAAAACCCTGCAGTGTGAGGACGTTACCCCGCATTTACCAGGGTACAAATGAATATTGTCATGTTATTCTCTTACTGTATATACATTAATAACATTATCTTTAATGGCTTATAGAGCAATCTTCAAACCTTTCGTTTCCATGTAAAATGTTTTGTTTTTGTGTCTTCAACATTCGATATGCAAAACCAAGACCGTAATTTATTTAACGAGTAAAAGAGACGCACGTATAAACCTAGCATCGGCGGGAAAGCATCTTCACATAATATTGTCATATGTCTTCCTGGGTAGAAACCAATACTAAGATACGAGGATAAAGTGTCTTGCTCAAAGACACAACAATTGGTGCTCGCGGGTATCGAATTACCACTATCTGGGCTAATTCAGTAGATGACAAAAAAAAAAAAAAAAATCGTTATTTGTTTTATTACCAAGAAAATAGGATTTGACATTTCATGCAATGGAGACAATTTGCATGAAATGCAAATCCTGATTTCTTGGAAGAATGATAAAAATATTTCAAAATGTCTGTTGAAAACTTTACCCAGAATGTTAAGCGTTATGGTTTGCAGAAACAAATCGCGCATGGGTCTGTGCATGGTAAAACCTATAATAACTTGTACGAAAAGACGAATTAGCCGGCACACTCTGAGCCTGCACATCAGTAGTCTGATCAGAGCCTTCGCTAATCGTATGTACCGCCTACAATCTAAGGGTTTAACAAAATGTCTTGTGCGACGAGCGAAGACTTGGGTCAATCTGCGCAACTGCACATTCTGATCAGAACATTCGCTGATCCTGTTTACCTTCGATAGCCGGGCTGTCCAAAGCGGGATAAACAGTGTGACTGTAACATCACATTCTGATCAGATCCTTCGCTGATCGTACAGTATGCACCTTCTTCGGACTCCGGGCTATCCAAGAAGCTTGCTTTATATAGTGGGTCAATGCACAGACTGACCCGAGTGTTTGCTGGTCGCACGTACATTGTACTATAGTACGTTTTGTCGTCTGGTTCATTGTAAGAACATTGTAAATCATACTAGTACCGACGTAATTTTGGTTTGAACGAGTTAAAAACTGCCCAGTCAACACTATGTAGGTCTTGTCGAGCCCGCACACTTTTCCGGGGTGGGCTTATTCATAAGCCATTAATCATTTCAACAGTTCATATACTTTGACGATAGAGCCTACTTTTGGAGTTATGGCCCTTTGAACACCGAAAATATTTTAGTGATTTCTGTAATATATTTTTGTCCACTCTATAACTTGAAAACTATTTGAGACATTTTCTTGAAACAGTGAATGGGGCTACCGGGGTTTTCTTTGGACCTAGGGAGCACCCAAATATATTCAGGGAACAAGGCAGCATTGGTTAATATTTTAAGAAAACAAGGGAACTGACCTAATTTTGGTGGATCGGAATGCGGGAATTTGGAAAACACTTTTGGGATAATAAGACCTTTGCGACCAGCACAGACTCAGATCAACCTGAGCATCCGCATGAGCGTGGACGATGTAACCTTCATGCAGACTGTTCTATATGGTGGAAAAATGTCTCTGGGTACAACATTACGATTCCGAGTAACTTCGCACAACTTTGCATAACACATACTTTGCGCGGACTTGCGAATATTACGTTTACTCGGTTTGATTCCGAGTGTTTGGGGGAAGTCCGCAAAACGCCGATATTCGGGGTAAAGAGTTTTTTTTTTTTTTTTTTGTTCTTTTACCTGAGCTGTACTGAATGTACTTTTCGTTTGAAGTGTAGGTAATTCACGTTTTTCACGGGTATTCCGGTCGTATTCCGGCTCTGATTTAGCGGACTATCAACAATGTTTTCAAATAAAAAAAAACAAAACAAAAAAAAAACAACACTTCAAAGACAATTTGCAAATTATTTTAGGTTAAAGTATTATCCCTTTTCCATTAGGTTGACATAATATTACTTAATTGGTTAATTAAAGCCAATATTGGTGTCTTTAATAGGTGTCCTTCACAGGTATACCTATATTTTTCACTGGTATTCCGGTATTTCGGTAGTATTTCGGTGATTCGTGTGACCCTGTCTACATGGCTCTTGCCCAAATGCCTATCAGACGAAGCACTTTCTGCTTAAGATGGGTTCCAATGAACGTTTTAAGTATGTCTTTAGGTTTTGTGGTATTTTTTCTGGTGGCCTATTATAGTTTGTGATGTGTTTTGTGGTGTTTTATAGTGTTTTGTGGTGTGTTTTGTAGTGTTTTGTGCTGGTTTGTGGTAGTTTGTAATGTGTAGTGCCACCCGTATTGGTGTGACTTGCAGATAAAAAATACAAATGTAGCTAACAACTCCGATCAGAAATTCATGATGGCTGCCACAGCTGCCAATTTGAAAATGTATTTTCTCCTGAAACAAAAGGCCAATTGACAGGAAACTTGGTAAGAAGTATTGGTGTGATTTATAAAGCAAAAAAATAGCTAAACGGCTTGGCCAAGATAAAGGGGTCATTTTGTTCTTTCATGTGTTATACATCAATCTCTAAGTTATAAAAAAGCATATATTGCTGGCTGTGACTTTTCTGATTTCTTTGGACACAAACCTTTCAGGCGATATATAGTTTTATATACTTTAAATTAATTAGTTTCAAGTCACAGGCTTGGAAAGCTTCATAAATTGCAGTTTTTTGCGTGTTATATTGTTGCAAAATAAAAAGGCTGTTCTTTATACTGCTATATAGTAAAAACTTTATACAAACTATGACAATAATTTAAGATCATCTAATCAAGCCAACTTTACAGGTAATACTACTTTTTACGGCTTAACAATCGACAAATATTTTAATGTTTTACGACCAAATATGTGACGGTACAGGTATGTTATACTTTTTCCATTTTCCATGTATATGTGGAAATGCCACCATTCAGTATTAAATAGAAATAATTTCAAGAGAAAAATATGCAATTTCATGTATTTGGACATGTTTTAACTCAGATCTTCTAAAACTTTTTTACTGAAAATCTTTTCAATAATGAAAAAAATCAATTGAAAAATGTCAATATTTTGTACAGTCCGTAGCCCCAAAATTTAAGGTGGTGTATTCTGCTGATAATCACATGTATCAAAAAAGTGTTTTCCTCTTTTATTGCATGGTGTGCAGGCCTGATGACTGACAAGAGATTTTCCTTACAGCAAAGAAGAAGGAAATTCTACATGCAAAAATATGTTGTCCGTAGCCCCGTACAGTCCGTAGCCCCTACAATTTTTTATTTTTAAAAACTTAACAAAGTAAGCAGTCTCTTATATTTTCAGTTTTAATATTGTTACATGCACAGTATAACACAAAGTGGCTGTGTTGAGGAATTTTAAACACTGATCAGAAGGAATATTGAAAAGTCAGTACACAAATGATACTGCACTCTGAGCATAAATCTGATTGTGGCTCACAAAATGATGTACTCAAATAGAATTGATGTCAACAAACTGTATGTAAAACATTGTTAAAGATCCTCTTGTAATAATATAAAAGAACTTAAAGAATAATTAAATGATTTGATAGTTTAACTTATGATAAATGAAAATACCTAGAGGGACTACGGACTGTACATAAATCATGCATTATTTATATGCTGACTAACCATGCTCATATTTTCAGCTCATGTGGATCATAACTAAAATATTTTGTTTGACTTTGACAGACCTCCGTACAAGGATGCTCTGAGACATACATTGGCATGTCTGGGCTGCTTTCCAACCTGCGTGCAGAATTTTGCATGTCTGTTGTTGACGAAGAAAAAATAAATAGAGTATAGCATAAAATAAGTTGACAACATAACAATACATTTACTTTCTTATTACATTGTATATATATATGTGCTTTCAAAAGTCCTCAGAAATTTTCATCACCTAAGAATGTATTATTTAAGCATTTAATTTTGTTTGGATATCAATTCATGTGTAAACACATGCCTTATATCTACTCAGGCATAGGGGAGCGGAGCCTGAGGTTTTTCTCCTTTACAGACTGGGCCTAAATTGTGTTAAGGATTTAAAATTATCTTTATTAGGACAACCACTATTTGCCAAGTAGAATTGTGTACTGCACGTTATAAGTACAAGCATGCTTTCAGCACTAATTATTTAAGCATTTATTTTTTTTAATATCATTACATACGTAAATACATATTTACAGAGATTGTAGTGACGTGGAGTCCTAGGTATTTCTCCTTTACAGACTTGGTCTAAGCTCTTATGACTTAAAATTGTTAGGAAAACACTGTTTACTAAGTAGAATTGTGTTCTGCACATTATAAGTATTAACATGCTTTCAGGACTAATTATTGAATTTTCCATTGAATACAATATTGTATATCAGTAACGTAAATAACAATTTAATACTTAATGTTGTAACTATACATTTTACCCATTATGGTAATGTAGAAATGTGGTACCACAAGTGTACCACTACAAATGCTAGTGTTGTGCCGATGATCGATTATAATTGATAACTAGTGTTGATTCTACTAACTGATTGTGTTTAGTGATAAAAGATTATAATTAAAAATATGTACATCTAATCTTTTTTTGAAGTTTCAGTTAAAATTTTGCAACTTTGATGCAAAATATATGCTAGTTCAAACTATTCGTCTTAAGTATATCAGAAATGCAAAACAATAGTGTTTCTTCAACAACTGTAAACCATACAGCACAACTTAGAAATTTCAGTTACTTCAAAAATGAATATGTCTGAGCCTGTTGTGATACAGGTATTGGAACTCAAATCATGCATGTAAATGACAAAGTATGTAGATTTTTTATGGACAGTCTGTAGCCCCAGTTATATCATTAGCTATGTTTAAAAAAAAAGTGTTTTTGTTGCTTTGTTGGACCTTAGTTTGAGTTAAGAGTTGAAGAAAATGGTTTTTTGTTTGTTAAATTGATAAAAGTTTGGCACCAGAGTGAATTATTTTATTTTCTAGTTGTTTTTGAACCGTTTAAATAGTTTTGAAGACTTTGAATGTCATGTTTTATAACTGACATAATAGTAAAGTTCCTTTTATTTCTGTTTAACATTTAACAATGCTTGAATGCTGGAAACATTGAACAGTAATTGCCACTTGATGATAAATATTATTCAATCTTCTGGCTTTTAATATATGTACATGTAGTAAGTTTAAAGTGTACAGTCCGTAGTCCAGGCCACACAGATTATCATTTACATTGAAATGTTGTTCTTGCTTCCCTGATTTTGTGAAGATTACTAATAGGTCTTCAAGATAACATAATAATTCCAGTTATAAGTTCATTAAATGTTGATTGTATTGTTTGCCTAGTAATTTTTGTTGAGCTGAATTTAAAGAATGTTCACTCTTGTTGTGTTTCTTTTGAGTAAATTTAGATAAAAGAAAAAAAAATAATTTCACATAGTTTAATGTGCATCAGTTACTGTGAAGCATATACCAGTTTGAAAAATGTACATGGCAGCCAGATATCAACTTAGAATTTAGGTTTAAATAAGACTTTGAATGTATTATGTAAATGTACAGTCCGTAGGCCTTTTCAGGGTAAGTTGTAATGCATCAGTACAAACAATAACAACAAACAGTATTAAGTATTGATCTTTTGTATGCATAGAGAGATATCTGTAGATATTGTCTGCATCATATTATCAATTCAAACACTTATTTTGTAAGGTTCTTTTTAAATCACAAAGTAATGTTTATTTTGAAAAATACACTACTCGGTGTTTCTCTGTCAAAAAATCAATTGACCTGAAAGGAAGAAATATTTTATGTTATAAATGATAAAGAAGTATTACATACATTTTGAAAAAACTTATTCAGAAAGCTGAAAATTGTGCTTTTGAATATAAATTACCTATGTTATGCTTCACTATGTACAGTCCGTAGGCCACACTGGGTATTTGCATATGAATTACTGTAACTTTTTAACTACTGTATACAAATAGAAAAAACTTTAGGAGAATCTCTGTGGGGGTTTGTACAAAGAAATTTTAAATATGGCAATATGTTAGTATGAAGTTCAAAAAATGACTTTCTTGCAACATCAGGTGTACCCTTTATCTTGGCCAAGCCGTAAAATCTTATTGATCAGATCAAAAATCCAAATCTAATTTGAACTTCCTCCTGAGCTGAAAGGCCAATTGATTTGAAACTTGTCTGGTACTCAGATGAGCGATACAGGGCCATCTTGGCCTCTTGTATTTATAAACATATGGTTACATTGAAGTTTGTGTTAGATGTTCTTGAAACTTTAAAATACTTCATATGCATTTTTATATTTTTTATCCAGCTGTAGCATAAAACAGGCTCTCATATTTATATGGTAACAAGTAAGACCTATCATCTGTGTAATCATGCGGTTCAAGTTCCCAAAATATCCAAAGGAACATTATTTTCTTGAAAGTCAGGTATATGTATATCTGTACTTATCCCAAAAGAAATGCAACCCTTCTGAACTGCAGAAGAAACACAAGACTAGTACTTAACAGAAAATTCATCTGGTGTTAGAAATCTGTAAATCAGCTGTTGACATTACATTCAGTGTTTCTAGATATAAAACACACACACATGAAGAATTGTGAAACAGTCTGTACAGACCAATTTTATTGCTGCTGAAATCATATGGTATTATTCTGGCCTTTAATTTGTGGTTCATAGGTATTGCATTTCTGTAAACATAATTTATCATTTTGTAGTCTTGCCTTCCCTTACGGGTTCATAATTATTTCATTTCTGAAAACATAATGTAGTAGTATTGTAGTTTTTGCCTTCCCTTAGTGGTTTATAGGTACCAGTATTTCATTTCTGAAAACATAATATGCTCACCAGCCTCTGTGGCTCAGTCGGATGTGCATCCGACTGGAGACCAGGGGGTCACGGGTTCGACCCCCGCTGAGGTCGACAACATTCTTTCGTGGAGATTGCTCATGAAATATTTTCTTTTCTACAGTCATTCTCTCCCATCCGCTGATACAAGAAGGGCAATTGTCAGTTTCTGGCGAAAGAATGTGCACAATACTGGCTAACCGCTTAGAGGACCAAGCCTGCTCAGTAAACCTGTGGTTAGGTAAACTGACTGCTCTAGACATGACCCCATTGAGTTGACTGGGTTGTAAAACCTCAACACAAACAATATTATTCTTGTAGTCTTTCCTTCTTGCCTTCCTTTTGCATGTGGTTCATAGGTATTTCATTTCTGAAAACATAATATATTCTTTTAGTTTTGCTTTCCCTTTGTGGTTCATAGGTATTTCATTTCTGAAAACATAATATATTCTTTTAGTTTTGCTTTCCCTTTGTGGTTCATAGGTATTTCATTTCTGAAAACTTTTTACAATTATTGAAAGTTGAGTCATTTGACATGACGTGATGTCGACCACACAATGCCAGTATTCACAATGGTAGTCTCTGGTCAGTATCACATCATGTCCAATGACTCAGTAGTCAACAGTTGTTTTGTTCAGGGATTGTTCTTTGATATTTTCTGCAGCGTATAATGACTCAATAATCAACAATTGTTTATTATATAATCCCTCTACTGACTGAATTTCAGATGCGATGTTCAGTGTAACAAGTTAGAAAAACGTTAAGTTACATTTATTTTCGAAGCGGGGTAGCTCAGTGGTGAGCGCACCCTCTTTAGAGCTAGAGGTACCGGGATCGATACCCAGGCTAAGGCAAGAGAATTTTTGGTGTCCGAACATGCTTTCCTTCAGGTCATTTGTAGGCATGACATGAAAACAGTGCGCCATCCTTCAGATCAGGACGTTCTGGAGGCCCCTGTGCAGGGCGTCACTCTCTGTGCAGGTTACAGAACCCTACATTAATTCAAAATTGTAACATGTAGACCTTCCTCCTGCAACCCGGAGTGTACACTGTACCCTGACTGTGTCCTCCTAGGAAGTTAAAACATAATGGAAGAAAGAAAGAAAAAGAACAAGATTTCTTCTTTGAAAATGTCCACAGCATTTTCACCTGCTGCGGTATGTTATGCCCCCGCCATTCGGAGAATGGTGGAAGGGCATTAAGTTTTACCCCTGTCCGTCCATGCATTTGTGTCTGGCTCATAACTCCTAAACTGAATGGAATATATATTCATGAAACTTCACAGATGGCTAAATCATATCGAGACGATGTGTCATGAACAAGGACGACAACTCTGGCTAATTCTGTTTCTGGGCCATAACTCTTTGCCCTTGTCTGTCTGTGTGTATGTGCCTTCTAAAAAAATTGTGTCTGGGCCAGAACTTCTAAATTGTATGGAATATATTCATGAAGCTTCACAGATGACTTAATCATATTGAGACAATGTGTCACAAACAACGAAGATAATTCTGGCTACTTTGGTTTTGGAATTATCCCCCTTGCCTAAAACCCATGTAGTGCAATGCTGAAAACTTGTGTCCAGCTTATAACTCCTTAACAGTATGGAATATATTCATGAAACTTCACATATGACTTAAACATATCAAGACGATGTGTTGTGAACAAGGAAGTTAATTCTTGCTAATTTGTTTTTTTTAATTAACTCAGCTTGCCAAAAACCCTTGTAGGGTAAATGCTTTTTTTGTGTCTGGCTCATAACTCCAAAACCATATGGAATATATTCATGGAACTTCACATATGGCTTAGCTATTTCGAGACATTCGGTCTTGAAGAAGGAAGACAATTCTGGCTAATTGAGTTTTTGAATTAACTCCCTTTGCCAAAAATCCATATAGTGTAATGCTTTTTTGTGTCCGGCTCATAACTCCTAAACCATATGGAATATATTCATGAAACTTCACATATCATATCGAGACAATGTGTCATGAATAAGGAAGACAACTCTGGCTAATTTGGTTTTTGAATTAACTTCCCTTGCCAAAAACCCATGTAGTGTAATGCTGTAAATTTGTGTCCGGCTTATAACTCCTAAACCGTGTGGAATATATTCATGAAACATCACAGATGGCTTAATCATATCGAGACTATGTATCCCAAACAAGGAAGACAACTCTGGCTAATTAGGTTTTTCAATTAACTCCCCTTGCCTAAAATCCATGTATTGTCTGGCTCATAACTCCTAAACTGTATGGAATGTATTCATGAAACTTCACAGATGGCTAAATGATATTGAGACAATGTGTTCGGACAAGGAAGACAATTCTGGCAATACATTTAACTCCCTTGCCTAATGTAATGCTTTCTTAGTGTCCGCCTCATAAGTCCTAAACCATATAGAATATATTCATGCAACTTCACAGACTCATTTCCCACTGGAAGGCTGGACCCTGAGGTTGGGATTTTCCAATCCCCATTGAACATTAGTGATGGATTCTATTGTCTTACCTACAAGATCTCTATTATGTTGTTTGCATTATCTCTCTGGACCATCACTCTTGGCCAGTGTATGATACAAAGGGCACCAGGAGGGGACATCCGTGTCCCATGGACACTTTTCTATTTGATCTAGAATTGGGTCAAACTACTATACAGGTTCCCGTATTTGAATAAAGTTCAAATAACAGAACAAGATCCAGCAAGCCGTAATTCCACTTTGTAATTTTAGAAGGCGATGTCACATGGAAAATCTATTTTTGGAAACTAATGTTCACTGGAAAATCTGATTTTAGAAACCAATGTCTCATGGAACAGTGGACATCTAGATATGTCAGGCATCTAGATGACGTTGTTGGTCAATGAGAGAACGTCTATTTATAGAAAATATAGTTAAATATATTATTTTTGCAGTTTTGCCTTCCCTTTGTGGTTCATAGATATTTTATTTCTGAAAACATATACATGTATTTTATTATTGTAGTCTTGCCTTCCCTTTGTGGGTCATAGGTATTTCATATTTGAAAACATAATACATTATTATACGCCAATTTGAAAAACGGGACATATTATGTTACGGGGTATGGCGTCCATCCGTAAACTTTTTCGTTTCCAGCTAACTCCTCCTACAGTTTACATCCAGTCAAGCTGAAACTTGGTATATAGTTAGACTATGATGTGGAGCAGGGCATATTGTTTCGGGGTTACAGTCCACCAAATGTTTGCAGAGTTCTTTGAAATCTAAATCCTCCTACAGTTTACATCCGATCAAGCTGAAACTTCATAAATAGTTACACAATGATGTGGAGCAGCGCATATTATTTCGAGGTTACAGTGCACCAAATATTGGCTGAGTTATGCCCCTTTGAAAATTTCTGTAAACTTTTCGTTTCTGGCTAACTCCTCCTACAGTTTAAATCCGATCAAGCTGAAACTTGATCTGTAGATAGACCATGATGTGGAACAGCGCATATTTTATTTCAAGGTTACAGTCCACCAAATATTAACAGAGCTAAACCCCATTGAAAATTTCTATTAATTTTTCTTTTCCGGCTAAATCCTCCTACAGTTTACATCCGATCAAGCTGAAACTTCATAAATAGTTACACGATGAGTGGAGCAGCACATATTATTTCGAGGTTACAGTGCACCAAATATTGGCAGAGTTATGCCCCTTTGAAAGTTTTTGTAAACTTTTCGCAGCATATTGTTTGAAGGTAATAGTGTGCAAATTTTATTTTATAATAGGTATATTTTTTGCAAATAACTAAAGTTATGGCCATATGGGCAAATTATGTTTTTTTTTTTGTACATCTTATTTTATTAGGTTTGCATGGAAATGTTGCCATTATTAAATCTTTATAAATACATTTATTAAATAATACAGAATTAAGAAGCTTGACTAATATCAAAACTTATAAACATAATTCTTTTTGGATTTTTTTGTTTTAATAATCTTCTGAGTTGGCTTCCTTGAAGAACAAAAATAAAATCAGTATAAAACAAGATAAAGGTTTACAAAAAAATTTCTTGCAGCATTTTTTTTCTTTTTTACTTTTTTTTTTTGTCCCCCGCCTTTTCGAAGAAAAGTGGAGGGACACTGTTTTTGGTTTTCCGTGGGGCGTGGTGCGTGGTGCGTGGTGCGTGGTGCGTGGCGCGTGGTGCGTGGTGCGTGGCGCGTGGCGCGTGGTGCGTGGTGCGTGGTTCCGAGTTTTTAGTGGGTACTTTGTCCCCTTAACTCCTCCCACAGTTTCTGTCCAATCCTTTTGAAACTTTACAGGTGTTTTAAGGATGGTATGAAGATATGCATGTGGTTTTTTCAGAATCCTGAAATAATTTTTTATCACTTTTTCTGCATTTTTAACTTAGACATTTTTTGAGTTCTAATATTACAGAAGTCTATAGGGAGTAGGTACCTTGTCCCCTTAACTCCTCCCACAGTTTTTGGCCGATCGTTTTGAAACTTTACATGGGCTTTTAGGATGGCCTGAAAATATGCATGTGGTTTTTTCAGAATCCTGAAATAATTTTTTATCACTTTTTCCGCATTTTTAACTTAGACATTTTTTGAGTTCTAATACTACAGAAGTGTATAGGGAGTAGGTACCTTGTCCCCTTAACTCCTCCCACAGTTTTTGGCCGATCCTTTTGAAACTTTACATGGGCTTTTAGGATGGCCTGAAGATATGCATGTGGTTTTTTCAGAATCCTGAAATAATTTTTTATTACTTTTTCCGCATTTTTAACTTAGACTTTTTTTGAGTTCTAATACTACAGAAGTCTATAGGGAGTAGGTACCTTGTTCCCTTAACTCCTCCCACAGTTTTTGGCCGATTCTTTTGAAACTTTACAGGTGTTTTAAGGATGGCCTGAAGATATGCATGTGGTTTTTTCAGAATCCTGAAATAATTTTTTATTACTTTTTCCGCATTTTTAACTTAGTCATTTTTCGATTTCTAATACTACAGAAGTGTATAGGGAGTAGGTACCTTGTCCCCTTAACTCCTCCCACAGTTTTTGGCCGATCGTTTTGAAACTTTACAAGGGCTTTTAGGATGGCCTGAAGATATGCATGTGGGTTTTTCAGAATCCTGAAATAATTTTTTATTACTTTTTCCGCATTTTTAACTTAGACATTTTTTGAGTTCTAATACTACAGGAGTATATAGGGAGCAGGTACCTTGTCCCCTTAACTCCTCCCACAGTTTTTGGCCGATCCTTTTGAAACTATACAGGTACTTTAAGGATGGTCTAAAGATATGCATGTGGTTTATTCAGAATCCTGAAATTATTTTTTATCACTTTTTACACGTTTTGAACTTAGACATTTTTTGAGTTCTAATTTTACAGAAGTCTATAGGGAGTAGGTACCTTGTCCCCTTAACTCCTCCCACAGTTTTTGGCCGATCCTTTTGAAACTTTACGTGGGCTTTTAGGATGGCCTGAAAATATGCAGGTGGATTTTTCAGAATCCTGAAATATTTTTTTATTACTTTTTCTGCATTTTTAACTTAGACATTTTTTGAGTTCTAATATTGCAGAAGTATATAGGGTGCAGGCACCTTGTCCCCTTAACTCCTCCCACAGTTTTTGTCCGATCCTTTTGAAACTTTACAAGGGCTTTTAGGATGGCCTGAAGATATGCATGTGGTTTTTTTCAGAATCCTGAAATAATTTTTTACCACTTTTTCTGCATTTTTAACTTAGACATTTTTTGAGTTCTAATACTACAGAAGCGTATAGGGAGTAGGTACCTTGACCCCATAACTCCTACCACAGTTTTAAGCCGATCCTTTGAAACTTTACAGGTGCTTTAAGGATGGTCTGAAGATATGCATGTGGTTTTTTTCAGAATCTTGAAATTATTTTTTATCACTGGTTTCCTGCTTCAATACTTAGGTATTTGATACAGGACCAGTGGTCCTCTGGTTAACTTTACCATTTTTAACACCTCAAATAAAAATTAGGCGGGGGACATAAATTCCCCATGGAATTTGCTTGTTTTCTTGGGGGTTGTTTATTTTTGTTTTGTTATTGTTTGGTCCAATATCGAAGTATAGGAAAAACAAATCAGCCAAAGGCTCATATGAGCTTATAATATAGCCATGCTTCTGTCGTGTGTCCTCCGCCCGAAAGCACTTCTCCCTTAATTTCTGGGCCAGCTTGGACCCTTAGGTTACTGTTCACCAAATATCAGCAGAGCTATGCCCCAATGAAAATTCAAAAAAAATTTTTTTTTTGTAATTCCACTTACAGTTTATATCCAAAGCACTGAATTATACAGGAGCCAGTTTATGTGCTACACCTTATTACTTGCCACGGGAGTATAATGCCCGGCGTGGTGGAGCTCTTGTTCTTGTAGTCTTGCTTTCCCTTCTATCCATAGGTATTTCATGTCTGAAAACATAATATATTATTCTTGTAGTCTTGCCTTTCCTTTGATTTTTGGTTTTGGTTCATAGGTATTGCATTTATATAAACTTAATGTATTTTTCTTGGCCTTTCTTTTGTGGTTCAGTATATATCAGTGGGCAAAAATGTGAAATTAGGAAGATTTTTATCTGTAAAGTATTGATATTTAGGTAATACTTTTTAGAAGCTCCTGAACAGGGTGCTTTTTATAATTGGTTGTTGTATTGAATGTCTTGCCATGTGCACCTTATGGCATGAATGTAAAAATTCACCTCATTGTATTGTGGCCTAATGGAGAAAGGAATACTTTAAATGATATTTGCCTTAAATAGTCAGACTGACATGTCTGTGTAAACTATGTAGTCATAGATCAAACTGCTAAGGACTTGGTCAGCAGTTAGAAGTGTGATCAGGGACTGCACTCTTAGCCTTTAAGCTACTGTGCTTTGGACATCCCTCGAAAAGATGTCTTTTGTTTGGCGTGTTTTTCTAAATGAAAACATTGATTTCTGATTGACAAAATCTTATCAGAAACCATTTGTTGCTTCTGTGTTCACGTGCTTTGTTTCCAAATATTTACTGCAAAATTAATTTTATGGCCAAAAAAATGGGTCTGACCTATTCAATTTCTATAGTAAACTGGATTTTTGAGAATTTTTTTATTTAAAAAATATTTTTTGCTTTTCTTCACTGTTCCATAACAATATTGTGAAAAGATCAGAAATTTTGAATGTGGAACTTGTTGAAAACCTGCATCCAAAATATCTACTATATCAATTTTTTGCATATTTTGCAGCCATTTTTACTGTGGAAAAAATGAAAATATTTGATTTTTTTTTTTAACACCAATGACTAGAATAAAAGTTTTTGTGCATAGGTAGTTATGACAAGTGGTTTTGCATTAAGTCATTCTAAAAGTTTGCAAATTTTCTTCTTCAGTTTATAGTGCCAGGCAAAAAACGACTTTCAAAAGATGTCGAAAGGAGAGTAGTTTGTATTTAACAGATCACAATATAATCAAGTGGACTTGTTGAAATTTTAAGAGAAGTGTTTGTGAGTAAGAGAGATTAGTGCACTCAAGTTCATATCAGAGTGGGTGAGGTTTGAAGGTCACTAGAGGAGGAATTCCACTCATTAGTATGCCATGCTTTCATTATCACAATTCAACTGTCTCTTGTAACTGAAATAAGATTGAAAAAGATGTTAAACACAGATTCACCCATCATTCATCAAAATTGTTTTATAGCTTCAGATAAGGCACTTTTTTCAACCAAAAGGTGTTGATACTTTTCTAAACTCTTCATGAAAACTTATGGTGTTGGTACCTTGACAATATGCTTCTTATAAGTACAGCATATGTTTATAACCCTGCTTTGGAAAAAGGATCTATACTGCATTTGCCCTATTGGTCGCTCATTCCATCCTTCTGTGATTATGTCCTTCTGTCTAATGAAAATTTTCATCACTCTTTTCTCAGTAACTTGGAAGTCTAGAGAGTTGAAACTTGTTACACAAGTGAACAATGGGTGGATGTATCATGTATACCAAAATCATGACGCTGCTACTTATTCATTCCATTATTTCTCCATTGTGTATACCGCAATCATGCTGCTGCTGCTTGTACATTTCTTTATATCTCCATTTTCCTCTCTCTCTCAAATTTTCAGACTTCAGATGAAAATTTTTGTCCCTCTTTTCTCAGTAACCATACAGCCTAGAGAGTTGAAACTTGGTACGCATGGGACAGTGGGTGGAAGTAACATGTAACGAATACCGAAATTATGCTGCTGCTGTGTCAATCAAAAACAAATCATAGCTCCAGATATTAAGAGGAGGTATCAGGAAAACATTTCTCCAAGAAAACATATATTGTGAGTACTCATTAGAAGTGCCTTGTACCCACAATATGTAAAATAAATAAACAAGAAAACTATCAAAAATTTTGGCTAAAAAATCCCAGCCTTATCTGGAGCTATGCAGTTGATATTTATTTTACTTTAACTGCATAATACATTAACCTATAGATAATATGCTATTCTATTCTGTATTTCAAACCCTTCACAGAAAAAAGGACAGTTTAAGAGTCTTAATCCAGAAGGTCCCTTAGGCAGTTACCTGTGTGACGTGCTTCTTCCCGCTCTTTTGATCATGTGTCAGTTTCTTTTCTGTGGACAAAGAAAGTAAACAAAGATTTTTCACCGGGTGAAAAAATATTTTCATTCTTTTCTCCGGTTTATTTTCTTAATCCTTGTCATTCTTTTGTTCCTTTATCATTCCTTCCACTGAAGATCTTATTTCTGTCTTTAAATCGATTTTTGATTTCTTCTTATTATTGATTATATTTCCATGTCATACATTTTCGCGACTTTTCATGCTGATCGATCGTGGCGATTGTGGGCATATTAAATGCTTATCTTGTTCTTCTTGTTCCAGGTTATCTACTTTTTCCATTTGTAAGCTTTGGTCCAAGAAGATCTGGGATCTTGCAGATAAGAGGAGGACTTATTCTACAAGAAAGTCCACAATGAAGAAGAAGCTGGCAAAGAAGAAAAAAGAAAAGGTTGTTTATTCAGATGCATCTGACGACAACTCTTTTCTAGATGGGAGCACCACCCCACATGGCTTTACTGCTGGGGGTAAGACCCATCTGGGTGGCAACTATATAGGTGTTGTGAGCACCCAAAGTATTAGTCCACTAGGCATCGGTCACCAGGCACCATTCAGCTTCACCAGGCACCAGTCCTGGCCCCAGGCACCAGTAAACCAGGCACTGGGCATCCTATCACCAGTTTACCAGGCCCTGGTCAATGAGGCACCGGGCAATCACTGGTCAACCAGGCACCAGGCTACAAGGCACCGGTCATTCAGGCACTGGGCAACCAGTCACTGGTCATCTGATACCAGGCACTAGTCACCAGTCACCAGTCACTGGTCATCCAGACACCAATCATCCAGCAGTGATTACTGGGCACCAGGCACCAGTCACTGGGCACCAGTATTTCAGTCACCGGTCAACCAGTCACCGGGCACCAGGCACAAGCTTCACCAGGCTCCAGTCAACCAGGCATCATGCACCAGGCACTGGTCAACCAGGCACTGGGCATCCTATCACCGGTCAACCAGGCATCGAGCTACCAGGCACTGGTCAATGAGGCACCAGGCAATCTATCACTGGTCAGTCAGGCACCGGGCTACAAGGCACCGGTCATCAGGCAACAAGTGCCTGGCACTGATTACCGGGAGTCAAGCCAGACACGTAAGAGTTCTGAGCAATCATTAAATAATGAGCCTCAGAACTCTAGAAATTCTCAAAGATTATTGATACCATTAGAGCCAGACTTTAGTGCCATGTCAGATCCAAGTGTTATCATTGATCCTCCTGGTAACACTTGGCAATCCCCTATTAGGCAGATATCTCAAACTAGGCAGAATAGGAGAGACAAGCCTAAAACAAAACACAAGTCTAAGAAGAGGAGAAGATATAGATCTTCTTCCTCCTCTTGATCTTCCTCTTTGTCTTCTCATAAGAGAAGCAGGAAATCAAAGATGTCCAGACACTCACATAAAAAGAGGAGAAGAAGATCTACTGTCTTCATCTTCTTACTCTTCCTCACAATACATGATTATGGTAGATATAAAAGACAAAGACAATCTCCTCAGGTTGCAGACAGACTGCCCAAGGTACAACCTGTCAGGAACATTGACAAGACACCAATTATACATTCTGACAATGTGGTGCAACAAATGTCAAAGGATTCAGGCTCTGATTCAGAAGTAGAGATCTGGTCTTTTGACAAGGCAATTAATGACGTTTTTAGACTTTTACCGCAGGAGTTATGTCCAAAACCGTCGGAAGAACACACTCTTGCTAAACATTATCTGGGATAGAGCAACAAATGGAGTTGCGCGCAACTCCATTATTAGTTCTCCCTCAGTCAAAACTGGTGGAAAATACTACCAAGTTTATCCAGAATAAATTAAGTATGGAAAACTTCGGTAAAGACTAGATATGTCCTCAAAATTTAGTGTCATCTTTGGCTCCTATGAAATATTACAAAAGCCAGAATCGGTATATTAACCTATAGATAATGTACTATTCTATTCTGTATTCCCCACCTTCCACAGAAAAACGACAGTTTAGTCATCTTAAAAAGTCAGAAGGTCCCTTAGGCAGTTACCTATGTGACCTCATTCTTCCTGCTCTTTTGATCCTGTGTCAGTTTCTTTTCTGTGGACAAGAAAGTAAACAAAGGATTTTTTCTGGGTGAAAAAAAACTATATTTTCTTTCTTTTTCTCTGGCTAATTTTCTTCATTCTTGTCTTTATTATGTTCCTCTATCATTCCTTCCACCGTACATCTTAATTTATTTGTTAATCGTCTTTTTGATTTCTTGAATTTATTCATCGCTTGTTTTTTTCATGAGTTTTCGCGACTCTTATGAATATTGTTCGTGGCAATTGTGGACATATTAAAGCGTGGTGGTAATCATATTAATTGCTTATGATGTTCTTCTTGTTCAGGCTTTCGACCTGTTCTACGTGCAGCAACTGGTCTGAAAACATATGGATTCTCGCCGATAAGAGAAGAACTTACTCAAATAGAAAGTGGGTCATGAGCAAGAAAAACGAAGAAGAAGAAGCAGAATGTCGCTTCTGTATATTCAGACGACAATTCTGCAGATGGAGCGGCCACCCCACAGGGCATCAGGCCAGGGGTAGGTGCCATCCAGGTGGCAGCCCTATGGGAACTTCAAGTCCCCAAAAAAGCATTCCACCGGTCACCGGTCATCCACCTGTCAATCAACCACTGATCAACTAGCCACCGGTCAGCCAGTCACTGGTCAACCAGTCATCAGTCATCCGTCTACCGGTCATTCAGTCACTGTTCAAGAATTCATTGGTCAACAAGGCACCGGTCACCAGTCAGCCAGTCACCAGTCAACGGAGATGGATTACCAGACACAGGATATTATCACCAGGCATCAATCACCAGTCATCCAGTCACCGGTCACTGATCATCAGTTTACTTATCAGACTCAGTTTGCTGTACTCATGCTTTAAGCATGGAGTACAGAGCAACTAATGAGTTAGTTTTAGGTTCTGAACATTCAATTGTGAATGAACCTCAGAATCCTACAACAGCCATAAATAGAGTTTTATTACCTCTTGAGGCTGATTTTAGCAACATCTCCGATCCCAGTATTGTTCTCAAACCACCCAGCACTAACTGGAGATTGGACAATTTACAAGTATCTCAATCTAGACATATGTCTAGGAGAGATCAAACTAAAAGTACACATAAATCTAGAAAGAGGAGAAGACATAGATCATCTTCTTCTTCCTCCTCTTCTAGATCATCATCTTCAGACTCTTGTAAATGTAGTAGAAAGTCTAAAAGATCTATACATTCTCATAAGAGGAGAAGAAGACAAGGGATGTCTTCTTCTATGCTTAATCGTTTGGCAAAGGATTATGGCAGATATAAAAGTAGTAAACAAACTATGCAGGTTGCAGAGGCTCCAACTGTGCTGCAACCTGCAGAGACAACTTATGTAACACCTATACCTCAACCTGAAAATACCGCTGAACACTCTGCAAAGGACTCAGACTCCGAACCGGAACAAGAAATCTGGTCCTTTGACACAGCCATAAATGAGGTATTTAGACTTGCCTCAGGAGTTATGTCCTAGGCCTTCAGAAGAACATACTCCTGCTAAACCTCTTTCTGGCACTGAGCACTTAATGGAGTCACAAGCGCTACCTCAATCAAAGTTGGTGGAGAACACCCAAATTTCTCCAAAACAGTATAGATTCGGAGAAATGTGATAAAGAAAGGCTCCCAAAATTTAGTCACGTCTTTGGCGCTCGTCTGAATTTTATAAATCCCAAAGCCAATACTTTCCAATAGATAACATTCCACCATTAGAAGCGGACACTTCCTTGTTGGATTTGTCCACCAGAGGAAGATGCTCTCTTCCATGAAAAAGCCTTGAAACATGGGAAAAAAGGGCTCGTAAACTTGTAGCGATAAACTCGCATGCAGACTTGTTTTCTTCGGCTGCATACATAACAGCAGTCAATGTCTGTCACAGCCCTATCTGGACTATTAGAAGCAGTAGCTATGTCAGTAAAACATGCCACGGCAATGTCAACTATCTTAGCTACTGAAATATTCCAGGCTAGACATGATGCGGCTTTAGTGCCACATCTTATTGGAGAATTTGTGCTATGAACTACGCAGTGCTCCAATTAATACCAAAACTATGTTTGAAAATAAAATCAAGGCAGTTGCCAAGGGCAATTACGAAGCGCAACAACAGAGGTTCTTGGCATCTTACTCAAACAATGCAAACCTACAACAACAAAAGATGGCTTATTCAGCTCCTACTACATTCAAGAGACCTAGGCAGCCGAATAAACCGTCTAGGACTAAACAGACGCAGCCTTTCAGGCCTAAAAGTCAGATTCAGCCCTATTAGTCCGCTAATAGGAAAGACTATTCTAAGAGGGGTGGAAACTCGAAACAGTTACCCTCCTCTAAACATGCCTCTTTCTTCACAAAGTTCAGAGCACTTCCATTAAAGTGCCATATCCCCGTTTCCGTCCCTAGACGATTGGTTGATAAGGGATTTGATTCACAGTTGACTAATATCTCACACAATCTATTGCCTCCAAATGGTACAAAGTCTAGGTTTCATACCAAATCTAAAGAAGTCAGATTTGATACCTGCACAGAAATTCACATAGGCATGGAATTTCTGACACAACTAAATATAGTTAGGGTACCAGCAGACTGATTCTCTTATTCTGACTATCAATACATTTCTTTCTCAGACTCAAATTTTGGCACAAACTTTCCTTTCTCTTTTTGGCAAACTCAGTGCAGCAGCAGACTTCCTTCTCTTTGGCAGACTTCACTTACGACCTCTGCAAATGTGTTTGTTATCTGTCTGGAGACCTCGTATTCTTCCACTCGATCATCAGGTTCCGATCAACAGTGTGATTCGATTCCATTTGAAATGGAGGATGGACACCAATTGCTTCGTTCAGGGAACGCCCATTCATCCTCCAGACTCCAATGCATTCCTTTATATGGATGCCAGTCATTACGGTTGGGGAGATCATCTAGAACTGATGAGTCTATCCTTTAATGATCGTTGGTTGGAAGACCAATCCCAACTCCATATGCTGGAAATAATGGCCATTCGTTTCACACTGAAAAATGCCATAAAATATATTCGCCATTCTTGTATCATGATTTCTCTCGACAACACAACAGTGGTCTCTTATATCAACAAGCAAGGAGGAACACATTCTCCCAATCTATGTGTAGAGGTATGGGAGATCCTTCATTGGTGCCTGGAACAAGATGTTATTATCAGAGTTTGACATATCCCAGGCAAATTCAATGTTTTGGCAAATCGTCTATCGAGAAGGGACAAACTTCTCAAAACAGAATGGGCATTGGATCAGTCATTTGTGAATTCCATTTTCCAAATACTCAATTATCCCAATGTGGATCTGTTTGCAACACACTTCAATCACAAATTCCCATTGTATGTATCTCCAGTTCCAGACAATCATGCCTTAGCGATAGACGCATTATCAATGAACTGGACTCTTCTTCATGCTAATGCATTTCCTCCAACAATACTGATAACTCCTGTTCTAGCCAAGATACGCCAGTCTCAGTGCAGAATAGTTCTTATTGCCCCTCTTTGGCCCCAACGACCGTGGTTCTCAGAGGTTACAACTGTTAGTATCAGCTCCAACTCATCTTCCACTCTTTCCAAAACTTCTGACACAAGCAAAAGTTTCAACACCCAAATCTCCCATTACTCGACCTTCACACTTGGGAGTTATCAAGCAATCAATCAGACATAAAAAGTTTTTGCAAAATGTTGCAGATTTTGTCTCAAAATCAAGACGAATATGAACTCAGAAAGTCTGTGATGCGAAATGATTGTATACTCCATTTGGTGTCAGAAAGAAGATTGACTGATAAGAGATCTAATTCGCAACAGACTCATAGCTCACACGAAATATTGCCTTCAAACAGTTCAAAGTCTAGGATTCATTCCAAATCTAAAGAAGTCAGATTTGATACCAACTCAGCAATTCACCTTTA
This sequence comes from Anodontia alba, assembly GCA_964016985.1. Lineage (NCBI taxonomy): Eukaryota > Metazoa > Mollusca > Bivalvia > Lucinida > Lucinidae > Anodontia > Anodontia alba. The sequence goes on along the minus strand of OZ024826.1, from coordinate 63,200,145 downwards.
TAGGAATGGAATTTCTGACACAACACAACATACTCGAATCCCTTTCCTTTCTTTTTTGGACAAACTCAGTGCAGCAACAGACTTCGTTCTCCCAGGCAGACTACATTTTTGACCGCTTCAGATGTGCCTTTTGGAATGTCCCTAAGTCCGTGGATTTTCACCAAACTGATGGACGTAATAGCGGCTCATTTGCATCAATGTGCCATCTCTCTATTTCCATACCTAGACGATTGGCTGATAAGAGATCTAATTTGCAACAGACTCCTAGCTCACACTAGATTATTGCCTTCAAACAGTTCAAAGTCTAGGATTCATTCCAAATCTAAAGAAGTCGGATTTGATAACAACTCAGCAATTCACCTTTATAGGGATGGAATTTCTGACACAACACAACATAGTCAGGGTACCAGCAGATCACATCGATTCCAATTCCTTTCTCTTTTGGGCAAACAGTGCAGCAGCAGACTTCATTCTCCTAAGCAGACTTCATTTTAACTTCGTAATACATTAACCTATAGATAATGTGCTATTCTCTTCTGTTTTCACACCTTCCACAGAAAAACGACCTTTCAGTCGTCAGTTAAAGTCTTAAAGTAGAAGGTCCCTTAGGTAGTTACCTGTGTGACGTAACTCTTCCCGCTCAATTGATCACGTGTCAGTTTCTTTTCTGTGGGCAAAGAAATTCAACAAGGATTTTTTACCTGTGAAAGAAATTCGGATTATTTCTTTTCCTCACGGATAAATTTGTGTATCCTTGTGTTTCTTTTGTTTCTTTATCACTCCTTTCACTAACCATGTTATTATTTAAAATTTTCGATTGTCAATTTCTTGCATTTATTGACTGGCTATTACGACATGCGTTTTCGTGACTCTCGCTATAATCGGCACAACGCTCGTGTGCGGTCGGTTCGGAAGTCGTGTTCTTATATCAAAAATTTTAACTTGTTTTTTTTTTGTTCCAGGTTATTCAGCGATGCAACATGCTATACCTGGATTATTTCTGGATATCTTGCGAGTTGGCGAAGATTTCTATGGTGCTGAAGCTGATTAGTAAAGAACTTGTCAACCCTTATGGGTTATACGACATTTCTTTACTGATGGGAGCCCCACCCCATATGGCTATACTGCCAGGGTAAGACCCATCAAGGTGGCATCTTATGGATGCTTAAGTATCCAAAATAAGTCTAAGTCCACCAGTCACCAGTCACCGGTCATTCATTGTCAGCTTCACCAGGCACCAGTCACCAGTCACCGGGCAGCCAGGCAAGGATAAAATCACCGGTTATTTATTATCCAGTCAATTATTCACGGGTACTAGTGTCCGGTCATTGTGACGGATTACTAGTTACTCCTACCGGGCAACAGTTACGAGTACTAGTGTCTGGTCATTGTGTCGCATTATTAGTGACTCCTACCGGGCAACAGTTACGAGTACTAGTGTTCGGTCATTGTGTCGAATTATTAGTGACTTCACCGGGCAACAGTTACGAGTACTAGTGTCCGGTCAAAATGTCGCATTATTAGTGACTCCTACCGGGCAACAGTTACGAGTACTAGTGTCCGGTCATTGTGTCGAATTATTAGTGACTTCACTGGGCAACAGTTACGAGTACTAGTGTCCAGTCATTGTGTCGAATTGTTAGTGACTTCGCCGGGCAAACAGTTACGGGTACTAGTGTCCGGTCATATGTCCAGCTACTAGTGTATACCACTGGCAAATAGTTATGATTACTAGTATCCAGTCATTGTATTGGATTACTAGTGACGTCTACTGGGCAATAGTTACAAGTTCTAGTGTCCAGTCTTTGTGTCGGATTACTAGTGATTGGGTAACTGTCACTAGTCCCCGAACAATCTATTATTGTTCATAGAGCTTTATAGATAAGTCAAGTCAATGGATATAGGTTATAAAATGAAATACATAGTAACCTTTTATATAATAAATTTCTGTACAGTCTTTCCCGAATCAGACTAGAATTCTAAATATTCCATTGACTTATAGGAGTGTAATTCTATTAATATTTTAAATTAACTTGTGCAATTTATCTCTTTCATTCACTAGAAAGAGGTTAACTTCTGATTCTAACGAAATTTCACTGGGCAGTAGTTTCGTAGACTAGTGCCAGGTCATTCTAAAGAAATTCCACCGGACAGTAGTTTCGTAGACTAGTGCCAGAGCATTGTGTCGGATTACTAGTGACCGAGTAGTAGTTACTAGTCCTCGCTCAATCTATGTTTATTCATTGAGCGCTCTAGACATGTCTAGTCTTGGGTTATAGGTTATAGAATGACAGCAATGGGTTTTAATACCTAGAAGCCCCTTATATTGTTGAATTCTCTCAAGTCATTTTTATGCCCCGCCACCAAAAAAGTGGCGGAGTATTATGTTATACCCTCTGAAATTTTGAGTGTTTGTCCGTACGTCTGTCCATCCGTCCATCAGCGCCCCCACCATTCTTCTGCCCGCAACTCCTCCTACAGTTTTAGGCCAATCCTTTTCAAACTTTACAGGCACTTTTAGGATGGTCTGAAGATATGCATATTGTTTTTTCAGAATCCTGAAATTATTTTTTATTACATTTTTTGCATTTTCAACTTAGACTTTTTTCAAGCCCTAATACTACAGAAATGTATAGGGAGTATGTACCTTCTGCCCGCAACTCCTCCTACAGTTTTAGGCCAATCCTTTTCAAACTTTACAGGCGCTTTTAGGATGGTCTGAAGATATGCATATTGTTTTTTCAGAATCCTGAAATTATTTTTTATCACATTTTTCGCATTTTTAACTTAGACTTTTTTCGAGCCCTAATACTACAGAAATGTATAGGGAGTATGTACCTTCTGCCCGCAACTCCTCCTACAGTTTTAGGCCAATCCTTTTCAAACTTTACAGGCGCTTTTAGGATGGTCTGAAGATATGCATATTGTTTTTTCAGAATCCTGAAATTATTTTTTATCACATTTTTTGCATTTTTAACTTAGACTTTTTTCGAGCCCTAATACTACAGAAATGTATAGGGAGTATGTACCTTCTGCCCGCAACTCGTCCTACCGTTTTAGGCCAATCCTTTTCAAACTTTACAGGCGCTTTTAGGATGGTCTGAAGATATGCATATTGTTTTTTCAGAATCCTGAAATTATTTTTTTTTTACATTTTTTGCATTTTTAACTTAGACTTTTTTCGAGCCCTAATACTACAGAAATGTATAGGGAGTATGTACCTTCTGCCCGCAACTCCTCCTACATTTTCAGGCCGATCCTTAGCAGGAATTTGTCCCGTAGTATAATTTTAATTTAGTATTCATATATTTCTTACTATTCTTAAATATGTGTATAGAATAGTAATACTATCTCTTAACTTATAAATTAAGTGTTTTAGAGATTATTAATCAGTACTATTGTATAATCTTTCTTCAGAGATTATCACACTTTTACATTTTTCTCTGAGTCCTTCTCTTTTTCTGAACCGTTTGATTCGTCATTACAAAATGGACTTTTTAACATTTCTTGATTTCCATGATTGTTTACTCAGGAGTACTTTTCATGACAATCTTCTGGCATAGAAAGATTCTATCCAGTTTGTTTATTACATGTATTGCTTAATCTTAGCAATACAGTAAGATTTAGCCAAAATATGACCGTCTTACAGTTAGCTGCGATCAGCCCCTTATTCTTATCTCTCTTATTGTCTGTCAAACTCTAAGTTATGACGTTGACAGTCTCTTCTTTATTGACAGTCTCTTCTTTATTATTTTGTCAGGACATCAAACGCTTTTATATGTCCATGACAAAACTAATTATCAATGATTTAGGTTGCTTTTTCTTCCCAGCAGTCTTACGCAACCTCTGTATTATCTTATTGCTTGACTAAAAATTCGTAATACAATTAGTCTAGCAATAGTTTTAACTATTATTTTTGTGTATACGTTTTTTTCTGATGGATAACTGAGTTACAGTTAAGTTAACTCCATCTACCTTTATTATCTCCCCCTCTTTAATTTGATCAAAGGGGAATAATTATACAACATTATGGTTATTTTAAGTCTATGTCTGTTCATCAGAAACGGTCCTATCCCTCCAGTTAACAGAATCTAATCAAACCGATGAGACTATCCTTTCATCATGGTTGCTGGACGGGGGAGGGCGGGGGGGGGGCAATGTAAGGTCTCTGAGACTTAAGAACTGGCTTCCTCTAGAGTCTACTATTATATATAAGGTTGTTAGATCATAACACCTTAAAGAAATGCTATATTGTGAATCTAGATCATTCTTTCTATTAAATATAGAATTAGAATGTATCTGATTCCTTAGAGTTTCCTGAGTCTTTAACCAGAAGTGGTGAGATATTATTTAATGGTGTTAGAATTAGGAGAGCACCTCCCTCCTATTCTTCAGATTCTAGCGCATTATCTATAGGTTAATGTATTACCAAGTTAAAATGAAGTTTTTTTAAAAGTAAAATGTATTTTAACAAGTAATACTTAACCTATAGATAATCAATTATCTCCCTCCTTCCACCCTCGCTTATCTCTCCTAATTGTGTCTATTGTTTTACACATAAAAGAAACTGACACGTGATCAACTGAGCGGGAAGAGTTACGTCACACAGGTAACTACCTAAGGGACTTTCTGGTTTAAGACATTAATTGACGACTGAAAGGTCGTTTTTCTGTGGAAGGTGTGAAAACAGAAGAGAATAGCACATTATCTATAGGTTAAGTATTACTCGTTAAAATACGTTTTACTTTTAAAACAACTTCATTTTCGACCGCTTCAAATGTGTCTCTGATCTGTCTGGAGACCTTGTCTTCTTCCTCTCAATCATCAAGTTCCAATAAACAGTATGATTCGATTTCACTTCAAATGGTGAATGGACACCAATGGACTCGCTCAGGGAACATTCATCCATCCTCCAGATCCCAATGCATTCCTTTTTACGGATGCCAGTCATTATACCCCCGACATACGAAGTATGTGGGGGTATATAGTTTTCGCTTTTCCGTTTGTCCGTCCGTCCGTTCGTACGTACGTTCGTTCATTCCTTCGTCTTTCCGTCACAGGGTCAAAGTTTTTGCGTTTAAGTTTATAAGACCTCATATTTTGAAGACCTTTTGATGGATTTAGTTCATATTTGGCATGATGGTAGATATAGGTCTAAAGTTTTTATCAGCACCATCCCCATCTCGAGGGTGACCTTGGGGTCAAGGTCACGGACTTAGAATTTTCATAAAAAAGTCACAGGGTCAAAGTTTTTGTGTTAAAGTTTATAAGACCTCATATTTTGAAGACCCTTTGATGGATTTCGTTCATATAAGGCATGGTGGTAGATATAGGTCTAAAGTTTTTATCGGCACCCGGGGGGTGACCTTGGGGTCAAGGTCATGGACTTAGAATTTTCATGAAAAAAGTCAAAGGTTTTTGTGTTTAAGTTTATATAGCTATATCATGAAGACCCTTGAGGAGTTTCATTTATATTTGACATGTTGGTAGATATCGGCCTAGCTTCTTACTCGGCATGATCCCCACCCTGGATGTGACCGAGGTCAAGGTCACGAACTTAGAATTTTCATATAAAAGTAAAAATGTTTGCGTTTAAGTTTATATAGCCATATCATCAAGATCTTTTATTAAATTTCATTATCCCCTAACTGAAAGGTTGAGCTGATATAGCTATCAGCAAGGAATCTGTTTGTCTGTCCGTCAGTCCGTCGAAGTATTATTCGTTTATACTTTATTTTTGTCTTAGGGTCAAAGTTTTTGCGTTAAAGTTTATAAGACCTCATATTTTGAAGACCCTTTGATGGATTTCATTCATATTTGGCATGATGGTAGATAAAGGTCTTAAGTTTTTATCAGCACCATCCCCACCCTGGGGGTGACCTTGGGGTCAAGGTCACGGACTTAGAATTTTCATAAAAAAGTCAAAGTTTTTTGTGTTTAAGTTTATATAGCCATATCATCAAGACCCTTGAGGAATTTCATTTATATTTGACATGTTGGTAGGTATCGGCCTAGCGTCTTACTCCGCATGATCCCCACACGGGTGTGACTGAGGTCAAGGTCACGAACTTAGAATTTTCATATAAAAGTAAAAATTTTTGTGTTTAAGTTTAGATAGCCATATCATCAAGACCGTTTATTAAATTTCATTATCCCCTAACTGAACGGTTGAGCAGATATAGCTATCAGCAAGAAATCTGTTCGTCTGTCCGTCCGTCCTTTGAAGCATTATTTGTTCATACTTTATTTTTGTCTTTGGGTCAAAGTTTTTGCGTTAAAGTTTATAAGACCTCATATTTTGAAGACCCTTCGATGGATTTCATTCATATTTGGCATGATGGTAGATATAGGTCTAAAGTTTTTATCAGCACCATCCCCACCCCGGGGGTGACCTTGGGGTCAAGGTCACAGACTTAGAATTTTTATAAAAAAGTCGAAGTTTTTTTGTGTTTAAGTTTATATAGCTATACCATCAAGACCCTTTGAGGAATTTCATCTATATTTGACATGTTGGTAGATATAGATCTAGAGTTTTACTCAGCATCATCCCCATCCCGGGGTATGACCTTGAGGTCAAGGTCACAGACTTAGAAATTTCATATAAAAGTAAAAAAATTTGCATCTAAGTTTATATAGCTATACCATCAAGACCTTTTGTTGAATTTCGTTATCCTCCTACCGAGAGGTTTAGGGGATATAGCTATCAGCATGGAATTCATCCATTTATCCATCCATCCATCTGTCTGTCCATAAATGCATTAGTGTGCACCCCATAACTCCTAACTACCCTTTGAGCTATTTTCAGGAAACTGTCAGGTTGTAGAGGGCATTTGGTAGGGTGTCAGGTACAAGAAAGACAACTCTAACTGACTTGGTCCATGAGTTATCTCCCCTTGTCTCCAGAATTGTAAAAATTTTGTGCAAACCATAACTTTAAAACATGTTAAGATATTTTCATGATACTTCACCAGTATGTATAGGACATTGAGTAGGCATATCACATTCAAGAATGACTTTCTGACTCCATTCTGCAGTTTTCTCCCTTGGTTATTTAAATCTTGTGCGGGCAATAACTCAAAAAATTCTTTAAGATATTTTTGTGATACTTTACCGATATGTAGAGGGCATTGAGTAGGCAGGTGACCTTAAAATTTTCATTAAAATTTATATAGCTATATTATGAAGACCCTTTTGTTGGTTTCATTAATATTAAGCATGATGGTATATATAGGTCTAAAGTTTTTCTCGGCACCATCCCAAAGCTGGGGCATGGCTTTTAAGTCAAGGTCACAGACTTGTCATGCAAATGTCATTTTTGCTTATATTATAAAGACTGATTGATTTCACTAGTATATGGTGATAGTTATAGGGCTAAAGTTTAATCAACCTGGTCGGGGTATACGTGCCCCACTGGGCACTTTGTCTAGTTATGGATGGGGAGCTCATCTCGAACCGATGAGACTATTCTTTCATGGTTGCTGGACGGAAGACCAATCCCAGCTCCATATCAATATTCTGGAAATAACGGCCATTAGTTTCGCATTGAAGAAAGCCATACAATACATACACCACTCTTGTGTCATGATTTCTACCGACAATAGAACAGTGGTCTCTTATATCAACAAACAAGGAGGAACACATTCCCCATACCTATGTGTGGTGGTATGGGAAATTCTCCATTGGTGCCTGGAACACAATATTGTTATCAGAATTCGTCATATTCCAGGCAAATTCAATATATTGGCAGACCGTCTTTCGAGATTGGACAGACCTCTCAAACCAAAATGGTCCTTGGATCAATCGGTGGCTTTCTACTGATCATTCCAAGGCTGTTCCTCAGTTGCAGCCCCACAGTAGTTTTCCTACTGACCATTCCAGGTTTGTTCCTCTGTTGGAGCCCCACAGTAGTTTTCCTACTGACCATTCCAAGGTTATTCCTCTGTTGCAGCCCCACACTAGTTTTCCTACTGACCATTCCAAGTTTGTTCCTTTGTTGCAGCCCCACAGTAGTTTTCCTATTGACCATTCCAAGGTTGTTCCTCAGTTGCAATCCCACTGTAGTTTTTCTACTGACCATTCCAAGGTTGTTCCTCCATTGCAGCGCCACAGTAGTTTTCCTACCGACTATTCCAAGTTTTTCCTCTGTTGGAGCCCCACAGTAGTTTTCCTACTGACCATTCCAAGGTTGTTCCTCTGTTGCAGCCCCACAGTAGTTTTCCTACTGACCATTCCAAGGTTGTTCCTCTGTTGCAGCCCCACAGTAATTTTCCTACTGACCATTCCAAGGTTGTTCCTCTGTTGCAGCCCCACAGTAGTTTTCCTACTGATCATTCCAAGTTTGTTCCTCTGTTGCGGCCCCACACTAGTTTTCCTACTGACCATTCCAGGTTTGTTCCTCTGTTGGAGCCCCACAGTAGTTTTCCTACTGACAATTCCAGGTTTGTTCCTCTGTTGCAGCCCCACAGTAGTTTTCCTACTGACCATTCCAGGCTTGTTCCTCTGTTGGAGCCCCACAGTAGTTTTCCCACTGACTGTTCCAAGGCTGTTCCTCTGTTGCAGCCCCACACTAGTTTTCCTACTGACCATTCCAGGTTTGTTCCTCTGTTGGAGCCCCACAGTAGTTTTCATACTAATCATTCCAAGTTTGTTCCTCTGTTGCGGCCCCACACTAGTTTTCCTACTGACCATTCCAGGTTTGTTCCTCTGTTGGAGCCCCACAGTAGTTTTCCTACTGACCATTCCAGGTTTGTTCCTCTGTTGCAGCCCCACAGTAGTTTTCCTACTGACCATTCCAGGCTTGTTCCTCTGTTGGAGCCCCACAGTAGTTTTCCTACTGACTGTTCCAAGGCTGTTCCTCTGTTGCAGCCCCACACTTGTTTTCCTACTGACCATTCCAGGTTTGTTCCTCTGTTGCAGCCCCACAGTAGTTTTCCTACTGACCATTCCAGGTTTGTTCCTCTGTTAGAGCCCCACAGTAGTTTTCCTTCTGACCATTCAAAGGCTGTTCCTCTGTTGCAGCCCAACAATAGTTTTCCTTCTGACTATTCCAAGGCTGTTCCTCTGTTGCAGCCCCACAGTAGTTTTCCTACTGACCATTCCAGGTTTGTTCCTCTGTTGGAGCCCACAGTAGTTTTCCTACTGACTATTCCAAGGTTGTTCCTCTGTTGCAGCCCCACAGTAGTTTTCCTACTGACTTTTCCAAGGTTGTTCCTCTGTTGCAGCCCCACAGTAGTTTTCCTACTGACCATTCCAAGGCTGTTCCTCTGTTGCTGCTCCACAGTAGTTTTCCTACTGACCATTCTAAGGCTGTTCCTCTGTTGCAGCCCCACAATAGCTTTCCTACTGACCATTCCAAGGTTGTTCCTCTGTTGCAGCCCCACAGTAGTTTTCCTACTGACCATTCCAAGGTTGTTCCTCTATTGCAGCCCCACAGTAGTTTTCCTACTGACCATTCAAGGTTTGTTCCTTGCAGCCCCACAATAGTTTTCCTACTGACCATTCCACGGTTGTTCCTCTGTTGCAGCCCCACAGTAGTTTTCCTACTGACCATTCCAAGGTTGTTCCTCTGTTGCAGCCCCACAGTAGTTTTCCTACTGACCATTCCAAGGTTGTTCCTCTGTTGCAGCCCCACAGTAAGTTTTCCTACTGACCATTCTCAGGCTGTTCCTCTGTTGCAGCCCCACAATAGTTTTCCTACTGACCATTCCAAGGTTTATTCCTCTGTTGCAGCCCCAACAGTAGTTTTCCTACTGACCATTCCAAGGTTGTTCCTCTGTTGCAGCCCCACTGTAGTTTTGCTACTGACCATTCCAAGGTTGTTCCCCTGTTGCAGCCCCAGCAGTAGTTTTCCTACTGACCATTCCAAGGTTGTTGCAGCCCCACTGTAGTTTTGCTACTGACCATTCTAAGGTTGTTCCTCTATTGCAGCCCCACAATAGTTTTCCTACTGACCATTCCAAGGTTGTTCCTCTGTTGCAGCCCCACAGTAGTTTTCCTACTGACCATTCCAAGGTTTATTCCTGTTGCAGCCCCAACAGTAGTTTTCCTACTGACCATTCCAAGGTTGTTCCTCTGTTGCAGCCCCACTGTAGTTTTGCTACTGACCCTTCTTAGGCTGTTCCTCTGTTGCAGTTCTTCTTTGTATAGTTTGATGATGGTTTCCTATGTGGCATTTATTTTGTCATTTATTTGTTCCTCATCTCTCCTTTTGGTGGTTTGGTAAGGGGTGCATCATTATGGCATTTCCTGGGTATCTTCACTGATAATTTAGACTTTTTATGTGAATTGCCTGCCAAGCAGATGATTCACATGAAATACTGAGTTATTTGTCATAAAAAAAATAAAAAAATAAATAAAATAGAAGTTTTAGGGCATCACCCAGGCTTTCACCTCTAAACAGAGAGATGTGAAAAATAATGTTGCTTTCGCACAACCTTACCATGTGTGGATGTAGCAAGGAGTGTTTTGGGAGGAGATAGGAGATGGACAGACGGATGCTGGATGGATGGATGAACAGATTGACATTTATTTGGCTAATTATCAGCATTAAAAAATACATAAGTGACAAAATCTCGTACATGGCAAGTCACATTTGCCACTTAAATACCACTTTGACAGAATAAATCACATTTTTACTCATGACTGACTACTTAAGTGGCAATATAGTCCAAATTTTTAAACACCTACCTACTGTCTCATGCCTACGGACAGATGGACTCAAAAATAATGTTGCTCTCGCACACCCTTATGGAATTCATGTAGCAAGTTTTGTTAAATTACGCCCAGTGGTTTCGGAGGAGATAGTGTGACAGACAGGGTTTTACTGGGAATTAAACTTCTGTGTGGCAGGGTAATGGTTGCCCATACAAGGCGGCTGGTGTTCTGTACTAGAATTCTGGATAGCATTACTACAGAGATTATGTCTCTCATTTGTCACAGCTTCAGCCTAGACATAACTCTTAAAGTGCCAAGCAAAATATGCAGCAGATGACATTCTAACAGATGACATTCTAAATCTTTTTTTTTTTTTTTTTTTCATGACATTAAATGTCATCTGCTATATTCGTGATCTGGCGCTTTAAAGAAATGAGATCAGAGCCATGTAAGACCCTAAAATTTTCAACATAATTCAATAAAATATCCATTCCGATTGAAAAGTAAAGTATTCATTGACAATGCAGTGATTTTTTTTTTTATCATAAAATTGGGAAACCCTCATATTTTTCCCACTGGGAGTGGATCACATATTATTTCAGTATGATTTCCTCCTTATCGATTAATACACAGTGAACATGGTAACCAGTATAAAGCTGTGATGTCACTCCCTCACTTTCTTTTATGTTCGTGTAAACATGCTTTGTTGTTTGTGATATTGTTCCCTTATTTTATTAGCTCGCCTGAACAACGTTCACGAAGAGCTATTGTACTACCCCCGGCGTCGGCGTTGGCATTGGCGTCGGCGTCCACAAATTTTAAAGTTTTCGTTAAAGTTTTTAAGACCTCATTATTTCCTAACCTTATCACCAATTTGATTCATCTTTGGTATGATGATACATATTGGTCCAAAATGTTGCGCAGTACCATCCCCACCACTCTAGGTCATGTCAAGGTCACAGACTTAGAATTTTCATGTTAAAATTTTATGTCTAGTTTTTAGGATCTCAATACTTCTACACTAAATGATGAATTTTTTTCCCTATTTGGTATTATGATAGACACTGGTCAAAAGTTTTTATCAGCACCATCAGCACTTATGACCGTGGCCTTAAGGTCGAGGTCACAGACTTAGAATTTAAATGTTAAAGTATTCGTTAAATTTTTTAAGACCTCATTATTTCCTAACCTTGTCACCGATTTGATTCATCTTTAGTATGATAATACATATTGGTCCAAAATTTTGCGCAGTACCATCCCCACCACTCTAGGTCATGTCAAGGTCAAGGTCACAGACTTAGAATTTTCATGTTAAAATTTTATGTCAAAGTTTTTAGGATCTCATTAGTTCTATACTAAATGATGGATTTTTGTCCTATTTGGCATTATGATAGACACTGGTCAAAAGTTTTTATCAGCACCGTCAGCATTGATGACCGTGACCTTGAGGTCAAGGTCACAGACTGAGAATTTAAATGTTGAAGTTTTTGTTAAAGTTTTTAAGACCTCATTATTAGCTCACCTGAGCACGAAGTGCTCATGGTGAGCTATTGTGGTCAGTCAATGTCCGTCGTGCATCGTACGTCGTGCGTCGTACGTCATACGTCGTCCGTCGTGCAGCGTCAACAATTGCTTTAAAAGCCTACTCCTCCTACACCCCTGGGCCAATTGACTCGATACTTGGTAGGAAGCATCAGGGTGACTTGTAGATTAAAAACAGCTAAAATCGTGCCGATTGGAAATCCAAAATGGCCGCCATCTTGAAAATCTATTTTTCGCTTCTTCTCCTGAACCGAAAGGCCAATTGACTCTAAACCTGCTAGGAAGTATCAGGGTGACTTGTAAATCAAAAATAGATAAAATCGTGCCGATCGGAAATCCAAGATGGCCGCCGTGGCAGCCATCTTGAAAATCTCTTTTTTGCTTCTTCTCCTGAACCGAAAGGCCAATTGACTCCAAACTTGCTAGGAAGCATCGGGGTGACTTGTAGATCAAAAATAGCGAAAATCATGCCGATCGGAAATCCAAGATGGCCGCCATGGCAGCCATCTTGAAAATCTATTTTTTTGCTTCTTCTCCTGAACCCAAAAGCCAATTGGCTCCAAACATGGTAGGAATCATTTGGGTAACTTATAGATCAAAAATAGCTAAAATCATTCTGATTGGAAATCCAAGATGGCTCCCATGGCAGCCATCGTGAAAATCTATTTTTTGCTTCTTCTCCTGAACCGAAAGGCCAGTTGACTCCAAACTTGCTAGGAAGCATTGGTGTGACATGTAGATCAAAAATAGCTAAGGCGGCCATCTTGAAAATTTATTTTTCGCTTCTTCTCCTAACCCCAAATGCCAATTGACTCGAAACTTGGTAGGAAACATCGGGGTGACTTGTAGATCAAAAGTAGCTAAAATCGTTCCAATCGGAAATCCAAGATGGCGGCCATGGTCGCCATCTTGAAAATCTATTTTTCTCTTCTTCTCCTGAGCCAAAAGGCCAATTGACTCCAAACCTGGTAGGAAGCATCAGGGTGACTTGTAGATCAAAAGTAGCTAAAATCATGCTGATCGGAAATCCAAGATGGCCACCATGGTGGCCATCTTGAAAATCTTTTTTTCGCTTCTTCTCCTAAACCCAAAAGCCAATTATTGACTTGAAACTTGGTAGGAAGCATCGGGGTGACATAGATTGAAATTGACAAAAGTCGTTCCGATTGGAAATCCAAGATGGACGCCATGGCAGCCATCTTGAAAATCTGTTTTTCACTTCTTCTCCTGAACCAAAAGGCTTATTGACTTTAAACTAGGTAGGAAGCATCAGGGTGACCTGTAGATCAAAAATAGCTAAAATCATCCCTATCAGAAATCCAAGATGTCCACCATGACAGCTATCTTGAAAATCTATTTTTCGCTTCTTCTCCTGAACTGAAAGGCCATTTGATTCGAAACTTGGTAGGAAGCATTTGGGTGACTTGTGGATCTAAAATAGCTTAAATTGTTTGGATCGGAAATCCAGGATGGCAATCATGGTGGCCGTCTTGAAACTCTTTTTTTCGCTTATTTTCCTGAACCAAAGGGCCAGTTGATTTGAAAATTGGTAGGAAGGATTGGGATGACTTGTAGATATAAAAATAGCTAAAATCGTTCGAATAGGAAATCCAAGAGGGCTGCCATCTTGAAAATCTATTTTTCCCTTCTTCTTCTGAACTGAAAGGCCAATTGACTCGAAACTTGATAGGAAGCATCGGAGTGACTTGTAGATGAAAAATAGCTCAAATCGTTGCGATAGGGAATCCCAAATTGCGGCTATGGTGGCCATCTTGAAAATCTCGTTTTGAACTTCTTCTCCTGAACCGAAAGGGAAATTGACTCAAAGTTCATTGAAAGTATCGAGATGACTTGTAGATCAACAATAGCTAAAATCATTCTGATTGGAAATCCAAGATGGCTGACATCTTGTTTATGTTTATTATATTTCCCTGCCACTGTGCTGTTTACATGTATAAAATCATGATTCTTCAGAAACCAATGAGCCAATTGCCTCCAAATTTCACATTGATCCTACTGTTGAAATGTGATTGAGAGTTTGTTCAAATGATCATGCTCCATTGACTGTCATGACAGGACTTGAAAAATGTTGCATAACATCTGCATATCTGCAGTGGCTATGTTACTCAGGTGAGCGACCCGTGGCGCGTGGGCCTCTTGTTTCCTAATCTTATCATCAATTTGATTCATCTTTAGTATGATGATACATATTGGTCCAAAATTTTGCGCAGTACCATCCCCACCACCTTAGGTCAAGGTCAAGGTCACAGACTAAGAGTTTTCATGTTAAAATTTTACGTCAAAGTTTTCAGGATCTCATTACTACTAAACTAAATGATGGATTTAGTTCCTGTTTGGTATCATGACAGATACTGGTCAAAAGTTTTCATCAGCACCATCAGCATTCATGACCATGACCTTGAGGTCGAGGTCACAGACTTAGAATTTAAATGTTAAAGTTTTCGTTAAAGTTTTTAAGACCTCATTAAATCCTAACCTTATCACAGATTTGATTCATCTTTAGTATGATGATACATATTGATCCAAATTTTTACGCAGTACCAATCCCCACCACCCTAGGTCATGTCAAGGTCAAGGTCACAGACTTTGAATTTTGAGATTAAAATTTTACGCCAAAGTTTTTTAGGATCTCATTACTTCAAAACTACATGATGGATTTAGTTCCTGTTTGGTATCAAGACAGATACTGCACCGCCACCCCGCCCCCGCACACACACACCCAGGTCATGTCAAAATCAAGGTCACAGACTTACAATTTTCCAGAAACAAAATGTGCAATATCAGGCGAGCTATCCTGTCTGGTGACAGGTCTTGTTCAGTTTTAGCATGTATAAATGGATTAAAATGTGATTCAGAGTTAAATCTTTCATGCTCAGGCTAGTCAAATCAAAACTTCTATACATTTTCTTCTGTCTTGTTCATTTCCACAATCTCACCATTTGTCGAGAGGAATGTTCAAGTCCTCATACGCCCAGGATTTCTTCCAGCTCATGGGTGCTGTATTTTGGCTCGAAAAAATACCCGATTAAACATTAAGTATTCTGATTGGACATTTTGAGACAGCTTCGCAATATTTTTCCTACAGTACGTAATGCTTAAAATTATCACTTGGAAATAACATAGCACTCGTTTTAGCTGCAGAATTAGCTAATGGCTTCTGACTGGTAGTTATTGTTGTGAGTGACATCACAGGTAAATAAAAATGGCGATCTCCCTCGCCACTAAGAAGTATTTTAGAGCAAAATTTGATCGAATCTTGTGTAATAATAAGGAGCTAAATTTGTAAAATTTTGGTCGTTATGTACATGTTAGGCATTGATTATATAAGTACAGGAGGGTTTGACATTTTGTGTGAATCATCTTATGAGTCATGTGAAATGTAACCAATTTTAATTCAGAGATACAATAAAAAAATCAGTTCATTTTTTATACACCCGTTTGAAAAACGGGAAGTATTATGTTAGGGGTATGGCATCCGTCCATCCGTCAGTCCATCCGTCCATAAACTTTTCTGTTTCCGGCTAACTCCTCCTACAGTTTACATCCAATCAAGCTGAAACTTGATATATAGTTAGACCATGATAAGGCGCAGCGCATATTGTTTTGGAGTTACAGTCCACCAAATGTTTGCAGAGTTATGCCCCTTAGAAGATTTCTATGAACTTTTCATTTCCGGTTAACTCCTCCTACATTTTACATCCGATCAAGCTGAAACTTCATGTATGGTTAGACCATGATGTGGAGCAGTGCATATTGTTTGAGGTTACAGTCCACCAAATATTAGCAGAGTTATGCCCCTTTGAAAATTTCTGTAAACTTTTTGTTTCCAGCTAACTCCTCCTACAGTTTACATCCGATCAAGCTGAAACTTGATTTGTAGTTTAGACCATGATGTGGAGCAGCGCATATTGTTTCAAGGTTACAGTCCCCCAAATATTAGCAGAGTTTAACCCCTTTGAAAATTTCTATTAATTTTTTGTTTATGGCTAAATCCTCCTACAGTTTACATCTGATCAAGCTGAAACTTCATAAATAGTTACATGATGATGTGGAGCAGCACATATTACTTCGAGGTTACAGTGCACCATATAGTGGCAGAGTTATGCCCCTTTGAAAATTTCTGTAAACTTTTCGCTTCCGGCTAAGTCCTCCTACAATTTACATCCGATCAAGCTGAAACTTGATTTGTAGTTAGACCATGATGTGGAGCAGCACGTATTATTTCAAGGTTACAGTCCACCAAATATTAGCAGAGTTAAACCCCTTTGAAAATTTCTATTAATTTTTCGTTTCCGGCTCAATCCTCCTACAGTTTACATCCAATCAAGCTGAAACTTCATAAATAGTTACAAGATGATGTGGTGCAGCGCATATTATTTCGAGGTTACACTGCACCAAATATTTGCAGAATTATGCCCCTTTGAAAGTTTTTATAAACTTTTCGCAGCATATTGTTTAGAGGTAATAGTGTGCAAATTTTATTTTATAATAGGTGTATTTATCGCAAATAACTAAAGTTATGGCCAGATGGGCGAGTTATTTATTATTTTTTTTTAATCTTCTTTTTAGCTCACCTGAGCTGAAAGCTCAAGGTGAGCCTTTGTGATCACTCACCGTCCGTCGTCGTCCGTATGTCTGTCCGTCCGTCCGTCCACAATCTTTAAACAACATCTCCTCCTAAACCACTGATTGGATTTTGACCAAACTTCACAGGAATGATCCTTGGTTGGTCCTCTTTCAAAGTTGTTCAAATGGTTCGGATCCGTTGCATATCTAGGTCACAGGAGCTAAAAATAGATTTTTTAACTAAAAACTTAAAAAATCTTCTTGTCAGAAACCACTGGACCGATTTCAATATACTTTTGCAGAAATGTTCCTTTGGTGATCCTCTACCAAGATTGTTCAAGCCATTCGGATTCGTCAAAAAACATGGCCGCCAGGGGGCAGGGCTTATTTTCCCTATATATCTATATAGAAAACTTTAAAAATCTTCTTGTCAGAAACCACTGGACAGATTTCAATATAATTTTGCAGAAATGTTCCTTTGGTGATCCTCTACCAAGATTGTTCAAGCCATTTGGATTCGTCAAAAACCATGGCCGCCAGGGGGCGGGGCTTATTTTCCCCATATATCTATATAGAAAACTTTAAAAATCTTCTTGTCCAAAACCACTGGACCGATTTCCATATAATTTTGCAGAAATGTTCCTTTGGTGATCCTCTACCAAGATTGTTCAAGCCATTTGGATTCGTCAAAAAACGTGGCCGCCAGGGGGCGGGGCTTATTTTCCCTATATTTATCTATATAGAAAACTTTAAAAATCTTCTTGTCCGAAACCACTGGACCGATTTCAATATAATTTTGCAGAAATGTTCCTTTGGTGATCCTCTACCAAGATTGTTCAAGACATTTGGATTCGTCAAAAAACATGGCCGCCAGGGGGCGGGGCTTATTTTCCCTATATAATCTATATAGAAAACTTTTAAAAATCTTCTTGTCCAAAACCACTGGACCGATTTCAATATAATTTTGCAAAAATGTTCCTTTGGTGATCCTCTACCAAGATTGTGCAAGCCATTTGGATTCGTCAAAAAACATGGCCACCAGGGGGCGGGGCTTATTTTCACTGTATATCTGTATAGAAAACTTTAAAAATCTTCTTGTCAGAAACCACTGGACAGATTTCAATATAATTTTGCAGAAATGTTCCTTTGGTGATCCTCTACCAAGATTGTTCAAGGCATTTGGATTCGTCAAAAAACATGGCCCCCAGGGGGCGGGGCTTATTTTCCCCATATATCTATATAGAAAACTTTAAAAATCTTCTTGTCCGAAACCACTGGACCGATTTCAATATAATATTGCAGAAATGTTCCTTTGGTGATCCTCTACCAAGATTGTTCAAGCCATTTGGATTTGTCAAAAAACATGGCCGCCAGTGGGCGGGGCTTATTTTCCCTATATATCTATATAGAAAACTTTAAAAATCTTCTTGTCCGAAACCACTGGACCGATTTCAATATAATTTTGCAAAAATGTTCCTTTGGTGATCAACCAAGATTGTTCAAGCCATTTGGATTCGTCAAAAAACATGGCCGCCAGGGGGCGGGGCTTACTTTCCCTATATAATCTATATAGAAAACTTTTAAAAATCTTCTTGTCCGAAACCACTGGACCTATTTCAATATAATTTTGCAAAAATGTTCCTTTGGTGATCCTCTACCAAGATTGTTCAAGCCATTTGGATTCGTCAAAAAACATGGCCGCCACGGGGCGGGGCTTACTTTCCCTATATAATCTATATAGAAAACTTTAAAAATCTTCTTGTCAGAAACCACTGGACAGATTTCAATATAATTTTGCAGAAATGTTCCTTTGGTGATCCTCTACCAAGATTGTTCAAGGCATTTGGATTCGTCAAAAAACATGGCCGCCAGGGGGCGGGGCTTATTTTCCCCATATATCTATATAGAAAACTTTAAAAATCTTCTTGTCCGAAACCACTGGACCGATTTCAATATAATATTGCAGAAATGTTCCTTTGGTGATCCTCTACCAAGATTGTTCAAGCCATTTGGATTTGTCAAAAAACATGGCCGCCAGGGGGCGGGGCTTATTTTCCCTATATATCTATATAGAAAACTTTAAAAATCTTCTTGTCCGAAACCACTGGACCGATTTCAAAATAATTTTGCAAAAATGTTCCTTTGGTGATCCTCTACCAAGATTGTTCAAGCCATTTGGATTCGTCAAAAAACATGGCCACCAGGGGGCGGGGCTTACTTTCCCTATATAATCTATATAGAAAACTTTTAAAAATCTTCTTGTCCGAAACCACTGGACCGATTTCAATATAATTTTGCAAAAATGTTCCTTTGGTGATCCTCTACCAAGATTGTTCAAGCCATTTGGATTCGTCAAAAAACATGGCCACCAGGGGGCGGGGCTTATTTTCCTTATATATCTAATAGAAAACTTTAAAAATCTTCTTGTCCGAAACCACTGGACCGATTTCCATATGATTTTGCAGAAATGTTCCTTTGGTGATCCTGTTGCAAGATTGTTCAAGCCGCCATGATTCGTTAAAAAACATGGCCGCTAGGGGGCGGGGTTAATTTTCCCTATATAGAAAACTTTAAAAATCTTCTTGTCATAAACGACTGGACCGATTTCAATATAACTTGGCAGAAATGTTTCCTTAGTGACCCTCTATCAAGATTGTTCAAGCCGACATGATTTGTCAAAAAACATGGCCGCTAGGGGGTGCGGGGCTTATTTTCGATATAATTCTATATAGAAAACTTGAAAAAATCTTGTCGTCAGAAACCACAGGACCGATTTCAATATAACTTCGCAGAAATGTTTCCTTGGTGACCCTTTACCAAGATTGTTCAAGCCGTTATGATTCGTCAAAAAACATGGCTGTCTGGGGCAGGGCTTATTTTCCCTATATATCTATATATAAAACTTTAAAAATCTTCTTTTCAGAAACCAATGGACCGATTTCAATACAACTTGGCAGGAATGTTTCTTTGGTGACCCTCTACAAAGATTGTTCAGGCCGTCATGATTCATCAAAAATCATGGCCACTAGGGGGCGGGGCTTATTTTCCCTATATAGAAAACTTTAAAAATCTTCTCATAAGAAACAGTTGGACCGAGTTCAATGTAACTTGGCAGGAATGTTGCTTTGGTGACCTTCTACCAAGATTGTTCAAGCCTTCATGATACGTCAAAAACCATGGCCCACAGGGGGTAGGGTTTTTTCATCATATATATCTGCATAGAAAATTTTAAAATTCTTATTGTCACATACCCCATGACT
Organism: Anodontia alba; assembly: GCA_964016985.1. Taxonomy (NCBI): domain Eukaryota; kingdom Metazoa; phylum Mollusca; class Bivalvia; order Lucinida; family Lucinidae; genus Anodontia; species Anodontia alba. Next base: position 63,180,103 of record OZ024826.1, on the reverse strand, counting down.
GATTTCAATATTACTTGGCTAGAATGTTGCTTTGGTGAACCTCTATCAAGATTGTACAAGCAATCATGATTCGTCAAAAAACATGGCTGCCATGGGGTGGGGCTTGTTTTCCCTATATATCTAAATAGAAAACTTTAAAAATCTTCTTGTCAGAAACCACTGAACAGATTTCAATATAACTTGGTAGGAATGTTCCTTTGGTGACCCTCTACCAAGTTTGTTCAAGCTGACATGATTCGTCAAAAAACATGGCCGTTAGGGCGTAGGGCTTTATAGCTATATAAAACTTTTTAAACCACTGGACCAATTTCAATATAACTTGGCAGAAATGTTCCTTTGGTGACCCTCTTTGAAGATTCAGTTCAGGTCATCAAGATTTGTAAAAAAAACATGGCCAGGGGTGTGGTGGAGGGGGGTGAGGGTGGTTAGTGCTATAAAGTTTATACAAAAATCCTAGAGCAGTGAACTTGGCTGAAACTTCAACAGTAAATATGCAAATCTGTTTGGTCAGGTGAGCGATATAGGACCATCATGGTCCTCTTGTTTTTTGTTATTGTTTGGTCCGATATTGAAGTATAGGAAAAACAAGTCAGCCAAAAGCTCGTATGAGCTTATAATATAGCCATGTTTCTGTCGTGTGTCCTCCGTCTGAAAGTACTTCTCCCTAGATGCAGCAAACTTCTCCCTATTTTCCCAGGAGGGAGAAGTCACTTCTCCCTTAATTTCTGGGCCAGCTTAGATCCTTAGGTTACAGTTCACCAAATAACTGCAGAGCTATGCCCCAATGAAAATTTTTTCAAAATATTTTTTTTTTTGTAATTCCACTTACAGTTTATATCTGGAGCACTGAATTATACAGGAGCCAGTTTATGTGCTACATCTTATTACTTGCCACGGGCGTATAATGTCCCGCTTGGCGGAGCTCTTGTTATCAAGTTCAAAAACGAGAGACTATCTGAAATTTTAAAGGCTGTCAGATGCCACATTTTATGATCGTATTAATACCATATATCAATTTATTAAACCCGGCTTTCTTGGATAAAAAATGTCTGTTTGAGGAATATAGAGCTTTTGATAAGTTTATTACATATATAAATATAATATTCTTGTTCTATTTTTTCTTCCAGAATATTGATCTGTCGAAGTTATCAGAAAAAGACAGATGGCGGTAAGGATATAATTTTTTTTATCTTGTTTTATGTCTTGAAAGGAAATATATTTTTAACTTCATTATCAGCATTATAGAAACACACTTAGACAAGGTTGTGGAATTACAAATTTTATTTCTCCTCCACGGGCATGTAAATGGTCAAAATCCACTTGTCCAACTAATATTTACTAGCTGGAAAATTGACATTTTTAGCTTCTGGAGCCAGAGGCTCCGGGGAAGCTTATAGGATGGTAGGCCTCCTTCGTCCTTCATCTGTCAACATTTTCTGAGGACTTCTCTGAAACTACTGGACCATTTTTAGCTCACCTGAGCACGAAGTTTCGTGCTCATGGTGAGCTATTGTGGTCAGTCAATGTCTGTCGTGCTTCGTGCGTCGTGCGTCGTGCAGCGTCAACAATTGCTTTAAAAGCCTACTCCTCCTACACCCCTGGGCCAATTAACTTGATACTTGGTAGGAAGCATCGGGGTGTCTTGTAAATCAAAAATAGGTAAAATCGTTCTGATCGGAAATCCAAGATGGCTGCCATGGCCGCCATCTTGAAAATCTATTTTTCGCTTCTTCTCCTGAACTGAAAGGCCAGTTGACTCCAAACTTGCTTGGAACCATCAGGGTGATTTGTAGATCAAAAATAGCTAAAATCGTGCCGATCGGAAATCCAAGATGGCCGCCATGGCTGCCATCTTGAAAATCTATTTTTCTCTTCTTCTCCTGAACCGAAAGGCCAGTTGACTCCAAACTTGCTAGGAAGCATCAGGGTGACTTGTAGATCAAAAATAGCTAAAATCATGCCGATCGAAAATCCAAGATGGCCGCCATGGCCGCCATCTTGAAAATCTATTTTTCGTTTCTTCTCCTGAACCGAAAGGCCAGTTGACTCCAAACTTGCTAGGAAGCATCAGGGTGACTTGTAGATCAAAAATAGCTAAAATCGTGCCGATCGGAAATCCAAGATGGCCGCCATGGCAGCCATCTTGAAATTCTATTTTTCGCTTCTTCTGAGCCGAAAGGCCAATTGACTCCAAACTTGCTAGGAAGCATCAGGGTGACTTGTAGATCAAAAGTAGCTAAAATCCTGCCGATCGGAAATCCAAGATGGCCGCATAGCGGCCATCTTGAAAATCTATTTTTTGCTTTTTCTCCTGAACAGAAAGGCCAATTGACTCCAAACTTGCTAGGAAGCATCAGGATTACTTGTAGATCAAAAACAGCTAAAATCGTGCCAGTCGGAAATCCAAGATGGCCACCATGGCCTCTATCTTGAAAATCTATTTTTCGCTTCTACTCCTAAACCCAAAAGCCAATTGATTCCAAACTTGGTAGGAGGCATTGGGGTGACTTATAGATCAAAAATAGCTAAAATCGTGCCTATCGGAAATCCAAGATGGCCGCCATGGCAGCCATCTTGAAAATCAATTTCTCGCATCTCCTGGACAGAAAGGCCAGTTGACTCCAAACTTGGTAGGAAGCATCGGGGTGACTTGTAGATCAAAAATAGCTAAAATCATGCCTATCATAAAACCAGGATGGGCGCCATGGCTGCCATCTTGAAAATCTATTTTATCGCTTCTTCTCCTGAACCGAAAGGCCAGTTGAATCGAAACTTGGTAGGAAGCATTTGGGTGACTTGTAGATCAAAAATAGCTAAAATCATGCCGATCGTAAATCCAAGATGGCCGCCATGGCGGCCATCTTGAAAATCTATTTTTCGCTTCTTCTCCTAAACCCAAAAGTCACTTGACTCGAAACTTAGTAGGAAGCATCAGGGTGACTTGTAGATCAAATATAGCTAAAATCGTTCTGATCAGAAATCCCAGATGGCCACCATGGCCGCCATCTTGAAAATCTATATTTAGCTTCTTCTCCTGCACCGAAAGGCCAATTGACTCCAAACTTCGTAGGAGACATTGGGGTGACTTGTAGATCAAAAATAGCTAAAATCGTGCCAATCGGATATCCAAGATGTCCGCCATGGCAGCCATCTTGAAAATCTATTTTTCTGCACATCTGCATATCTGCAGTGGCTATGTCACTCAGGTGAGCGACCCGTGGCCCGTGGGCCTCTTGTTTTATAAATTTTCACAAACATGTACATCCTCCAGGCAGAGGGGAACGAAAGTTTGTTGGAACGGGACAGGTCACATGACCAAGATGGCCGCCATGCCCAAATATGGTAAAACCTTAAAATATAAGTTTCCATCTTGAATCAGCGGAAGGGAGAGAATGACCGTAGAAAATATTTCATGATCAAACTCCACGGAAGAATTTTGCCAAACTCTTCTGGGATCAAGTCCACGACTTCCTTATTTCGAGTTGGAAGTGCATCTGACTGAGCCACCAAGGCCAGCCAGTTTTTATATAATCTATACATTTTGTTAGCTCACTTGAACGGAAGGCTCAAGGTGAGCTATTGTGATCACCCACCGTCCGTCGTCGTTGTCCATCTGTCCACAATCTTTAAACAACATCTCCTAAACCACTCATTGGATTTTGACCAAACTTCACAGGAATGATCCTTGGTTGGTCCTCTTTCAAAGTTGTTCAAATGGTTCCGGTCCATTGCATGTCAAAGATGTTCAAATGGTTCCGGTCCATTGCATATCTAGGTCACAGGAGCTAAAAATAGATTTTTTAACTAAAAACTTTAAAAATCTTCTTGTCAGAAACCACTGAACCGATTTCAATATAATTTTGCGGAAATGTTCCTTTGATGATCCTCCACCAAGATTGTTCAAGCCATTTGGATTCGTCAAAAAACATGGCCGCCAGAGGGCGGGGCTTTTTTTCCCCTATATCTATGTAGAAAACTTTAAAAATCTTCTTGTCAGAAACCACTGAACCCATTTCAATATAACACGGCAGGAATGTTTCTTTTATAACCCTCTACCAAGATTGTTCAAGCCGCCATGATTCGTCAAAAAATTTGGCCGCCAGGGGGCGGGGCTTATTTTCCCAATATATATCTATATAGAAAACTTTAAAAATCTTCTTGTCAGAAACCACTGGACCGATTTCAATATAACTTGGCATAAGTGTTTTCTTGGTGACCCTCTACCAAGATTGTTCAAGCTGTCATGATTTGTCAAAAAACATGGCCGCTAGTGGGCGGGGCTTATTTTCTCTATATATCTATGTAGAAAACTTTAAAAATCTTCTTGTCAGAAACCACTTGACCGATTTCAGTATAACTTGGCAGAAATGTTTCCTCAGTGACCCTTTACCAAGATTATTCAAGCTGTCATAATTGTCAAAAAACATGGCCGCTAGGGGGTGGGGCTTATTTTCCCTGTATATCCATATAGAAAACTTTAATGATCTTCTTGTCAGAAACCACTGGACCGATTTCAATATAACGTTGCAGAAATGTTTCTTTTGTAACACTCTACCAAGATTGTTCAAGCCGTCATGATTTGTCAAAAAATATGACAGCCAGGGGGCGGTGCTTATTTTCCCTATACAGTAAAGCTCCAATATATCGCCGTCCTCGGGGTCCAGAGTCCGTTATCGCGATATAAACGGAGCACTATATAAGTCCAGACATGTACCATGCATGTATAACGGCATGCATAACTCTCGCTCGGTTTGTCGCTGTGGTAGTTTGCTGAGACATCACAGATAAATGGCATTCAGTCATGCTGTCACCATATTTTCTAATTAAAATTGGATTAGAATTGCTCAATGGCATAATTTACAATGGTGCGCTATGTCTAACAAGTAATTTCAATCGAAACCAGCTGATAAACAACGTTTGAAAAGAAGAAATCATCGGGTTGACAATTTAGGACGCCATTTTGGATACTCTGTTCCCTGGAACGGCGAAGGGAAGTTACTAAAATTGCTTCAGTTGAGCTAAGATAATTTGAGTTGCTTCCCTTTGCTTATTATTGTGTTGTGCACGCAAATAAACAAAAAACACTGTCGTTTCTTTTTATTTTAGTTTTATCGTTATTATCATTTTTTTTTTTTTTTTGACGCAGTTGTTTTCTTTTGAAATATTTATTGCTACAGAAGTGTAAAATAAGCAGACTAAGATATGTGCATGTGGGACAGAAACATCGTAAGATGCCGGTGTTGAAAAGGAGGTGGACCGTTTTCACCTGTTGAGCAAAATTAGTTTGTGGGCATCATTGACTGATTGAGCATTGAGTAGATCTATGTACTCAATGATGATAATGATTATGACAATAACGGGGGTATAATTTATTGTTTGCCAATTATAATCAACGTGTGCCCTGATTGACATAAGTGGGGGAGTGGATTGTTTGTCATAATACCTGACACGACTTAGCGTCGAGACAGGCGCGAAAAATCAATTCTTGGAGGCGGAACACGTTTTTTTTTTTTTTTCTGATGTTTAATAAAACAAACATTTTATGTTTTTAAATTTTTTTTGCTTATGGAAAATTTGGGAGCCATGGCCGATTCGCGATATACTGGATTTCGCGAAATAACGGACCGCGATGTATTGGATCTACACTGTATATCTATATAGATAACTTTAAAAATCTTCTTGTCAGAAACCATGGGACCGATTTCATTATAACTTGGCAGAAATGTTTCCTCGGTGACCCTCTACCAAGATTGTTCAAGTAATCGTGATTCATCAAAAAACATGGCTGCCTGGGGGTGGGGCTTATTTTCCCTATATGTCTATATAGAAATCTTAAAAAATCTTCTTGTCAGAAACCAATGGACCGATTTCAATATAACTTGGCAGGAATGTTTCTTTGGTGACCCTCTACCAAGTTTGTTCAAGCCTTCATGATTCATCAAAAAACATGGCCGCTAGGGAGTGGAGCTTATTTTTAGCTCACCTGAGCCAAAGGCTCAAGGTGAGCTTTTGTGATCACTCACCATTCGTCGTCGTCGTCCGTCTGTCCGTCCGTCCGTCCGTCTGTTCACAATCTTTGAACAACATCTCCAAAACCACTGATTGGATTTTGACCAAACTTCACAGGAATGATCCTTGGATGGTCCTCTTTCAAAGTTGTTCAAATGGTTCCGGTCTATTACATATCTAGGTCACAGGAGCTAAAAATAGATTTTTTAACTAAAAACTTAAAAAATCTTCTTGTCAGAAACCACTGGACCGATTTCAATATAATTTTGCAGAAATGTTCCAGTGGTGATCCTCTACCAAGATTGTTCAAGCAATTTGGATTCGTGAAAAAACATGGCTGCCAGGGGGCGGGGCTTATTTTCCCTATATATCTATATAGAAAACTTTAAAAATCTTCTTGTCAGAAACCACTGGACCAATTCAATATAATTTTGCAGAAGTGTTCCTTTGGTGATCCTCTACCAAGATTGTTCAAGCCATTTGGATTCGTCAAAAAACATGGCCGCCAGGGGGTGGGGCTTATTTTCTCTATATATCTATATAGAAAACTTTAAAAATCTTCTTGTCAGAAACCACTGAACTGATTTCTATATAATTTTGCAGAAATGTTCCTTTGGTGTTCCTTTACTAAGATTGTTCAAGCCATTTGGATTCGTCAAAAAACATGGCCGCCCGGGGGCGGGGCTTATTTTCCCTATATATCTATATAGAAAACTTTAAAAATCTTCTTGTCAGAAACCACTGGACCGATTTCAATATAATTTTACAGAAATGTTCGTTTGGTGATCCTCTACCAAAATTTTTCAAGCCATTTGGATTTGTCAAAAAACATGGCCGCCAGGGGGCGGAGCTTATTTTTCCTATATATCTTTATGGAAAACTTTAAAAATCTTCTTGTCAGAAACCACTGGACCAATTTCATTATAACATGGTAGAAATCTTTCCTTGTTGACCCTCTACCAAGATTGTTCAAGTTACCATGATTCGTCAAAAAACATGGCCGCCAGGGGGAGGGGTTTATTTTCCCAATATATCTATGTAGAAAAGTTTAAAAATCTTCTAGTCAGAAACCAATGGACTGATTTCAATATAACTTGGCAGGAATGTTTTTTTGGTGACCCTCTACCAAGATTGTTCAAGCCGTCATGATTCATCAAAAAACATGGCTGCTAGGGGGCGGGGCATATTTTCCCTATATATCTATATAGAAAACTTTAAAAATCTTCTTGTCAGAAACCACTGGACCGATTTCATTAATTCTTGGCAGAAATCTTTCCTTGTTGACTCTCTACCAAGATTGTTCAAGTTGTCATGATACGTCAAAAAACATGGCTGCCAGGGGGTGGTGGTGGAGGGGGGGGTGGGGGGGAGGGGGTGCGGGGCTTATTTTCCTTATATATCTATATAGAAAAGTTTAAAAATCTTCTTGTCAGGAACCAGTGGACCAATTTCAATATAACTTGGCAGGAATGTTGCTTTGGTGACCCTCTACCAAGTTTGTTCAAGCCATCATGATTAGTCAAAAAACATTACCGCTTGGGGGCGGGGCGTATTTTCCCTATATATCTATATAGAAAACTTTAAAAATCTTCTTGTAAGAAACCGTTGGCTCGAGTTCAATGTAACTTGACAGGAATTTTGCTTTGGTGACCCTCCACCAAGATTGTTCAAGCCGTCATCATGGATTCGTCAAAAAACATGGCCTCTAGGGGTGGAGCTTATTTTCCCTATATATCTATATAGAAAACTTTAAAAATCTTCTTGTCAGAAACCACTGGACCAATTTCATTATAACTTGGTAGAAATCTTTCCTTGTTGACCCTCTACCAAGATTATTCAAGTTATCATGATTCGTCAAAAAACATGGCCGCCAGGGGGGCGGGGCTTATTTTCCCTATATATATCTATATAGAAAAGTTTAAAAATCTTCTTGTCAGAAACCAATAGACCAATTTCAATATTACTTGGCAGGAATGTTGCTTTGGTGACCCTCTACCAAGATTGTTCAAGCCGTCATGATTCGTAAAAAAACATGGCCGCTAGGGGATGGGGCATATTTTCCCTATATATCTATATAGAAAACTTTAAAAATCTTCTTGTAAGAAACCGTTGGCTCGAGTTCAATGTAACTTGACAGGAATGTTGCTTTGGTGACCTCTACCAAGATTGTTCAAGCCGTCATGATTCATCAAAAAACATGGCCGCTAGGGGGTGGGGCTTATTTTCCCTATATATCTATATAGAAAACTTTAAAAATCTTCTTGTCAGAAACCACTGGACTGATTTCATTATAACTTGGTAGATATTTTTCCTTGTTGACCCTCTACCAAGATTGTTCAAGTTATCATGATTTGTCAAAAAACATGGCCGCCAGGGGGTGGGGGGCGGGACATTTTCTTATATATCTATATAGAAAAGTTTAAAAATCTTCTTGTCAGAAACCAATGGACCGATTTCAATATAACTTGGCAGGAATGTTTCTTTGGTGTCCCTCTACCAAGATTGTTTAAGCCGTCATGATTCGTCAAAAAACGTGGCCGCTGAGGGGCAGGGCATATTTTCCCTATATATCTATATAGAAAACTTTAAAAATCTTCTCGTAAGAAACCATTGGATTGAGTTCAATGTAACTTGACAGGAATGTTGCTTTGGCGACCTTCTACCAAGATTGCGCCCTCTTGATACGTCAAAAAACATGGCAGTCAGGGGGCGGGGCTTATTTTCCGTATATATCTGTATAAAAAACTTTAAAATTCTTCTTGTCAGAAACCACCTGACTGATTTCAATATTACTTGGCAGGAATGTTGCTTTGGTGACCTTCTACCAAGATTGTTCAAGCAATCATGATTCATCAAAAAACATGGTTGCTAGGAGTGGGGCTTATTTTCCCTATATATCTAAGTAGAAAACTTTAAAAATCTTCTTGTCAGAAACCACTGGACCAATTTCAATATAACTTGGCAGAATTTTTCCTTTGGTGACCCTCAACCAAGTTTGTTCAAGCTGTCATGATTTGTCAAAAAACATGGCCATTAAGGGTTCGGGCTTAATTTCCCTATATATCTATATAAGACATTTTAAAAATCTTTTTGTCAGAAACCACGGGACCAATTTCAATTTAACGGCAGAATTGTTCCTTTGGTGACCCTCTTTCAATATTCAGTTCAAGCCATCTTGATGCATGAAAAAAACATGGCCGCTGGGGTGCAGGGCTATAAAACTTATACAAAAAATCTTACAGCAGTGAACTTGGCTGAAACTTCAACAGTAAGTATGCGAAGCTGTTTGCTCAGGTGAGCGATATAGGACCATCATGGTCCTCTTGTCCCTATATATCTATATAGAAAACTTTAAAATCTTCTCATAAGAAACCGTTGGACCAAGTTCAATGTAACTTGGCAGGAGTATTGCTTTGGTGACCTTCTACCAAGATTGTTCAACCCTTCATGATACGTCAAAAAACATGGCTGCCAGGTGGCAGGGCTTATTTTCCCTATATATCTATATAGAAAACTTTAAAATCTTCTTGTAAAAAACAGTTGGACCGAGTTCAGTGTAACTTGGCAGGAATGTTGCTTTGGTGACCTTCTACCAAGATTGTTCAAGCCCTCATGATACGTCAAAAAAAACCATGGACACCAGGGGGCGGGGCTTATTTTCCCTATATATCTGTATAGAAAACTTTAAAATTCTTCTTGTCAGAAACCACCAGACCGATTTCAATATTACTTGGCAGGAATGTTGCTTTGGTGACCCTCTACCAAGTTTGTTCAAGCTGTCATTATTCGTCAAAAAAACATCGCCGTTAGGGGGTAGGGCTTATTTTCCCTATATAGCTGTATGAAACACTTTAAAAATCTTTTTGTCAGAAACCACTGGACCAAATTTAATATAACTGGTGACCCTCTTTCAAGATTCAGTTCAAGCCGTCATGATGCTTTAAAAAAAACATGGCCGCTGGGGGGCAGAGCGAAAAAATTTATACAAAAATCTTAGAGCAGTGAACTTGGCTGTAATTTCAACAGTCAGTATGCAAAGCTGTTTGCTCAGGTGAGCAATATAGGGGCATCATGGTCCTCTTGTTTCAATACAACACTTTTGGAGTCCATCTTCAAATCGTATTATATTTGAAACCATCTGAGAATGAACTGACCCTTCTTATAAAGAGGTTCCATTATAAGTTGATACTTTAATACATAAAAAAACTCAAGTCCCAGGCCTCTCAAGTTTCAGAAATGAATTGGAGTGTGATAATCTGCGGAGCACAACCGAGTGCAGCGAGGCATCGACTGAGTGCAGCTAGGGATCGACTGAGCAGCCAGGGAGTTCGCCTGGGGGAGTCCGGGGACATGCCCCCCCTCCCCAACCCCAGAAAATTTTGAAAATCTAGGTGCTATCTCCTGAATTCTAAGGCTCTTGAAACCTTATTTTATAACCTTTTACTTAGATAAACCTAGATTTTTAGCTCACCTGAGCTATGATCAGGATGAGCTATAGTGATCACTTTTTGTCTGTCATCCGTCCGTTAACATTTTCAAACGACTTCTCCTCTGAAGCCCCTGAGCCAATTTTGCTCAAATTTCATATGGAGTCTCCTTAGGGTTGGGGGAACGAAAAATTACTGAAATGGTTGCGGTCCGTTGACCAAGATGGCCGCCATGCCCATATATTGTAAAAACCTTTAATAATCTTCTTCTCCAGAACCGAGGAAGCCTTATGACTGAATCTTTGCACAAGTTATCGGGGATGGGAGGTTTACCAAAATTGCTAAAATAATGGTTGTACATTGACATTTGAAATTTTTACGGCGAGGTCAAGTTTGCTTCCCTATGCATTTGTATGGGAAAAATGTTGAGAATTACAAATGACTTCCCTCTGGAGCCTCTAGGCCAATGTTGCTCAAATTTCATTTGGAGCCTCCCTGGGATAGGGGAATGAAAGATTGCTAAAATGGTTGCCGTCCATTGACCAAGATGGCCGCCATGCCCATATATGGTAAAAACCTTTAAAAATCTTCTTCTCCAGAACCGAGGATGCCTTTTGGCTGAATCTTTGCATAAATCATCGGGGATGGGAGGTCTACCAAAGTTGCTAAAATAATGATCGTACATTGACATTTGACCTTTTTACAGCGAGGTCAAGTTTGCTTCCCTATGCATTTGTATGGGAAAAATGTTGAGAATTTCAAACGACTTCTCCTCTCTGGGCCAACGTTGCTCAAATTTTATTTGGAGCCTCCGTGGGGCAGGGGAATGAAAGATTGCTAAAATAGTTGCCGTCCATTGACCAAGATGGCTGCCATGCCCATATATGGTAAAAACCTTTAAAAATCTTCTTCTCCAGAACAGAGGATGCCTTCAGGCTGAATCTTTGCGCAAACATCGGGGACAGGAGGTCTACCAAAGTTGATAAAATGATGGCCATACATTGTCGTTTGACCGTTTTACAGCCAGATAAAGTTTGCTTCCGTATGCAATTATATGGGCCCCATACATTTGTATGGCTTTCTTGAGAAAGAATGTGCACAATACTGGTTAACCGCTTAGAGGACTATGCCTGCCCAGTAAAAGTGTGGTTAGGTAAACTGACAGCACTTGACATGATCCCATTGGGTTGACTGGGCCATAAAACCTCAACACAAACGAACAAACATTTGTATGGAAAAACTGTGGTAAATTCAAATGATTTCTCCTCTGAAGCCTCTGGCCAATGTGGCTCAAATTTCATGTGGAGCCTCCTTTGGGCAGGAGAACGGAAGATTGCTAAAATGATCATGGTCCATCGACCAAAATGGCTGCCATGCCCATATATGGTAAAAACCTTTAAAAATCTTCTTCTCCAGAACCAAATAAGCCCCTGGGCCCTGATCTTTGCACAAATTATGGGGGACTGGAGATCTACCAAAATTGCTAAAATGATGGTCCTATGTTGACGTTTGACCTTTTTATGGCAAGGTCAAATTTGCTTCCCCATGCATTTATATGGGCCATATACATTTATATGGGAAAAATGTCGAGAATTCATATTTTGGACATCTCCTCTATAATCCAGTTGAATTGAAACTTGATGATGAGAATTAGGGGTCTAGTAGACACAAAATAGCTAAATGAGCCGATAGAAGATCCAAGATGGCTGCCACAGCTGCCATCTTGAAAATCAGTTTTCGATATCTCTTCCCAAACTTTTGGTCGCTTTGAGCCGAAACTTGCTCTGTAGCAACAGGATCGAAACAAGCTAAAATTGTATGGATAGGAATTAAGATGGCCACAATGGTTCCACTCCATTGAACAAGATGGCCAATAGAGCTACAAATAGAAAATCTTCAAACAACATCTAGTCCTTGACCAATGGCCCGGCTTCAAAATATTTGCACAGAAGTGTTCCTCCAATGACCCTCTACCGAAATTGCTAAAATGGTTCCACTTGGCTGAACAAAATGGGAGCCAGAGCTAAAAATAGAACAAGAGGCCCACGGGCCACAACTCGCTCACCTGAGTGAAACCACCACTGCAGATATGCAGATGGCATGCAACATTTTTCCAATACTCTTATGACAAGGCAATGGCTTAAACCGTTTTTGAGATATCTTGCTTACAAGGTTAAAATGCTGAAATTTTCAGAATGTCACAAGTAAAAAAAAGTTCAGATATTTTTCAGGAGTCATTTGGCTCATCTACTTATCCTGTCCTTTAAAGGTTTTTTTTTTTTCTTCTATTTTTAGCTCTGGCAATCATTTTGTTCAGCAGAGCAGATTTTAGCAATTTGGCAAAGGGACATAAGAGGAACATTGATGTGAAATTATTTTGAAATCTTGCCACTGGCTATTTTGGTAATTTTGGTAAAGGGCCATAAGAGGAACACTTCTGTGAAATTGCTTTGAAATCAGGACACTGGCTGTGGAGATGTCTTTTAAAGGTTTTTCTATTTTTAGCTCTGGTCGCCATTTTGTTCAGCCAAGCGGAGCCATTTTAGTAATTTTGGTTGCGGGCCATTGGTGGAATACTTCTGTGCAAATATTTTGAAGTCAGGCCATTGGCCAAAGATGAGATGTCGTTTGAAGATTTTCAATTTTTCAGCTGTGGCGGCCTGGGTGGTTGGGTGGTGCGAAGGTGTCATGTATTTTTTGTCACCGGGGCGTCCAGCTGATATTGGCTTACAGCTGGGCAAGGCCTGCTATCCTTGTAGCAGGTAAGGGTAGGGTGATGTTTTTATTTCTTCTGTATCTTCACTTTCATTCCTTTTCCTCTTCCTTCCTTGTCCCTCTCTTTCATCTCTTCTGCTATCTCTTCTGTCTCTTTTCTCCCTTTCTCTGGGAGACGACACAAAAGGACCCAGAAGGGTTGACGTGTCGTTAAACCCCAACACAATCATAAAAAAGCTGTGGTGGCCATCTTGTTCAGTGGAGCAGAACCATTGCGACTATCTTGGATTTTTGATGGCACAATTTTAGCTTGTTTCGATCCAGAAGTCATCCTTTTGCTACAGAGCAAGTTTCGGCTCAAAGCGATCTAAGGTTTGAGAAGAGATGTCGAAAATCGATTTTCAAGATGGCGGCTGTGGTGGCCATCTTGGATTTTTCTATTGGCTCATTTAGCTATTTTGTGTCTTATAAGTTGCGATTCGACTGGATTATAGAGGAGATGTCCAAAATATGAATTCTCAACATTTTTTCCCATATAAATGTATAGGGCCCATACAAATGCATGGGAAGCAAATTTAACCTTGCCGTAAAAAGGTCAAATGTCAACATAGGACCATCATTTTAGCAATTTTGGTAGATCTCCTGTCCCCGAGGATTTGTGCAAAGGTAAGGCCCAAGGGCTTATTTGGTTCTGAAGAAGAAGATTTTTAAAGGTTTTTACCATATATGGGCATGGCAGCCATCTTGGTCAACGGACCATGACCATTTTAGCAATCTTTCTTTCCCCCAACCTAAGGAGGATCCACATGAAATTTGAGCAACACTGGCCCAGAGGCTTCAGAGGAGAAGTTGTTTGAAATTCTCAACATTTTTCCCATACAAATGTATGGTGCCCATACAAATGCATAGGGAAGCAAACTTGATCTCGCCGTAAAAAGGTCAAACATCAATGTACAACCATCATTTTAGCAACTTTGGTAGACCTCCCGTCCCTGATGATTTGTGCAAAGATTCAGCGCCAAGGCATCCCCGGTTCTGGAGAAGAAGATTTTTAAAGGTTTTTATACGTCCGTTTGAAAAACGGGACATATTATGTTACGGGGTATGGTGTCCGTCCGTCCGTAAACTTTTTTGTTTCCAGCTAACTCCTCCTACATTTTACATCCAATCAAGCTGAAACTTCATATATAGTTAGACCATGATGTGGAGCAGCGCATATTGTTTCGAGGTTACAGTCCACCAAATATTAGCAGAGTTATGCCCCTTTGAAAATTTCAGTTGACTTTTCGTTTCCGGCTAACTCCTCCTACAGTTTACGTCAGATCAAGCTGAAACTTGATTTGTAGTTAGATCATGATGTGGAGCAGCGCATATTGTTTCAAGGTTACAGTCCACCAAATATTAGCGGAGTTACACCCCTTTGAAGATTTCTATTAATTTTTCATTTCTGGCTAAATCCTCCTACAGTTTACATCCAATCAAGCTGAAACTTCAAGTACAATTAGATCATGATGTGGTGCAGTGCATATTGTTCGCGGTTGCAGTCCACCAAATATTAACAGAGTTATGCCCCTTTGAAAATTTCAGTAAACTTTTCGTTTCCGGCTAAATCCTCCTACAGCTTACATCCTATCAAGCTGAAATTTTATTTGTAATTAGACCATGATGTGGAGTAGCGCATATTGTTTCAAGTTACAGTCCACCAAATATTAGCAGAGTTAAAACCCTGTTGAAAATTTCTGTTAATTTCTATTAATTTTTTGTTTCTGGCTAAATCCTTCTATAGTTTACATCCGATCGAGCTGAAACTTCATACATAAATAGTTACATGATGATGTGGAGCAGCACATATGATTTTGAGGTTTACAGTGCACCAAATATTTGCAGATTTATGCCCCTTTGAAAGTTTTTGTAAACTTTTCGCAGCATATTGTTTAGAGGTAATAGTGTGCAAATTTTATTTTATAATAGGTATATTTTTTGCAAATAACTTAAGTTTTGGTCATATGGGCAAGATTTTTTTTTTTTCTCCTCTTATTAGATTTGCAAGGAAAGGTTGCCATTATTAAATCTTTATGAATACATAATTCTTTTTGGATTTTTTTTTTTTTTTTTTAATACTCTTCTGATTTGGCTCCCTTGAAGAGCAAAAATAAAATCATTATTAAACAAGTTAAAGGTTTACAAAAAAATTTCTTGCAGCATTTTTTTTTTTTTTTTTGGTTGTTTATTTTTGTTTTGTTATTGTTTGGTCAGATATTGAAGTATAGGAAAAACAAATCAGCGATAGTCATGCTTCTGTGGTGTGTCCTCTGTCAGAAAGCACTTCTCCCTAGAAGCAGCAAACTTCTCCCTATTTTCCCAGGAGTGAGAAGTCACTTCTTCCTTAATTCCTGGGCCAGCTTAGTCGCTTAGGTTACAGTTCACCAAATATCAGCAGAGATATGCCCCAATGAAATTTTTTTAATTTTTTAATTTTTGTAATTCCACTTACAGTTTATATCCAGAGCACAGAATTATACAGGAGCCAGTTTTTGTGCTACATCTTTTTACTTGCAACGGGCATATAATGCCCCTCTTGGCAGAGCTCTTGATACCATATATGGGCATGGCAGCCATCTTGGTCAATGGACCGCGAGCATTTTAGCAATCTTTCATTCCCCCAACCTAAGGAGGCTCCACATGAAATTTGAGCAACATTGGCCAAGAGGCTTCAGAGGAGAAGTTGTTTGAAATTCTCAACAGTTTTCCCATACAAATGTATTGTGCCCATACAAATGCATAGGCAAGCAAACTTGACCTCGCTGTAAAAAGGTCAAATGTCAGTGTACAACAATTATTTTAGCAATTTTGGTAGACCTCTCATCCCCAATGATTTGTGCAAAGATTCAGCCCCAAGGCATTCTCGATTCTGGAGAAGAAGATTTTTAAAGGTTTTTACCATATATGGGCATGGTGGCCATCTTGGTCAACGGA
This sequence comes from Anodontia alba, assembly GCA_964016985.1. Lineage (NCBI taxonomy): Eukaryota > Metazoa > Mollusca > Bivalvia > Lucinida > Lucinidae > Anodontia > Anodontia alba. The sequence goes on along the minus strand of OZ024826.1, from coordinate 63,163,976 downwards.
CCACGACCATTTTAGCAATCTTTCATTCCCCCAACCTAAGGAGGCTCCATATGAAATTTGAGCAAAATTGGCTCAGTGGCTTCAGAGAAGTCGTTTGAAAATGTTAACGGATGGACGCACGGATGGACGGACGACGGACGAAAAGTGATCACAATAGCTCATCCTGCTCAGTTGAGCTAAAAACCTTTTAAAGACATCTCCTCCACAGCCAGTGGCCTGATTTCAAAGTAATTTCACAGAAGGGTTTCTCTTATGGCGCTTTACCAAAATTACTAAAATAGTTCTGCTCAGCTAAGAAAATTGCCACCAGAGCTAAAAAAAGAAAAAAACAAACAACATTTGAGTGCAAAAGCTACTCACATTTTTTCAGCAAAAAATATCAGAATATTGTATATTGAATCCCCTAAAACAGTTAGCGAAATGACCCCTAACAAGCTCTTTAAGCAAACGACGCTTTGAACAACAGTTACTGGGCCCTGATCTGTTACGAATAGATGATATATGGAGACTGGTCTGTGTATTTTCTGTATGGACATGGGATAAAGTATATTATCTGATGTTTTACTCTGATCTTGTTTTTCTTGTGGACAGTTTGTTAATATGTGTATATAGGGATACCAGACAGATCATTAGAACTTGTGCAATGTTATGACCAAAAAAACAAAAAAAAACAACAAAAAAAACAAACAACATTAAACGACATCTCCTCCTTGGCCAGTGGCCTGATTTCAAAATGATTTCACAGAAATGTTCCTCTTATCTCCCTTTTTTTGACTATATATAGATAGGGCCCTTTGAAAATTTCAGCATTTTAACCTTGTAAGCAAATATCTCAAAAACTGTTTAAACCATTGCTTTGAAACTTAACAGGCTGATAGGGAATGATGAGTAAATGACCTGATTAACTTACAGCAATTAACTCAGGTGAGCGTTGTGGCCCATTGGCCTCTTGTTACTAATTTCACATGAAATATCAAGTTTTTGAATACAGACTTGTGCATGTGTTATACTACTACAGAAATGAATCTTATCTGAGATTCCTGCTTATAGAATAGATATTGACTTCTGGAGTTCCTGCCTGTCATGGAATTAAATCTTTTCTGTCAATTTTTGCAACTGCTCAAAACAAAAAGAACAACTTGTTATACTTAAAAACATGTGAAGTTCATTTCAGTTATTTTGAGGTTTCCTTAATTACAACTATTAAATCATAAGTTTCAACTGTATGATGATTAATTTGCTCAATCATATTTCAAATTTTACCTGAAGAGCTTTTTAGCTCACCTGAGCACAAAGTGCTCATGGTGAGCTATTGTGGTCAGTCAATGTCCGTCGTCCGTCGTGTGTCGTCCCTCGTGCGGCGTCAACAATTGCTTTAAAAGCCTACTCCTCCTACACCCCTGGGCCAATTGACTTGATACTTGGTAGGAAGCTTCGGGGTGACTTGTAGATCAAAAATAGCTAAAATTGTTCCGATCGGAAATCCAAGATGGCCGCCATGGTCGCCATCTTGAAAATCTATTTTTCGCTTCTTCTCCTGAACCGAAAGGCCAATTGACTCCAAACTTGCTAGGAACTATCAGGGTGACTTGTAGATCAAAAATAGCTAAAATTGTGCCGATCGGAAATCCAAGATGGCCGCCATCTTGAAAATCTATTTTTCGCTTCTTCTCCTGAACCGAAAGGCCAGTTGACTCCAAACTTGCTAGGAAGCATCAGGGTGACTTGTAGATCAAAAATAGCTAAAATCGTGCCCATCGGAAGTCCAAGATGGCCTCCATGGCCGCCATCTTGAAAATCTATTTTTCGCTTCTTCTCCTGAACCGAAAGGCCAATTTCCAAACTTGCTAGGAAGCATCGGGGTGACTTGTAGATCAAAAATAGCTAAAATCGTGCCGATCGGAAATCCAAGATGGCCGCCATGGTGGCCATCTTGAAAATCTATTTTTTGCTTCTTCACCTGAACCGAAAGGCCAGTTGACTCCAAACTTGCTAGGAAGCATCAGGATGACTTGTAGATCAAAAATAGCTAAAATCGTGCCTATCGGAAATCCAAGATGGCTGCCATGGCAGCCATCTTGAAAATCTATTTTTCGCTTCTACTCCTAAACCAAAAAGCCAATTGACTCCAAACTTGGTAGGAGGCATTGGGGTGACTTATAGATAAAAAATAGCTAAAATCGTGCCTATCGGAAATCCAAGATGGCCGCCATGGCAGCCATCTTGAAAATCTATTTTTCGCTTCTTCTCCTGAACCGAAAGGCCAGTTGACTCCAAACTTGGTAGAAAGCATTTGGGTGACTTGTAGATCAAAAATAGCTAAAATCATGCCGATCGTAAATCCAAGATGGCCGCCATGGCGGCGATCTTGAAAATCTATTTTTCGCTTCTTCTCCTAAACCCAAAAGTCACTTGACTCGAAACTTAGTAGGAAGCATCAGGGTGACTTGTAGATCAAATATAGCTAAAATCGTTCTGATCAGAAATCCCAGATGGCCACCATGGCCGCCATCTTGAAAATCTATTTAGCTATTTCTCCTGCATTGAAAGGCCAACTGACTCCAAACTTCGTAGGAGACATTGGGGTGATTTGTAGATCAAAAATAGCTAAAATCGTGCAATCGGATATCCAAGATGGCCGCCATGGCAGCCATCTTGAAAATCTATTTTTCGCCTCTTCTCCTGAACTGAAAAGGGGTGGTCGGGAGTGGCGATGGTGTCATGTATCTTACGTCATCGGGGCGTCCAACTGAAATTGGCTAACAGCTGGGCAAGGCTTGCTATCCTTGTAGCAGGTAAGGGTAGAGGGGGAATAATTTTATTTCTTCTGTTTCTTCACTTTCATTCCTGTTCCTATTTCTTCCCTAATCGTCTCTTTCATCTCCTCTACTTTACTTCTATCTCTTTTTCTCCCTTTCTCTGGGAGACAAAATGACCCACAAGGGTTGACGTGTCGTTAAACCCCAACACAATCAAATCCTGAACTGAAAGGCCAATTGACTCGAAACTTGGTAGGAAGCATTGGGGTGACTTGTAGATCAAAAATAGCTAAAATCGTGCCGATCATAAATCCAAGTTGGCTGCCATTTAGAGTTTGTTCAAATGATCACGCTCAATTGACTGGCATGCCATATATCTTCTTCTTCAAAATAAAGAACTGCTTAAATGATGATCTTTTCATTAGTTGCGATGACAGGATTGGAAAAATGTTGCATAACATCTGCATATCTGCAGTGGCTATGTCACTCAGGTGAGCGACCCGTGGCCCGTGGGCCTCTTGTTTTACAAAAACCTTCCTATTCCCCACATGGTTTAGTGTGTATGTCTACCTGATTTGTCCAAATACTGGCATATACATTCTTAACAGGCAAGGAAGACAGACTGAAAATTAACATTGTTCATACTCAAATACCCAAATTTCATCTCGTAAACCGGGTTCCAGCTCCTTGTGGCTCAGGTGCAAATTACAACGAGAAGGTGACTATTCATACATTTGGACTTTTTTCCTGTCCTTTTCGTTGGCTTTTGTACTGGATAAGCACCTGATGATCCAGTTAACATAACATTCGCTTCTGTTAGATTAAGACTAACCTAAACAAGACAAATTTTAACATTTTCGGCGTATGTTTATAAAATTTCAGCTAATTTTCGGATTTCGGTGTGATTTTCATCTGCGTGTGAGCATGTGAAAAGACTTATTCGCGTGTGTGACACGCGAATCGCGTTAGACTTGGCAGGCCTGAAGTCTTGGTTATAGCTGTATCACTGCCACAAAGCCATGAACTATTGTTGCAATATGATTGTTGCAAAATGTTTAAAGGCAAAAGCAAGCTTGGCAAAGAAAGTAAATGAAATAAAAGATCTTAGCAAATCATGCATTTTGATAAATACTTGATCAAAATCTGATGCCTGATTATCCCGTGTGTGTGCATGTGCTTGTGCGTAAGTATGTAGATAATGAAATATACTTTACATATACATCTTATGCAGATATCTTTCAATACATTGCTCGAGATATTTTTTTCCCAATCAGTATCATACTGGCCAGTCAGTAATGACCCAAATCATAATTCTGAAATCAGTACCGTATCCATAATGCTGCTGGAGATATTCTTACTAAGTTAGACTTATACATAATAATTCAAGGGGCCACCGAATTCTTACTAAGTTAGACTAATACATAATAATTCAAGGGCCTCGGTGGCTCAGTTGGATGCGTCGTCCGACTGGAGACCAGGAGGTCGCGTGTTCAACCCCTGCCGAGGTCTGCAACATTCTTTAATGGAGATCGGTCATGAAATATTTTCTACGGTCATTCTCTCCCTTCCGCTGATTCAAGAAGGGCAGTTGTCAGTTTCTGGCGAAAGAATGTGCACAATACTGGTTAAACGCTCAGAAGACTAATCCTGCCCAGTAAACGTGTGGTTAGGTAAACTGACCACGCTCGACATGACCCTATTGGGTTGATTGGGCTGTAAAACCTCAACACAAACAAATCAAGTAAAAATCAAGCCTCTCCTACCTACAAATAAATTGCATCTTGTACCTTGGCTGATATTTTTTTTAGCACGAAGTGCTCATGGTGAGCTATTGTGGTCAGTCAATGTCCGTTTTCCGTCGTCCATCGTGCGGCGTCAACAATTGCTTGAAAAGCCTACTTCTCCTACACCCCTGGGCCAATTGACTTGATACTTGGTAGGAAGCATTGGGGTGACTTGTAGATCAAAAATAGCTAAAATCGTTCCAATCGGAAATCCAAAGTGGCTGCCATGGCCGCCATCTTGAAAATCTATTTTTCACTTCTTCTCCTGAACCAAAAGGCCAATTGACTTCAAACTTGCTAGGAAGCATCAGGGTGACTTGTAGATCAAAAGTAGCTAAAATCCTGCCGATCGGAAATCCAAGATGGCCGCCATGGCAGCCATCTTGAAAATCTATCTTTCGCTTCTACTCCTAAACCCAAAAGCCAATTGACTCCAAACTTGGTAGGAAGCATTGAGGTGACTTATAGATCAAAAATAGCTAAAATTGTGCCTATCGGAAATCCAAGATGGCTGCCATGGCAGCCATCTTGAAAATCTATTTTTCGCTTCTTCTCCTGAACCGAAAGGCCAGTTGACTCCAAACTTGCTAGGAAGCATCAGGGTGACTTGTAGATCAAAAATAGCTAAAATCGTGCCGATCGGAAATCCAGGATGGGCGCCATGGCAGCTATCTTGAAAATCTATTTTTCGCTTCTTCTCTTGAATCAAAAGGCCAGTTGACTCGAAACTTGGTAGGAAGCATTTGGGTGACTTGTAGATCAAAAATAGCTAAAATCATGCCGATCGTAAATCCAAGATGGCCACCATGGCGGCTATCCTGAAAATCTATTTTTCACTTCTTCTCCTAAACCCAAAAGTCAATTGACTTGAAACAGTAGGAAGCATTTGGATGACTTGTAGATCAAAAATAGCTATAATCGTTCTGATCCGAAATCCCAGATGGCCACCATGGCTGCGATCTTGAAAATCTATATTTAGCTTCTTCCCCTGCACCGAAAGGCCAATTGACTCCAAACTTGTTAGGAGACATTGGGGTGACTTGTAGATTAAAAATAGCTAAAATCGTGCCAATCGAATATCCAAGATGGCCGCCATGGCAGCCATCTTGAAAATCTATTTTTCGCTTCTTCTTCTGAACCGAAAGGCCAGTTGACTCGAAACTTGGTAGGAAGCGTTGGGGTGACTCGTAGATCAAAAATAGCTAAAATTGTGCCGATCGTAAATCCAAGCTGGCCGCCTTAGAGTTTGTTCAAATGATCATGCTCCATTGACTGGCATGTCATATATATTCTTCTTCAAAATTAAGAACTGCTTAAATGATGATCTTTTCATTAGTTGGGATGACAGGACTGGAAAAATGTTGCATAACATCTGCATATCTGCAGTAGCTATGTCACTCAGGTGAGCGACCCGTGGCCCGTGGGCCTCTTGTTTAAAGATACTTCTTAGCCTTAATAGTACTTGTGCACATTCTTTCGTCAGTACTGGTTAACCTCTTGGAAGGCTAAGCCTGCTGAGGAAAAATGTGTGGTAAGGTAAACTGTCCATGCTGGACATGACCCCAGTGGGTTGACTGGGCCATAAAACCTCAACACAAACAATATATATAAAAAACTGACCATTTATGGTCATTTTTAGCTCACCTGAGCCTTGGACCCAATATACACGGGACGAGTAACTAAGGCACAGGTATTTTATTTATTGGAAATTTGTTGTCGTGGCTGAATTTTCATAATTTTGTATGATGAAGTTTAACCCTTGTCCTGCTGAATAAATTAAAATGCCATGCCCACTTCTAATTTTCAGCCAATCAGATTACTTGATCTGGATTTTTGCTATAAATTCACATACTTAATGGCAAACAGTGCAGATCCAGATCAGTTGGCTTCTTGAGAAGCCAACTGATTTGGAGCTACACTGTTTGCAAAGGCAGGGTATATCCGGGTTCAGCAGGACAAGGGTTAAATGCTCATATTTCAGTTATTTCTCAGAATATCTGAGATTTGTTTTCAAAAAGCAATAATTCAATATATTACCTTTAAAACTGCAGCATTGTATTTAAGGAAAATCAAACAGTTTTTGTAAACATCAGCAAGAAACCTAGGTACCCATTTTAGCTATTTTCGGCACTTTTAGCAGAAAATCATCAGAAATTCACCCAAATGATGGTATAGCTTCAATTTTATTAATTATGACTTAACATTTTTCAACCAAACCTATTAAAAACTTTTTATTACAACTTTAGTTATCATAGAAAATCATTTTTGATGAGCATAGTGCTGTAAAATAGCGCTAAAATAAAGCCAAGACAACATATTTTGGCAGTTCCATTAGTGACAAGTCGGGTATAATTAGGTACGAGCCTGAGCACAATATGCTCGGGGTGAGCTATTGTGATCACCCTGTGCCCCTCGTCCGTCGTGCATCATCCACAATTTGCTTCAAATGACATCTCCTCCATAACTAGGATGGGTATTTCAACCAAAGTTGATAGAATTGTTCCTTTGAAGGTCCTCTACCAAATTGCTCAAATTGTACCGCTCTGCTGCACAAAATGGCCGCCAGAGCTAAAAGTAGAAAAACCTTTAAACGACATCTCCTCCTAGGCCAGTGGCAGGATTTCAAAATAATTTCACAGAAATGTTCCTTGGGTGACCCTCATCCAAAATTGCTAAAATGGTTCAGCTTCGCTGAACAAAATGGCCACCAGAGCTAAAAATAGTAAAACCTTTAAATGACATCTCCTCCTAGGCCAGTAGCAAGGTGGGGAATCCACGTGACCAAATGACCAGGTACATGGAGTTTGTTACTATTTTTAGCTCTGCATAAGGTAGGATTTTTTAGAATATCTCTATTCATACCTAATGGAATTTGTTCAAATAAAGCGCAGAGTATGCGGAAAATCAAGCTCTTTCTGGTGATGTAAGCGCTATTCCGCGATCTGGTCTAGTTCTTGAGAACATTCGAAGAATGTTTTTGCTGTCTATCTGGGCTACCGGGACAATGTACATGAATTTTGACAAAAAAACGTTTTCTGAATGTTCTCAAGAATCAGACCAGATTGCAGAATAATGCTTATAACACAAGAAAGAGCTTGATTTTCCGTGTACTCTGCACTTTATTTGAACAAATTCCATCAGGTATAAATCGAGATATTCTAAAAAATCCTACCTGATGCGGAGATAAAAATAGTAACAAATTCCGTGCACATAATCATTTGGTCACATGGATTCCCCACACTGCAGTGGCCCAATTTCAAAATAATTTCACAGAATTGTTTCTTGTGTGACCCTCTATCAAAATTGCTAAAATGGTTCAGCTCTGCTGAACAAAATGGCCACCAGAGCTAAAAATAGAAAAAAACCTTAAAACAACATCTCCTCCTAGGCCAATGGCCCTATTTCAAAATAATTTCACAGAAATGTTCCTTGGGTGACCCTCTACCAAAATTGTTAAAATGGTTCCGCTCCACTGAACAAAATGGCCCCCAAAGCTAAAAATAGAAAAGCCTTTAAAGGACACCTCCTCCGAGGCCAATGGCTCTATTTCAAAATAATTTCACAGAAATGTTCCTTGGGTGACCCTCTACGAAAATTGCTTAAATGGTTCCTCCGAACAAAATGGCCACCCAAGTTACAAATAGATAAACCTTTAAACGACATCTCCTCTTAGGCTAATGGCTTGATTTCAAAATAATTTCACAGAAATGTTCCTTGGGTGACTCTCTAACAAAATGCTAAAATGGTTCCACTCCGCTGAATAAAATGGCCACCGAAGCTAAAAATAGAAAAACCTTTAAACAACATCTCCTAGGCCAATAGCCCGATTTTAAAACAATTTTACAGAAATGTTCCTTGGGTGATCCTCTATCAGAATTGCGAAAATGGTTAGCTTCGCTGAACAAAATGGCCGCCAGAGCTTAACATAGAAAAACTTTTAAACAACATCGCCTCCTAGGCCAGTAGACCTGATTCAAAATAATTTCACAGAAATGTTCCTTGGGTGATGCTCTACCAAAATTGCTAAAATGGTTCTGCTCCGCTTAACAAAATGACTGCTAAAGCTAGAAATAGAAAAACTTTTAAACAACATCTCCTTCTAGGCCAATGGCAATTTCACAGAAATGTTCCTTGGGTGACCCTCTACCAAAATTGTTAAAATGGTTCCACTCCAATGAACAAAATGGCCACCAAAGCTAAAAATAGAAAAAAACTTTAAACAACATCTCCCCCTAGGCCCGATTTCAAAATAATTTCAGAGAAATGTTCCTTGGGTCATGTTCTCAGGTGAGCGATTTCAGAGGCCATGCTCTTGTTCTATATAATCTATACATTTCATTTTGGATAAAACATGGCTTTTACTGTGACTTAGAAAGGTTGTAGTCTCAGTAGTTCCTAGCTCAAGATAAAAAACTTTTGTTACCTTAAAGGATCAATGTTTTTCTTATTTCTCCATGGAATCATTCTTGGGTACTCCCTCAATGTGGAGCGCATTAATGAGTACCACAACATGTGTTTTCATAGAGAAATAAGAAAACTATTTATCAGGCTACCCCTGTTATCTAGGTCTGTGTAATTACATAATGGTTTTTCTGCAGAATAGAGCATCAGCGGTTACATGAAAAGCACAAGGGCCATGAAGCAATGCATGCCGAGATGGTGCTAATCTTGATTGTCACACTTGTCGTAGCTCAGATAATACTAGTCCAGTGGAAGCAACGATTCTTCAGATCATACCAGGTTTGTTCTCTACACATCAGATTTTCTTATGTCATGAACAGGTCCTGAGGTTATATAAAACTTTTTTCATGCTTGCCTCAGCTGAGCATGAAATTTCTTTGCTAATAAATATGAAAGTGCCAACAATAGTTGGCATTTTCATATTTAATAGCAGGGAAATTTTCAAGCTCAGCTATGTTCAGCCAAAAAGAATTTGCAATTGTAAGTACATGTAATTAAGCCCCCCAACTTCAAAGAAGTTGGAAGGGCATATTGCTTTGGGCTTGTCTGTTCATCCGTCCATATGTCACTCTTCTGAGACCTCATATCTTTGGAACCATGTATGGTAGCATTTTTTTACCTTGTTTAATATGGTTGGAAGGAAGTATATTTATAACTTCTTTATCAGCATTATAGAAATACACTTGTGGAATTATCAAATTTTATTTCTTGTCCACGGGCATGTAAATGATCAAAGCCAATTTGAAGTTTCATATATGCATTGCTTAGGAAACATTAGCTGACCCGTATTTGTTATGCCCCGCCACCAACAAAGTGGCGGGGTATTATGTTATACCCTCTGAAATTTTGAGTGTCCCTCCGTCCGTCAGCACCCCCACCATTCTTCTGCTCACAACTCCTCCTACAGTTTTAGGCCAATCCTTTTCAAACTTTACAGGCGCTTTTAGGATGGTCTGAAGATATGCATATTGTTTTTTCAGAATCCTGAAATTATTTTTTATCACATTTTTTGCATTTTTAACTTAGACTTTTTTCGAGCCCTAATACTACAGAAATGTATAGGGAGTATGTACCTTCTGCCCGCAACTCCTCCTACAGTTTTAGGCCAATCCTTTTCAAACTTTACAGGCGCTTTTAGGATGGTCTGAAGATATGCATATTGTTTTTTCAGAATCATGAAATTATTTTTTATCACATTTTTTGCATTTTTAACTTAGACTTTTTTCGAGCCCTAATACTACAGAAATGTATAGGGAGTTGACCTTCTGCCCGCAACTCCTCCTACAGTTTTAGGCCAATCCTTTTCAAACTTTACAGGCGCTTTTAGGATGGTCTGAAGATATGCATATTGTTTTTTCAGAATCCTGAAATTATTTTTTATCACATTTTTTGCATTTTTAACTTAGACTTTTTTCGAGCCCTAATACTACAGAAATGTATAGGGAGTATGTACCTTCTGCCCGCAACTCCTCCTACAGTTTTAGGCCAGTCCTTTTCAAACTTTACAGGCGCTTTTAGGATGGTCTGAAGATGTGCATATTGTTTTTTCAGAATCCTGAAATTATTTTTTATTACATTTTTTGCATTTTTAACTTAGACTTTTTTCGAGCCCTAATACTACAGAAATGTATAGGGAGTATGTACCTTGTACTCGCAACTCCTCCTACATTTTCAGGCCGATCCTTTTGAAACTTTACACACGCTTTTAGGATGGTCTGAAGATATGCATATTGTTTTTTTCAGAATCCTGAAATTATTTTTTATCACTTTTTATTGCATTTTTAACTTAGACCTTTTGGTGTTTTTTTTTTTTTTTTTTGGAGTTATGAAATAACTGTTTATTGCTTCTCTTCATGTTTAACTTAGATTGTTTTCAGCCCTTATACTACAGAAGTGCATAGGGAATATGTCCCTTGGCGGGGCATGGTGCATGGCTTGCAGTTTTATTTTCTTTTCTGTCAAGATTCTTCATGGTGGAGACGTAGGCATTTTAGGAAATGAAAATCTTGTTTGCAAAATATCTAAGGAACCACTTGATTTAGGCTCATGGAATTTGCAAGCAATTTCGAATTTTTATAAATATTTGATCAAATTATGCCCCCTTTTCAGACTTAAGTATTTTAGCATTGGAAAATTTTGTTAACTTTGTCATTTTGTAAAGACAGACATATAGTTGTGGGCATAGTGTTTTACAAACACATTTCAAGTTTGAGATTTATTAGCAGGACAAATTTCATGCTCAGAAAAGTTTTATAACCTCGGGGTCAGGATACTTGAACTAGTCCAGTGGAAATGTGGTATTTGACCAACTGTCATCCAGGTTTGTTAAATAAATTCTGAAGACAAATGGATCTTTTAAAAGCAATGAAGACGTTAAAGAAAGCATAAATAGGAAACCTGATTTTGTTGAGTCTATTCACAAACTTAAGTAATTTGCAACATTGCTCATGCCTCCTAGCAGCAGCTTGAGTGAATATTCTGTTTCAGAATAGCTCTAGTGAATGTAAATAAACTTTAAGAAAAATGGATCTTTTGAAAGCAACAAACATATCAAAGAAAGTGGAAGTTGTCCACAGAGTAATGTTTTTCATTGTTGCTTAGGCATTACCAGTCCAGAGGAAACCGAGCTACTTCACATCATACTTGCTTTGTCTGTGAGGACTGCCAAGGTCAACATAGCTCCAGATGAGACTGGGTATCCACAAAATTCATGAAAACATACATTGTAGGTACTTATTAGAAGCACCTCAATGAGGCACTTCTACTGAGTACGAGGGTCCTGCAAAAAGTTTTGTCACTGGGTTCGGATTACTTCAGTGCTACGTTTTATCAAACATATTTTTATTACAAACCTTCAAAGTATTCCCCCTTTACTGAAACACATTTTTGTAACCTTTTTACCCAGTCGCGAACAGTAGATAAATAGTCTTCTTTTGGTATCTGTTGGAGACACTGATAAATAGCGCTGCCAAGAGAACTTCTAGACGTATACTTATTTCCAAAAAGCATTTCTTAAGCCTTGGAAATAAAAAGAAGTCACAGGGACTCAGGTCAGATGAATAAGGTGGATGGTTTAAAACTTATACCTTTTCAGAAGCCAAAAAAAGACTTAACAACCTCACACTTATGAGAGGAGGCGTTGTCATGTAAAAGATGGACTCCTGGCCATCCTTTGCTTGGTCGTTTCTTATTGTAAAACTCTTTCTTCAGTACAGAATTCTTGTAGAATCGGCCAGTGACTGTATGACCAAATGGACAAGGCACTTGAACGACTGGCCCACTTGAATTAAAGAAAATTGCGTACAACATCTTTTTCAAACTTATGGTTCTCTTGGCAATACATGGGCGTTTTTGATCTTTTCGCTTCCATTGCTTATTATCAGCCCTTCTTTGTGGCTCAAAAATGTGCACCCAGGTTTCATCACCTGTTAGCAAGTTAGAAATAACCTGACTATTACAGCCTTTGTATGTTTTCAAAAGTTCCCAGGCACATTTAAGGCGTTGTGTCTTTTGCTTCACAGTGAGCAAATGAGGTACCCATCTAGCGCAAACCTTTCTCAGGTCCAAATGCTTTTTCAGAATTGTTTGCACACTGCCTTCTGATATGCCAGTACAACTAGCTATATCTTTGACAGACAATAGCACATTCTGTTTGACCACAATCTTTACAGCAGCGATGTTAGCCTTGGTAACAGAGGTTTTAGGCCTTCCAGGACGGGTATCATCTTCAACAGAAAATTTCCCAGCTTTAAAAGCTTTAATCCACTTCAAAACTGTGCACATTGAAATGGTCTGAGGTCCATATATACCACACAATTCATTAAGTATCTGCTTTGAATCTATATTAAGCCTAATGCAGCATTTAATATAGCTACGAATTTCAGTCTTCTGGTCCATGTTCCAATGTAACAAGTAAATTGGTCAGTGTATATGACTGCATCTATTTCAATTTGAAATAACTCGGTCAGTTGGAAAGCAATTTGCACGAAATAAACGGGTATTGTTAGCTATTCAACACACCATTCAAGTGCAGTGAAGCATTTTAAAATATACCTAGGATAACACCAAGGAAGCCTATTAGTGACAGAACTTTTTGCACGACCCTCGTACCCACAACATATGTTTTTGTGGAAAATTAAGAAAAATATCAATACTTTTTGGTTGAAAAAAGTGCCTTATTTGGAGCTATGGGTCAGTGACAAAGATACGTGTATTGTCAGTTAAAGATTTTAGCTTGCCATTGTAAAATTGCAAGACAAGCTACTGAATGTCTGGACGTCCCGCCTTGTCACTGATTGATAACTTGAGTATTTATTCACGCATTTTATTCAAACATTACATACATATTAGTATCATGGCTATGAGTTTTAAGAATATAAGTGCAAAATTTGTTAATTTTTTACAGAGCTATGGCCCTTTTTATTAATAATTGAGAAATGGTGTTTGGCCTCTAGTTCCTTTACCATATAGAATGTTTGGATATAGCTTCATAGATGTGTAGAGGACCTTAGGATACAGTGTGGCCAAGGACACATACTTTAGCTGTTCCCGTTGCAAGAATGTGACCAAGGACAGGTACCTAACGTAACCTTTAAAGGCTTTCAAGCGGGCCCTACTTTTCATACTTTCCCTACTTTTTTTATGCTCCTACTTTTCCCTACTTTTTGCTGAAAATGCCCTATTTGCCCTACTTTTTAATCCCAAAATGTTTGAAGTGACCAAAATTTGTAATTTTTTTCCTCACTCCCTTTGCTCACTTGGAGTTTTACATCACGAAAACATGCCTATAAAATTTTGACCCCCTTAAACCCCACTTTTATATAGTAAAACTGGGGTTTACAGTGGTATGCATTATTTTTCTTATTTCTGCTCAAAACATAAATTGTGGGTACTCATTAGAACCGCCTCGATGAGGCAGTTCTAATGAGTACCCACAGTCTATGTTTTGAGCAGAAGTATGAAAAATATCAGCATTTTTTATCTGAAAATTTTCCTTTTTTGGTGGTAAAATTTTCAGTATATTTGAATAGGCATGTTTTCGTAATGAAACATCAGATCAATTTCATCTGAGCAGCCACAATGCAAAAGTTTATAAAATATTTTTTAATTCAGTTGAAACTCCTTTTTTTTGGAACATTTATTTTGGTATTTCCTTTCCATGGTAATTTAGTGTTGTTTTTCAGAGAAAACTTTGTTTGCTCTAAGTCTGAAAACACTCAGAATGTCCCTACTATCCCAACTTTTCATGATTGATATTCCTACTTTTGCCCTACTTTTTCAAAATTTTGAGCCCTACTTTATCCTTACTTTTTCGATGGAGGGCACTTGAAAGCCTGCCTTTACCACTATCTTGGCTTTTAGCAGACAACAAATTGATGATTATGTCCCCACCCCCCCCCCTACCAAAATGAGTGGGACTTATTGTTTTTGGGACAGATCCTGTTGGCGTCGGCGTTAAACTTCTTGTCCGCTCTGTAACTTGAATACGCTGTCGAATATTTTGATGATACTTGGTAGAAATGTAGATCAGGACAAGATGACCTGTCGCATACAAGATTGACAACTCTGGCTTTCTTACTTTTGGAGTTATCACCTTTGTTTTATTTGAAAAAGATTTTGTGTCCCCTCTGTAACTCAAATACCCTTTGCAATATTTTGAAGATACTTGGCAGAAATGTAGAAGAGGACCAGATGACGTGTTACGTACAAGAATGACAACTCTGCCTTTCTTAGTTTTGGTATTATCTCCCTTTGTTATATTTGACAGTGATAATCCATTGATTTCGTGTCTGCTCTGTAAGAAAGACCCTTTGGAATATTTTTATGATACTTGGTAGAAATGTAGAACAGGACCAGATGACGTGTCCCGTACAAGAACGACAATCTGCCTTTCTTACTTTTAGCGTTATCTCCCTTTGTAATGTCTGACAGTGATTATCCATTGAGTTCGTGTCCGCTCTGTAAGTCAAAGATCCTTTGGAATATTTTTATGATACTTGGTAGAAATGTAGAACAGGAGCAGATGACGTATCACGTACAAGAACTCTCTGTAACTGGAATACCCTTTGGAATATTTTGATGGTACTTGGCAGAAATGTAGAACAGGACCAGACAAAGTGTTGTGTACAAGAATGACAACTCTGCCTTTCTTACTTTTGGCTAATTTCCCTTTGTTATATTTGACAGTGATAATCCATTGATTGGTGTCCGCTCTGTACGTTAAAGACCCTTTGGATTATTTTTATGATACTTGGTAGAAATGTAGAACAAGACCAGACAACATGTTGCGTACAAGAATGACAACTTTGCTTTTCTTACTTTTGGTGTTATCTCCCTTTGTTATGTCTGACAGTGATTATCCATTGATTTTCGTGTCCGCTCTGTAAGTCAAATACCCTTTGGATTATTTTTATGATACTTGGTAGAAATGTAGAACAGGACCAGAAGACGTATCGCATTCAAGAATGACAGTCTGCCTTTCTTACTTTTGGCATTATCTCCCTTTGTTATGGCTGACAGTGATTAGCCATTGATTTTGTGTCCACTCTGTAAGTTTATGATACTTGGTAGAAATGTAGAACAGGAGCAGACGACTTGTCACGTTCAAGATTGACAACTCTGGCTTTCTTACTTTTGGAGTTATCTCCCTTTGTTTTGTTTGAAATAGATTTCTCGTCTGCTCTGTAACGGGAATACCCTTCAGAATATTTTGTTGGTACCTTGTAGAACTGTAGAATAGGACAAGACAACGTGTTCCTTACAAGAATGACAACTCTGCCTTCCTTACTTTTTTGTTATCTCCCTTTGTTATATTTGACACTGATTATGCATAGATTTAGTGTCCGGTATGTAAGTCACTCTTTGGAATATTTTGATGATACTTGGTAGTAATGGAGAACAGGACCAGACGACATGTCACATACAAGAATGACAACTTTGGCTTATTTTACTTTTGGAGTTATCTCCCCTTCTTGTGTTTGAATTTGATTTCTTGTCTCTGCTCTGTAACACAAATACTATACGGAATATTTTGATGATGCTTGGTACAAATGTAGAACAGGACAAGATGACGTGTTGTGTACAAGAATGACAACTCTGGCGGGATTGGGGGGACATTTGTTTTTTTTTCTAAAAAACCTTTTCTAGTATTTTTTCTTATTTTTCCCAGAAATCAGGCTTTGACATCTCATGCAAATTGTCTACTTAGGAGACAATTTGTATGAAATGTCAAAACCTGTTTTCTGAGAAGAATAAGAAAAATATTTCAAAATGTCATCTGCTAAAAATTTTACTGAGAGTGCTAAGAGTAAATTTTCTTTACTATTTACAGTATCTGGTTGAAACTTCACAGATTTATACTAGAATAAACGTTTCCTACTTGTTGCCCAAGTACATGTATAATGTATCATTTTAATAAGTGTGTCCAACCCGAACCGCGAAGCGGTTCGGCATGCAGATGCACTACTATAGACTAATTATGTGGCCAGTGATGTGTGTGACCACAAATGTACTGGTCCAACAAAAGCTTGGGTGGTTCGGTGCTTATCCTGAAAAAAAATAAGCGTTCCGTGATTTGGCAGAGACTATTGACACAGTGGCCGTGCTGACAATAGCAACAAAACAGCCAATAATGCCAAGTATTCCAATTGCAGGGGGTTGAATCACGCAACTCATGACGTCAGCCTACAAAATTTGTGATTGCCGCCATTTTGAATTTTGTCTCCACTTTGAATTTTATTTCTTTCCATTCTCAGTCTCTTTATAAGCTAAGCATGATTCGTTTTGTGCATAAGGTACACTTTGATGTAGATTTTTTGATAACACATAGACTGTATGCTCTTTTCACGTGATAATCTGAAAAACTTCGATACAATAATGTGTTTGTTCGACCGGTTTGTAAATCATGTAAATTGTTGTTATTATTTTTATGTTGTTGTTTTTTTTCTGCTTTTCATAATGTGTAAACTCGCAAAAAAAAAAAAAAAAAAAAAAAAGACCAAAAAGAAACAAAGACAAAAAACGCACAAATGGTCAAAAGTCTTTAGGAAAAATCCTGAAGCAGTAAAATGGATTTCAGGTAGCAAACGATAGTGTATGTCGTTGTGCCTGTTACTGGCATACATTAGTTTTCGGTTTTCAGAAAGCATGGCCCCCGCCCATCGGGGCCCGTGAAATAGATGGGCTGCCTAACGCCTCCATGGCAGAGCTGCTAGTAACTAAGCAGGACCCGAATTCATGTCACCGGGTCGGGTAAAAGTCCCACAAATTTGGAGGCAATGTCTCTAAACTACTGAAATATTGTTGACATGGACGTTATATAGCAATTCATGCAGTGGATTCAGAAGTCAAGTGTGGTCTGAAATCAATTCAGTTAGATCTGGCCAACCCACCTATGAAGTATGTGATGATAATTTGGACGCAAGGATATAGGTAGCACCTATTAAATTCATATTTTTGTCTATGATGGTTTTTATTGAATCAAGTTTTCTCTACAAGCAAGCTGTGCTCTTACATGACAGGTCTTGTTTTAGTTGTTCTTTGCTTTCAAAATGCATGACTAGATTTAGTTTATATCTGTCTTGATAATAGATGAAGGTCTATTCATTAATGCTTTCTATTTCCATAGTGATGTCATGCTTTAAATATGACAAATTAGTTAGATACCCACCCTGTTAAGTAAGACATATGTCTGCTTGCTTAGACAGTGGAATTAAGAAATCAGAGAAGTGCCTCGGCCCCAAGATGACATGCACTCATTCTGTAGAACTTTTGTTAATGGGGATGACCACACCTCGAAGGGAAGTAACTCTTGACATGGAAATATTTGCCTTCCTTCTCATTGGAGGCTATTCTTAAAGGAAAGAATTTTTTTCCCTTTGGGAGCAAATTCTTTCCTTTAAGAGTAGCCCCCAATTTTGAAAAGTTTTATAAACTTGGGAGACAACTTCCTGTCTGCTAAAGTTGTCTCCCTTCATAAACTGGCAGCACACTCTTTCAGGTGTATCCCTATACCTTGAATTTCATATATTACAAATGTGTGAGATACACGATAAGAAAAAGGTTATTGTATTGTTTGTGAATTTCAAAGGCCCAGATCAGCCTGCATTACTGCACAGCCTAATCAGAATCAATTTTGCATTATCCGTTGATTCTGTGAATGTACAATGAAGTCCTGAAGAGACAACAGGAACTCAAGATTTTATAGCTAGGTTTCACAACAACAGCTTGATCTCATGAATGCTAATTATGGGAAATTCAGCTATTAGAATCCCGTTTCCAGTAAAACTGACAGTAATCGTAGGTATAAAGATTTTCCTTTAACACTAGCACTCTGGGTAAAATTTTCAGCAGGCAAAAACAGAAAACAGGTATTGACATCATGACACTGAAGACAATTTGTATGAAATGTCAAGTTTCCTGGGAAAAATATCAATGTATCATCTGCTGAATTAGCCCAGAGAGGTTAATATCCCTCACAAATTTTAGAAAGTAAAAAAAAATAAATGCAGGTTGTGGTTCATAACGATTTCTGTTATTATTTCAGAGAGCCACTTTAATAGGAATGTGGTTGATACCAGTGGGATTTTGTATCAAGTTTGCCTGGTACAGATTTATTGTTATCTGGTCAATATTCACAGCTATAACAGGTTGTATAGTATATAAAGCCACCAGAAAACCTTTAGATGGTACTACACCAAGGTATGTTTGTATGTACACAGTATTGGTTTGATATTTTTTTCTAATATCACAACATATGCTTTTGTGGAGAAATAAGAAAAATATCAATACCTTTTGGCTGAAAAAAGTGCCTTATCAAGAGCTATGGAATATGCAAGTACATGAAGAGTACATGAAAACTTGGTCAGTATGGCATAGCTCCAAGAGGGTATCCAGATATTTTTCTTGCTTCTCCTTAAAAACATATATTGTGGGTACTCACTCTCTGAGGCACTTCTAATGAGTCCCCATTTCATGTTTTCCTGGAGAAATAAGAAAGTCATTAGTTCTTGGATGAAACAAGCACCCTACCTAGAGCTTTGACTAAAAGAGAATGAGCTTTTGTATTATAAGATCTGTCTCTTATTCCCTTATTTCTTGTACATTGTATGGTAGTGGTAAGGGCCTGTAAATCATTCATCATTCCAACTACACTGCAGTGCCGTTAAAACGTGGTCGATGGGGTCCAAGGTAGCTGAGTGTGTTATAAGTGATCACGCGTTATAACGGTCAAACTTGGTCCTCAGATCCTATCCACTTTTATACTATCAAAGTTCTGTGTGCAATCCGATGAAAAACAAATTGATATACATGAATTGTTACACATAAATAAACTTTATTTAATGAAAAAAGCTATTCAGTTCTTCTTATACACCCAAGAAGCCCAATTCTTTGAGAGTAAATAAATAAATTCATCCTTTCTGTCTGTTGAAACAGAAAGACTCACAGAGAAGAGCGGGAGACCAGAATGTACTGAAAAGCCAGGAATCAATGTATTAGCATAAGTGTATTATCCTTTATAATTATCGCTGACGCAATTACCTGTACAGAAGGCACACGCTAGATTGGATATTAACCCTTAAAGCGCCAAGCAAAATTTGTAACAGACAACATTTTGATTTTTTAGCTCACCTGAGCAAAAGCTCAGGGTGAGCTATTGTGATCACCCTCTGTCCATAGTCCGTTGTCGTCAGGGTGAGCTATTGTGATCACCCTCTGTCCATAGTCCGTCGTCGTCAGTGTGAGCTATTGTGATAACTGTCTGTCCGTTGTCCGTCGTTTGTCGTCAACAGTTAGTTTGTTAACACTCTAGAGGTCATAGTTTTGACCCAGTCTTGATGAAACTTGCCCAGAATGTTTGCCCCTATGAAATTTAGGTCAAGTTTTATACTGGGTCACTTGGGGTCAAAAACTAGGACACCAGGTCAGATCAAAGGAAAAACTTGTTAACACTCTAGAGGTCACATTTTTGAAGCAATCGTCATGAATATTGCTCAAAATGTTTGCCTTGATGATTTCTAGGTCAAATTCGAAACTGGGTCATTTGGGGTCAAAAACTAGGTCACCAGGCCAAATCAAAGAAAAACCTTGTTAACACTCTAGCGGTCACATTTTTGAAGAAATCACCATGAATCTTGCTCTTAGTGTTTGTCTTGATGAGGTCCAGGTCAAGTTCGAAACTGGGTCACGGGTCAAAAACTAGGTCACCAGGCCAAACCAGCAGAAAACCTTACTCTAGCGGTCACATTTTTTAATCATCATGAATCTTGCTCAAATGTTTGTCTTGATGATTTCTAGGTCAGGTTCAAAACTGGGTCACATGGAGTCAGAAACTAGGTCACCTGGCCAAATCAGCAGAAAATCTTGTTAACACTCTAGCGGTCACATTTTTCAAGAAACCATCATGAATCTTGCTCAAAATGTTTGTCTTGATGATTTCTAGGTCAATTCTGAAACTTAAGGAAAACCTTGTTAACACTCTAGCGGTCTCATTTTTGAAGCAGTCATCATGAATTTTGCTCAAAATGTTTGTCTTGATGCGTTCTACGTCATGTTTGAAACTGGATCACTTGGGGTCAAAAACAAGGTCACTGGGCCAAATCAGCAGAAAACCTTGTTAACACTCTAGCGGTCACATTTTTTTTTTTGAAGCAATCATCATAAATCTTGCTCAAAATGTTTGTCTTGATGATTTCTAGGTCAATTTCAAAACTGGGTCACATGGGGTCAAAAACTAGGTCACCTGGCCACATCAGTGTACAACCTTGTTAACACTCTAGCGGTCACATTTCTGAAGCAATCATCATGAATCTTGCTCAAAATGTTTGTCTTGATAATTTCTAGGTCAAGTTTGAAACTGGGTCACTTGGAGTCAAAAACTAGGTCACCAGGCCAAATCAAAGGAAGACCTTGTTAACACTCTGGAGGTCACATTTTTGAAGCAATGATCATGAATCTTGCCCAAAATGTTTGTCTTGATGATTACTTAGTCAGGTTTGAAACTGGGTCATGTGGTGTCAAAAACTAGGTCACCAGGCCAAATCAAAGGAAAACTTTGTTAACACTCCAGAGGTTTACTTTTTTAAATAATCATCATAAATATTGCTCAAAATGTTCGTCTTGATGATTTCTAGGTCTAGTTTAAAACTGGGTCACTTGATATCAGAAACTAGGTCACCAGGCCAAATCAAAGGAAAACCTTGTTGACACTCTAGAGGTCACATTTTTGAAGTGATCATCATGAATCTTGCTCAAAATGTTTGTCTTGATGATTTCTAGGTGACGTATATTTCACTGTCCAGTGACTTTCTTAAGTTTTTCTGTTTAGGTCAGTAATTATTGGTTCCACAGAGTGATATTTGGTACTTGTGAAGTGTTTGTGTTTAGGTAAGTTTCTCAGTAACTATTGCTCCTACAGCCAGTGATACTTAGTACATGCATACATCTTAGCCTGGCCTCTTGAGTGCAGTCATCCATATTTGACCTTGACCTCTATTTCACAGTCCATTAGACATGCTACATTGTCTTACTTGTTAATATAATCATTTTGAATTTTGGTCAGAATGTTTGCCTTCTAGGTCAGGTTCTCAAAGTGCTATGATACTCAGATGAGTGTTACAGGGCCGTCATGGCCCTCTTGTTTATTTATTATTATTTATTTTTCAGAGAAAATAAGTCTTGACATTTCATGTGAATCATCAGCTTGGTTGATGATTCACATGAAATGTCAAGACTAATCTCTGAAAAAATAAAAGTAAAAGTGTTTTCTACTGCAGTTGTGATTGGCAGTTTAAGGGTTAAATGAAGCTCTTGGGCATTTTTTTTTCAGCAGTTCAACTATGTATCAGTTAACCCTTAAACCTCCAATCGCAGCTGCAGCAGACAACAATTTTGACTATTTTTTCTATTTGCCAGAGAAAACAAGTCCTGACATTTCATGTGAATTGTCTGCCAAGCAGACAATTCACATGAAATGCCAAAACTTGTTTTCTCTGAAAATAGAAAAAATAAATTAAGATTGTCTTCTACTACAAATTTTGCTTGGCACTTTATGGGTTAAATATGTTCACAACCTAGGATAACATCAAAGCGCTTTTCAGCATCCTTTGATTTGCTCAGGTTTCACTCAAAATGACACCAGGGTATTTACCATTATTCTGGCTAGATCAAAGCAGATTGACAAATACAGTTTAAACTAACCCTTAAAGCCCTAAGCAAAAAATTGTAGCAGACAACATTTTGAATTTTTTATTTATTATTATTTATTTTTCAGAGAAATAAGTCTGACATTTCATGTGAATCATCTGCTTGGTAGATGATTCACCTGAAATATCAAGACTTTATTCTCTGGAAAAAAATAAATAAATAACCTATTTAGTGCTCTGAAAAAGCCAAAAGGCAAAATACTGATGACAACTTTGGCAAAACAGAATGTGTAAATCAGCGAGGGTACAGTCATGGCTAATGATTTTTTTGATTGCTGAGTTCTGCGGAAAGAGGGCAAAACTTTCAAAATTGGGGAGTAAAACACACAAAAAAAAATGGGAGCCACAGACCAACCGCATTATAACAGTTTCTGCGTTATAAAGGACCGTGTTATAACGGCATTCCAGTGTATCTTTTGTTACTTATTAAATCATTTATTCTGTTTAAATTATTCCTTTTAAAAAGATTCCTCTTATCTTCCTGTTTGGAATATTTTATCAAACATTATGTGCATGTGATTTTTTTGTAGTACCGTACTTACCTGAATTATTCAGACAGAGAGACTTAGGTATGCAAGTTTCTGTCTGTTCATTTGTTTGTGTAGTTAAGTCTACCCTAGCATCCACCATAGTGACAACCTTATGAAGTCTTCAAACTGTAAAACTTTACAGTGAATTTCACTTCACTGATTGCTTTATCCCAATGAGCTAAACAAGGGTAATAACTCTCACTCTCCTGGTGCTTGTTATACCCGCCGACATACGTAGTATGTTGAAGAGTATATAGTTTTCACTTTTCCTTTCTTCCATTTGGCTGTTTGTATGTACGTTTGTTCATTCGTCTTTCCGTCATGTTTGTGGATACCAGGGTCAAAGTTTTTGCATCAAAGTTTATAAGACCTTATATTACAAAGACCCTTTGATGGATTTCATTTATATTTGGCATGATGGTAGATATAGGTCTAAAGTTTTGCTCAGTGCCCTCCCTAACCCAGAGCCTGACCTTGAGGCCAAGGTCACGGACTTTGAATTTTTATATAAAAGTCAAAATTTTACCAGGATCAAAGTTTTTGCGTCAAACTTTATATGACCTTATAAAGACCCTTCGATGGATTTCATTTATATTTGGCATGGTGGTAGATATAGGCCTAAAGTTCTACTCAATGCCATCTCCACCACAGGGCCTGACCTTGAGGTCAAGGTCACGGACTTTCAATTTTTATATAACAGTCAAAATTTCACCAGGGTCAATTGAGTCAAAGTTTATAAGACCTTATATTATAAAGATGCTTTGATAGATTTCATTTGTATTTGGCATGGTGTTAGATATAGGTCTAAAGTTTTACTCCGGGGCCTGACCTTGAGGTCAAAATCACGGACTTAGAATTTTTATATTAAAGTAAAAATTTTTGCAATTAAGTTTATATAGCAATATTATCAAGACCCGTTAATGACTTTCATGTATATTTGGCATGATGGAAATATAGGTCTAGAGTTTTACTCAGCACAATCCCCCACCCCGGGATATGACCCTGATATCAAGGTCACAGACTTAGAATTTTCATATAAAAGTCAAAATGTTTGCATATAAGTTAATATAGCTATATCATCAAGACCATTTGATGAATTTCATTTATATTTGGCATGATGGTAGATATAGGTTTTCTCAGAGAAACTCCCATCCTGGGTGTGACCTTGTGGTTAAGGTCACAGAATTTTATTTAAAAGTCAAATTTTTTGCATTAAAGTTTACATAGCTATATGTACATCCTGACTTATGAAGTATGTTGAGGGATACATAGTTTTTGCCTTTCTGTTCCTTTGATCATATGTACATTCATTCATTTGTTCATCTTTTCGTCACATTCGTTGAACTAGGGTCAAAATTTTTGTGTCAAAGTTTATAAGATCCTACATTATAAAAACCCTTCGATGGATTTCATTTGTATTTAGCGTGAGGGTAGATATAGGTCTAAAGTTTTACTCAGTGCTGTTCCCACCCTGGGGCCTGACCTTGAGGTCAAGGTCACAGACTTCGAATTTTCATATAAAAGTCAAAATTTTTGCACTTAAGTTTATATAGCCAAATCATCAAGACCCTTTCCTGAATTTCGTGTATGGCTTGATGGTAGATATAGGTCTAGAGTTTTACTCAGCATGATCCCTACCCCAGGGTATGACCTTGAGGTCAAGGTCGCAGACTTAGAATTTTCATATAAAAGACAAAATGTTTGCAATTTAAGTGTACATAGCTATATTATCAAGACTTTTTGATGAATTTCATTTATATTTGGCATGATGGTAGATATAGGTTTAAAGTTGTACTTAGAGAATTTTGGGGCGAAGCTTTAAGGTCTCAAGGTCACAGATGTAGAATTTTATATAAAAGTTAAACTTTTTGCATAAAAGTTTACATAGCTATATTATCAAGACCCTTTGATTGATTTCATTAATGTTTGACATGATGGTATACATAGGTCTAAAGTTTTTTTCTCAGTGCCATCCCCAAGCTGGGGCATAGCTTTGAGGTCAAGGTCACCCAGACTTAGATTTTTCATACAAATGTCAAGGTTTTTGCTTAAATTATAAAGAATCTGAGTGATTTCACTGGTATTTGTTATGTTGATAGTTATAGGTCTAAAGTTTTATTTAGCATGATCCCTGCACCTGTGTCTTACCTGTGAGGTCAAGGACATGGGCTTTACATAATGTGTGACTAAATTCTTTCTAGTTTGTATTAATATAGTATATAACTGTCATTTCCAGTGTCAAAATTACATACTTTGCGCTTTTTAAAAAGAGGCGATAGCACTGGTCGGAGGTATATGTGCCCCCACTGGGTACATTGTCTAGTTTTCACATTTTAGTATGCAGGTGAGACATAAACTTCCACAAAGTGTTTTTTTTTTTTTTTTTTTTTTTTTTTTTTTTTTTTCAAGCAAAAAGCATTCATTTTTTTTTTTTTTTCTCAATATAAACTCATTAGAAGCAACTTGGTGAGGCATTCTAATGAGTACCCACAACATATGTTTTCATGGAGAAATTAGAAAAAAAGTTACTTGATACCCCTCTTCTCCAGAGTCATTGTAGACCCATATCAGATGCCGCAGAGGTGACAACTGATCAGTAACACTGTCTACCATTCATCCAATACCTTTGAGATATCTCACCAAGTAGTCAAATGGTCTTCTTCAAATTTCAGGAGAAATACAGCATACATCCAGATATGACAGGGTATCAGGGAAATATTTTTCTTATTTCTCTACAAAAACATAATTATGCAAGATGCTTCTAATGAGTACCACAACAAATGTTTTTATGGAGAAATAAGAAAAATATTATTACTGGTTGGTTGAAAAAAAGTGCCTTGAGCTATATATATATATATATATATATATATTGTGTTAAGAGTTAAAATGTTGGAATATCTGGTAAACACAGAACCTGACAAATAAAGAGAAATCTGAGCCTCACAAGGACTCTCTCATTTATAAGTATGATGAGATATATGTAAATGATAAATCTCTCTGATTTATATTCTCTCTATTTCAGGTGGGTATATAAATGGTTTCTTGTAATCTACAAGATTAGTTATGGTGCTGGTATTTTAGGTTATTTTGTGATAATGTTGACTATGCTAGGAGTTAACATATTATTCTTAATTAAACCTCAAACTTCAATGGACTTTGGTTTGCTAGTGATGTTTTATGGACTATATTTTGGTGTCGTATCACGAGATATAGCAGAGGTGTGTAGTGATACAATGGCAGCTCATATAGGGGTAAGTTTGTTTGTGTTACCCTTTAATTTAAAAGTGAATATTTTAAGACATGTGTAGTATTTTCTCCTGCAGGTAGGATTGATATTTATAGTTTTAGACGATTGGCGTATATTTCTCTAGGAATATTATATGTTGTGGGTACTCATTAGAAGAATCACCTCAGTGGGGCACTTCTGTGTTTTCATGGCAAAATAAGAATAATATCAGTATTTTTTGTTTGAAAAAAAAAAGCACCTATGATACAAGGGTTGTTCGATATGTAATGTGTATTGTACTACAGCACGATAAAAGTGTGCAGGATTTCAACGATACTGATTCACATGGATAGCTCTTTTCAGTATGTTTAGTTAAATGCAGGTTTAAAATAATCTTCAATGTTGAGAATATTGAAGAAATTAGAGCTTACATTAAAGTTCGCTCTCCCTTCCCCTGATTCAAGAAGGGCAGTTGTCAGTTTCTGACGAAAGAATGTGCACATTACTGGTTAATCGCATAGAGGACTAAGCCTGCCCAGTAAAAGTGTGGTTAGGTAAACTGACCGCGCTCGACATGACCCCATTGGGTTGACGTGGCCGTAAAACCTCAATACAAACAAAAGTTCACACAAAACTCGGTCATCCAGTAAAGCAGATTTTAACTTCATAATACATTAACCTATAGATAATGTGCTATTCTATTCTGTTTTCACACCTTCCACAGAAAAAACGACCTTTCAGTCGTTAATTAAAGTCTTAAACCAGAAGGTCCCTTAGGCAGTTACCTGTGTGACGTAACTCTCCCCGCTCAATTGACCACGTGTCAGTTTCTTTTCTGTGGACAAAGAAATTCAACAAGGATTATTTACCTGTGATAGAAATTTGGATTATTTCTTTCCTCATGGATAAATTTATGTATCCTTGTGTTTCTTTTGTTTATTTATCACTCCTTTCACTTTCTGTGTTATTATTTAAAATTTTCAATTTTCGATTTCATGTATTTTTGACTGGTCTTTTTCCACATGCGTTTTCGCGACTCTCGCTATTCGGCACAACGCTCGTGCACGATCGGTTCGATAGTCGTGTTTATATATGCAGAATGTTTTTGTTCTTTTCGTTCCAGGTTATTCAGCAATTACGATATGTTTTTCCTGGACTTTTGTTTGCAGAGATCTTCAGTTGGCTAAAGATTCTCATGGTGGAGAAGCTGATTGTAAAGAACTTGTCAACCCTTGATGGGTTATAAGACAATTCTTTACTGATGGGAACCCCACCCCATATGGCTATACTGCCGGGGTAAGACCCATCAAGGTGGCATCTTTGGGTACTTAGTATCCGATAAAGTCTAAGTCCACCAGTCACCAGTCACCAGTCATCCAGTCACCAGTCAACCAGTCAATCAGCTTCACCAGTCACCAGTCAATCAGGTGCCAGTCAACCAGGCACCAGTCACCAGTCATCCAGGTGCCAGTCAACCAGGCACCAGTCACCCAGTCACCCAGTCACCAGTCACCGATCAACCAGGCACCAGTCAACTAGTCTCCAGTCAATAATTTAATTATTTTCTGGAAAGACTTAGTTTCTGACATATTTCACCGGACAAAATAGTCACGTATACTAACTTCCGGTCATTATGTCTAATTATTAAAAAATTTTTTCACTGGGCAAAGTATCAGTAATATTTCTGATACTTATACCCGGTCATATTATTATATTATTTCTGATTTTTCACCAGGCAAACTTTTACAGAAAGTGTCTGGTCAATTTTTGCCTAATAATCAATTATCTTCGGGAAAAAGTTTTGAATACTTGTGCCCGCTCAGTTTTCATATATAATCTCCCTTTTTCATCGGACTAGAGTTACGAATACTACTATCCGATCAATTTGTCAAATTACTTGTAACTTTACCGGGCAACAGTTACGAATACTAGTGTCCGGTCATTGTGTCGGGTAACTAGTGTCAAAATAATGATCACTAATTCCCGAACAATCTATTATCGTTCATAGAGCTCCATTCACGTTTAAGTCAATGGATATAGGTTATTAAGTGAAATACATAATAACTTTTTATACAAAAAATTCTGTACAGTCTTTCCCAAATCAGACTAGAATCTTTAATATTCCATTGACTTATTATAGGTGTGTAATTCCATTAATATTTTAAATTAACTTATGTTTTATCTCTTTTATCCGCTAGAAAGAGTTAAACTTCCGACTATAACAAAATTCTTACCGGGCAGCAGTTCGTAGACTAATGCCAGGTCATTCAAATGATTTTTTATCTCTTTAATTCGCTAGAAAGTGGTTAAATTCCGGCTCTAACGAAAATTTCATCGGGAGGCACTTCGTAGAGTAGTGCCAGGTCATTCTAACGAAATTCCACCGGGCAGTAGTTTCGTAGACTTTGTGTCGGATTACTAGTGTGCGAGTAGTAGTCACTAGTACTCGCTATATTTATTTAATAACCACTATAGACATGTATAGTCTTGGATTATAGGTTATTGAATGACAGCGATGGGTTCTAATACCTAGTAGCCATTTATATTGTTGAATTCTGTCCAGTCACTTTTGAACTTGACTTAAATTCTATATATATATTTATTATTGAAAATGAATTAAGAATTATCGGTTACGATCAAATTCGCAATTCATTCACTAAGTGTAGAAGATACTTCCAGCTATAATTATATCTCTTTTATTCGCTACAAAGAGATTAACTTCTTACATATTCACCTTATTCGGCTCTAGGGCAAAGGTGAACTATAAAACTATCGTTATTTATAAGAAGAAAAATATACACGAAATATAAAAAATTTTCTTCTTTCCTCCCGTTTTTCTTCTACATGCTCCGATATGTAATCAGCATGTAATCTAAGGAGTAAATTGACAAGAAAGTAGCAATCGATCTTTTCTACTTTCTATTAATTTTTCATTCTTAAGGTATCGGAAATTTACACCAACCAGATAAATAAATTAACAGTTTATTTATTTATTCGCTACATCTCTAGATTACTACGATTTAAAATTCTAGTTGAGGTACATATTTTCCTTTTGCCTTTTCTACATGGAAAATAGTTGATCCGATAAGCTATTATTCTATTTTATACTATCTTTTGATTGATTATATAAGAGTCTAGGTCAGTCGTGCTCTGTCTAAACTCTGCTATAAAATAATAAATAAAAAAAAAAATCTTATATTTAGGCATAGATATAATTCGAAACGTTCTTTACTTTGCCTGTTTTATTTTTTCTTCTGGATCATTTAAGACTACGATAGCAATATACCAGATATTTTTGCCTCAGTAAGAATCTATTATGCTGAAGATTCTTCATATTGGAATAATAATTTTATTATGATTATAATTCTAGACCCAGTTAATCCTCGTATATTATAGGTCTACTTTATCTTATTGAGGAATAGTTTTGCTTCGACTAGCTCTATACCTCTAATATTTTATTTATAACTAGAGTCCATGTCAATCAAAATTTTC
Source organism: Anodontia alba (assembly GCA_964016985.1). Lineage (NCBI taxonomy): Eukaryota > Metazoa > Mollusca > Bivalvia > Lucinida > Lucinidae > Anodontia > Anodontia alba. The sequence goes on along the minus strand of OZ024826.1, from coordinate 63,134,522 downwards.
TTGCACTTTGGTATTGACAATGGATACATATTTAGTAAAGGCATTAATTATTCAGTACGTGACAGATTATTATTGCCTAAATTAGATATTATATACAATACTTTCCTTTTGATATTTTGTTTTATTGACTTTGTAACTATTCAGAAACTGCCAAAGTCAATCATTTCCTTCCTCTAAACTTACGGAAGCTCTAGATTATGTTGATATATATTTTTGATATATGCTTAGAGGTTAATTAACGAGAGTTTACCTCATAATATCAGATATTATTATAATTATATTAATCAATCTATAGTCTAGGCTTAGACAAAAGGGAAAACATCCTTAATTACGAGCCGGTAAAGAATTAAGACACTCTTAATTATCTCTTTACCCCTCCTTTATGTTTACATTAGTTAAAGGGATCATAGTAATTCTCGCTAAGAGTTCAAGTTCAGTTTGCGAATAATGCAAAGATTAATATCTTGATTTCCAGTCCGCATCAAAAATGGTCTATATATATATAGATAAATATCTTTTCCGAAACTGGATATTTATTTATTTTTCCACACAATAAGTCATTTCAAGATGTCGATGATTTTGAAATGCACTGCTTCAATTTATAATATAAAATATGTTTATATTAACTTCACAACTTAGTAAGTGCTGCACCTACGTTCCTGGTCAGATCTTACTTTTGTGATACGTTTTTGAACATACTGAAAGTTTTCTCCGATTATACATTCGGTAAATAAACTTTCGAGTAGTATTTATGCTTTTAAACATTCAGATTATTCGATAATTGTTGGAGATAATATATTATTCCGATATTTATATATCTATCTTCATTATTTATCTTTCTCATCTTACTTTTAAATTAGATTGACCTTCTCGCTACGTTCCAGGTTTAAATCTAGCTAACATTGTGGAACAGTCACTTTTTTATTTCCTAAACAATATTTTAACATTTTTCTCAGTATTCAGAGCATAACGACTTCATGAATACTTGGAAATAATTCAATTCTACGCTTGTTAAACTAAGCCTAAAACAAGCCCTAGTTTTTTAGAATGGATATTATCCTTCTATTCAGTTCATGGAGATACATCCTTTTAGATCCCATTATCTCTATTTCAATCATTCAAAATTCTAATGACTAAGTACTCCTTTTCTACTTACGAATACAGAATATCGAGTCACTGTTGCTGCATATTGGTTAAAGATTAAACAAATTTTATCTTAAACCTATATGACGTTAAATTAATTATTATCTCTTTCATATACATGTTTTTACCCTTCCGTCAGGGATCGCGGTAATAATATTATTACTCTCTATGGTTTACACATAGATCTCGAGAGTATATATATGTATTTTCTTCCTGAACTCATTTGCGAGTACGTAATTTGATATTTCAGGAATTACCAATTATGCAGACATAGATTTTATTCTATTAATATTCAATTCTAAAAATTTGATTGAATTTTTATCTATAAAATTTCCGGGCAGTAATTTTATAGAGAGTTATATGTTTAATAATTCCTTGCTTAAATAATAGTTACGCTTAACCTATTATTTATAGCGGGAATTTTGTTCAGTAGTAAAATTTTTATTTAGTATTAATATATTTCTTACTATTCTTAAATATGCGTATAGAATAGTAATATTATCTCTTAACTTTTAAATTAAGTGTTTTTTGAGATTATTAATCAGTATTATTGTATAATCTTTCTTCAGAGATTATCACACTATTACTTTTTCTCTGTGTCCTTCTCTTTTTATGAACATTTTGATTCGTATCAAAGTGGATTTTTTAACATTTCTTGATTTCCATGATTATTTACTCAGGAGTACTTTTCATGGCAATCTTCTGGTATAGAAAGATTCTATCCAGCTTATTTATTATTGCTTAATCTTATCAATACGGTAAGATTTAGCCAAACTATGACCGTCATACAGTTTGCTGCTATCAACCTTATTCTTATCTCTCTTATTCTCTGTCAAACTCTTTAAGTTATGATGTTGACAGTTTATTCTTTATTTTTTTGTCAGGACATCAAACGCTTTTATTTGTCTATGACAAAACTAATTATCAATGGTTTAGGTTGTTTTTTTTCTTCCCAGCAGTTATATGCAAACTGTGTATTATTTTATTGCTTGACTAAAAATTCGTTATACAATTAGTCTAGCAATAGTTTTAACCATTATGTTTGTCTATACCTTTTTTCTTCTGATGGATAACTTAGTTATAGTTAAGTTAACTCCATCTACTTTTATTATCTCCCCTTCTTTAATTTGATCAAGGGAAATAATTACACATTATGGTTATTTTAAGTCTGTGTCTGTTCATCGGAAACTGTCCTGTCGCTCCAATTAACAGAATCTAATTAGTTTATAATTCTAATAGCTTAGACTATTACAATTACATAGCTTCACATATCTAGAATTTTATCCAAAATATCTACATATGTCAGTTATCTATAGGAAACTCCACCAAGTAGACTTTTCCTTATTTATTCAAGATCCTACATAGACTACTTACAGTGTATGGTCTTGGCTTTTTGTTTTACAAATTTTGTTTTGAAAATATTTCTATATTCCTAGCTTACCTTGCGATGGAATATTTATGTTATGTCTCAATGACTCCCTTTTCTTTTTGAAGCCAATTGTTGTTTCCCAAAAAGAAAAAAAGAGGGGGGGGGGGGGGGGGGGGGGGGGGCAATGTTAGGTCTCTGAGACTTAAGAACTGGCTTCCTCTAGAGTCTACTAATATATATAAGGTTGTTAGATCATAACACCTTAAAGATATGCTATTTTGTGAATCTAGATCATTCTTTCTATTAAATATAGAATTAGAATGTATCTGATTCCTTTGAGTTTCCTGAGTCTTAACCAGAAGTGGTGAGATATTATTGGTGTTAGAATTAGGTGAGCACCTCCCTCCTATTCTGCAAATTCTAGCACATTATCTATAGGTTAATGTATTATGAAGTTAAAATGAAGTTTTTTAAAAGTAAAACATATTTTAACGAGTAATACTTAACCTATAGATAATCAATTATCTCCCTCCGCCCACCCTCGCTTATCTCTCCTAATTGTGTCTATTGTTTTACACATAAAAGAAACTGACACGTGGTCAATTGAGCGGGAAGAGTTACGTCGCACAGGTAACTGCCTAAGGGACCTTCTGGTTTAAGACTTTAATTAACGACTGAAAGGTCGTTTTTTCTGTGGAAGGTGTGAAAACAGAATAGAATAGCACATTATCTATAGGTTAAGTATTACTCGTTAAAATATGTTTTACTTTTAAAAAACTTCATTTTTACTGAATTGGGGGAAGTTTATGGGTCCCATAACTTATCTTATGAGACAGTTCATACGGGCCCCCGTAGCCTAGTGGATAAGAGAGTTGACTCTTAATCCATTAGGTTTCTCACCGCTGTGGTTCGAGCCTGGCTCGGGTCATATGTGGGAAAGCCAAGATCTGCTTACGGATGGTCAGGTGGTTTTTCTCCGGGTTCTCTGGTTTTCGCCCACCTTCGATGAACGATCGGCTCGATATAAGTGAAATATTCTTGAAAGGGCCGTAAAACCCAAAATCAAAAAAAAAAAAAAAAAAAAAAAAAAAAAAGAGACAGTTCATAGGTGGAAAAAGTAGGAAAAAGAAACAGAGTCTGTTAAAGATGCTACAAAATTAGGACGACCGGTAACTGCAACAGGCAAGACCAACCAGTGTCTCAAAAATTAGGGAAACAGTTGAAAGTGATGGCAGAATACAATTCACGATATTGCCAAAGCTGTTGGTGTATCACTATTGAGAGTACATTTAATTCTGAAGCGTATTTTGAAAGTATGAAAGATTTCTGCCAGAAAAATACCTCATCTATTGACAGATGAACAAAAAAGGGTACGCATACAAATAGCCAAACAATTGCTCAAAAAGTTTCCAAAGTTCAACCAAAGGCAATTTGCAAACATTGTTACTGGTGACGGGACATGGATGCACTGTTTCGAACCAGTTAGGAAAATTGGAAACAAGCTATGGCTATCCAAACACGGTAGATGGCCTGTAGTTGCCAAAAGGACAATGAGCACAAAGAAGGTCCTCTATGCTATATTCTTCTCAAGTGATGGTATAGTCATACAAGTTCCGGTGTGGTAGGGCAAAAGCGTCACTGGTCGGTATTACCATGATGTTGTACTAAAAAAGCTCAAGAAATATTATCAGAAAAGACGTCCAGTGACAGGATTACAACATGTTTGTCTACTGCATGATAATGTTCCAGCACATACATTTGACATTGTAATGCAATTTCTGAAGTTGGAGAAGGTAACTGTCTTGCCATACCCACCATATTCTCTAGACCTAGCCCCAATGATTTTTTCCTTTTTCCAAAACTGAAAAAGTTCTCGTCGATACAACTCCAGGCAAGCCCTTGGCTCAGCCATCAGCCAGTGTCTCAGAGGTCTACCCATATCAGTCTACCTTGATACATTTCAGAAGTGAATTCACTGACTGAAGTTATGTATTTCCAAGTGGAGAGAATACTTTGAAGGGATGTAAAGTTAATTTGGTCATTTGAGTTGGGTCTTTTTAAGATAATACACAATACACATTACATATCGAACAGCCCTTGTATAATGATACAAAAAGTAGGTATTCATTAGAATTGCCTTGATAGATTTCTGATTTCTGAAAATATTATGTTGTGGGTAAGTGGGTATTCATTAGAATTGCCTTGATAGTGTTCTGATTTCTGTAAACATTATGCTGTGGTAAAGTGGGTATTCCTTAAAATTGCCTTGTAGATGAACCCACATTATATTTTCATTTGAAATAGAAATAATTGTATAGCCTGCTTGTTTAGCAGCAGGAGACTAATTATCTGAAACCTTAAGCTGTTTTTTTCTGGCTGGTTCATTTATTGCCTGATGTTTGTACTGAGAGTTAAAGTAAATATGTCTTATTTGTTATCTGATAATCAGTGCATGCAAATGTTCAAAGGGAAAGGCAGATTTGGGAAGAATATATCGGAGGTGAAAGATCCTGACAGACCATGCATCTAGATGAAGGTTTTGTCAAAATGAGTTTGCAAAATATGAAAGTTTGAACAATGTCCAAATAAGTTTTAGGTAACCACCATTTTGAATAATGGGTCATTATGATGTTGTAAGGCCTTAACTGAATAATCCTAACCTAAATAAATAATGTTTGCAACAATGTTTTACCTTTGTATTTGTGTATATAGAATAAGCTCTAGAAATATATTGTACACTTTTTTCTTACAGAAAGATATCTTTATTTAATAATTTTAAATGTTTAGAACCTCATTAAACCCCCAGCATACGAAGTATGCCGAAGGGGTATATAGTTTTCGTCCGTTCCGTTAGTCCGTTTGTCTGTCCGTCCATCCATCCGGCCATCCATCTGTCCTTCCGTTCGTCCGTCCAGGTGTGATTCCGTCTGTTAACCCTTTCTCTAACCAAGTTTTACTTCGAAGTTTTTTGATTACTTATAACTCTGCAGCCACTAATCAAAAACTTTTCATATTTTCTATGGGGGTACCTGGGAGGGTTCTCTTCCATTTTACATCTATGGACCCCAGGGCAGGGCTAGAGGTCAAAATCTAGGACACCCCAATAAAGTAGTATATTGCAGTTTGTTTATACAAACAACCTATTGTTAAAGAAGGATGGGCATCAGATATGTTTATCACATCAACATTCAATGTAATAAGGTCATTGTGACCTTATTTTCATGCTTCAGTGATTTTGACTTATATTTTGAAGCCTTTTTCATGGATTAATACCTCAATAAAGTAGTATGTTGCAGTTTGTTTATACAAACAACTTCTTAAAGAAGGATGGGCATCAGACATGTTTATCACATCAGCATTCAGTGTAATAAGGTCAAGGTCATTGTGATCATATTTTCATGCTCCAGTGATTTTGCCTTATATCTTGAAGACTATTTCATGGATTAATGTGATACTTGGAATATTGGTTCTGTGTGACACCACGATTGACAGCATAACAAATGTAGGTCACCTTGACCTTTATTTCATGGTCCAGTAATTTTGCCGCATATCTTGAATGTTAATTGATGTATGAACATCATTATTTGGGATTATGAATTAATATGGTCCAACAGTTGACCTAAAAGTAAATGTAGGTCATTGTGACCTATATTTCATAGTCCAGTGATTTTTTATGTTAAACCTTGAAGACAATTTGATGTATTACTATCATATTTTGGGATTATGTGACCTATATTTCATAGCTCTGTGATTTTGTCTAAAATCTCCCACTGTTTGATACCTAAATGTCATATTTACATATAATGACACAGTGTGACCCAAACTTTCACCTCAAAGTAAATATAAATCAGTATGACCTACATTTCATGGTCTAGTGATTTTGCTTAATATCTTTTAGATTATTCTATAGATTAACATCATAGTTGGTATAATGCATCAGTGTGACCATCAGATTAATTTCTCAAGTATATATGTAGGTCAGTGACCTATATTTTATGGCCCAGCAAATTTGCTTCATGTCTTGAAGACTGTTTACTCCAGGAAAGTTGTACTTGGGATGATAGATCAGTAGGGCTGTCACGATATGCCAGAAGCGTATTGTGCTATATTGCAATATAAGAAAGCATATTGCAATAATACCACGATATATTGCTTAATTTAATTTAGCATTTGTTTGAAATGAACTGACAGAGTAATCTTTGGCTTGTTTTTGTTTTCGAACTAAAAGAAGTAGAACTCAAACAAATGTGAACATTTTAATTAAAAAATGTGTTGAAAATACAAAAAAAAAAAAAAAAAAAAAAAAAATCCAGTTGACTAGTTCTTCAAGTAATTCATCCATCAAAGGATCTATGATATAGCGAGCAATGGATCTTGTGATTGCAGAGGCACGGACTGAATGAAATGGATATTTTGAGGCAGCACTAAGCATCCAAGTAAGAGTAGGCTGCACCTTCTTGACGTCTGTTGGTTTAAGTGAAGGAGCTGGGATTGTAACTGGACTTTCGAGAGTTTCCTCTACTTTTACTTTTGTTTTCAAAGTGGCAGATGGATGGTGCCGATTGAGATGGGACAATTAGTATTTGACTGACTGATCACAGTGCCTACATATCGCAACATTTTCAACAGGCTTCTGTGTCTGCTTGTTCATTTTAATCCAAAAAATGGCCCCACACATCACTTTTTGCCTTTTTGTTAGGCACAAGTTAAAAATGATCGTTTTTGGCCATGCTGTTGTTTTTTTTTATGGACACACTTCATTCAGACATTTCGGATTGTCTGGAATGTTTAGGTGCAACTAAAAACCGGTATTACCGGTACATAATTTTGATATCGCAGTACCGTATCGGCTTGGGTCTATATTACAATATACCGATCTACCGGTTAATCGTGACAGTCCTATAGATCAGTGTCACTCAGAGACTGACATTGTAAACTATATCTTGCCTTCATTGTCATTAACTTTAAAATATTTTATAATTAAGAAATGGCACTGGCCGGGGGTATTTGTGACCCTCTGGGCACTTGCTCTAGTTAAATATTCAAAATGATATTTAGCTCTGATATCTTTAAATACCATTAACTGGCTCAGATCTTATCCAGTTTTGATCAGATTTGCAGCCGGTGCATAGTTTTGTCAAGATCTCTCATTACAGATACATTTTGTCAGTGTTGCATTTCCCATTAACCTTTACCACTCTTTTGGCTAATTCAGCAGATGACAAATTTGTGATATTTTTCTTATTTTTTCCCAGAAAACAGGATTGGACATTTCATGCAAATTGTCTCCAATGGAGACATGATGGTCCACCCAGTCACATACTGACACCAGGCTGACCAGTTCTGGCTCTACTTGATTAATGCTGAGCACCAAGCAAAAGAGCAGCTAGTACCATTTATAAAGTATTTGGTATGACTCAGCTGGGGTTCGAAACCCACAACCTCTCGTTTGCCGGCCCCGGTGGCTCAGTTGGATGTGCCGTCCGACTGGAGACCAGGAGGTCGCGGGTTCAACCCCCGCCGAGGTCGGCAACATTCTTTAGTGGAGATTGATCATGAAATAATTTCTACGGTCATTCTCTCCCTTCCACTGATTCAAGAAGGGCAGTTGTCAGTTTCTGGCGAAAGAATGTGCACAATACTGGTTAACTGGTTAGAGGACTAAGCCTGCCCAGTAAACGTGTGGCTAGGTAAACTGACCGCACTCGACATGACCCCACTGAGTTGACTGGGCCGTAAAACCTCAACACAAACAAACACAACCTCTCGTTAAAAAAGAGGACACTCTACCAATTGAGCCACTGTGCCTGTTCTTCAAAATCAGAAAGTTTTAAATAATTCAAGTATAGATTTCATTCTCAATCCTTTGCTTATAGCAGTAATGGCACTTTGTATATTTATGGTATACATTTTTTCTTTATAAAACCTATTGCTACATGTATTGTTATTAATCAGTAAGCAAAACTGGTTATGTGTATGTTGTAATAAACATGCATTTTATGTGTAGAGAAAAACTTCTCTGAACCCTTTCATCCCTGCAGACCAATACAAATACCTTTGTAAACAGTGCAGATCCAGATGAGATGGCTCATCAGGATCCACACTGTTTGCCATTTTTTATTTGATTTTTACTCAAACCCCTATATGTAGCAATGGATGTGTCCAAATGCAGAGATCAGACTCAGGGGTGAAAGGGTTGAGTAAGAATTGTAAATGATGATTTATTTTTTCAGTATTATACACAGTCAGGTCTACCAGGAAAGAGACTGGACCCAAATATATGTGCCGTATGTGGGAACCAGATTATAGTATCAAACAATGATGATGCAATCATAGAAAATACTTGTAAATTAGACTGTGACCATATGTATCCTTTACCTTATAAAGGTGGACCTTGTCATATAATGCCTGTATATTATCTCCATAGCTAAAAAAAAAAAAAACATATTCGTATTTCTCCAGAAACAAAAATAAATATATGTTATGGGTATCTATTAGAAGTGCCTCAGTGAGGGGCACTTCTAATAAGTACCCACAACATATGCTTTCATAGAGAAACAAGAAAAATATTTCAATGGGTATTCCTGTTATCTGGAGCTATGTGTCAGTGCATGAAAGATGAGTCCAGGAGATACCTTCTGACATGAATATTGAATAGCCTGTGTAATCTTAAAGCAGTCTGCTTTTACTGTGATCTGGTAGAAATTCTGTGAGATTTTGGGGTTCACATGGCCTTGTTAAGTACTTCAGATTCAGTGGCTGCCTTCAGCACTTGAATTTGGGCAGAGAGCCATAGAGTACTTAAAAATGCTTCAGTTTGAATAGGAGTTTTCATCTGATAATATTTGGGAGGGGGAGGGGGCATATAGTATCACTGCTGTCCATATGTACATATGTCCCGTCTGTCTGTCCCGTCCTGTCCGTCCAGTCGGTACGTAACAAAAATGGTTTCCATTCGATATCTTTTGAAAAGATTAGTGTATTGGATTCAAATTTTATACACAGGTATATAATCATAAAATGTAGGTCACATTTAGGGTAAGATCCACCAATTATTATGGGAGTTATGGCCCTTTTTCAGCTTTGAAAAATGGTTTCCGTTTGATATCTTTCAAAAGGATTTTGATAATTTTTTTTATCTGATACTTTTCTTATGCCCCCGCCATTTTCAATGTGGGGGGTGGGGGAGTGGGTGGGGGCGGGGCATATAGTATACGTACATATGTCCCGTCCCGTCCTGTCCGTCCCCTCGGTACGTAACAAAAATGGTTTCCGTTTGATATCTTTTGAAAAGATAAGTGTATTGGATTCAAATTTTATACACAGGTATATAATCATAAAATATAGGCCAAGTTTGATTTAGGGTAAAATCCGCCAATTATTATGAGAGTTATGGCCCTTTTTCAACTTCATTTTTATACCCCGCCACACAATAGTGACAGGGTATTATGGTTTCATGTTGGATGTCCATGTGACCGTCCGTCCGTCATACGTCCATGCGTCCGTCCGTTTTTCGTTTCCGGATGATAACTTCAGTAAACTTCAATGGATTTTCACCAAACTTGGTATGTGCATTGATATTATGGATATCTGGTTTGGGATTGCTAATGGGCAAATTTCGACAAATTTTTACGGAGTTATCTGCCCGAGACACTCCCATATTTTCGTTTCCGGACGATAACTTGAGTAAATAAAAAGGGATTTTAACCAAACTTGCTATATGCATTGACATTAAGGAGATCTGGTTTGGGATTGCTAATGGGCAAATTTCCTCAAATTTTTACGTAGTTATCTGCCCTAGACATGCCCATATTTCCGTTTCCGTACGATAACTTGAGTAAATAACAAGGGATTTTAACCAAACTTGCTATATATATTGACATTAAGGAGATCTGGTTTGGAATTGCTAATGGGAAAATTTCGTTAAAATTTTACGGAGTTATCTGCCCGAGGCACGCCCATATTTTAGTTTCTGGACAATAACTTGAGTAAATAACAAGGGATTTTAACCAAACTTGCTATATATATTGACATTAAGGAGATCTGGTTTGGAATTGCTAATGGGCAAATTTCGTCAAATTTTTACGGAGTTATCTGCCCGAGACACGCCCATTTTTTTGTTTCTGGACGATAACTTGAGTAAAAAACAAGGCCTTTTAACCAAACTTGCTATATGCATTGATATTATCAAGATCTGGTTTAGGGTTGTTATCTGTCCATTGATATTATCAAGATCTGGTTTTGGATTGTTATCTGTCCCACTGTCATTTTCTTTCCAGACATTTTCGCAACTATGACTTTAATACATAAACAAATAATTGCTGTGGCGGGGTATTATGCTTGTGGTGCTTTTATTTGCAAAATGCTTTTGTCCGGGTGACATCTGTGTCATATTGACACATTTCTGGTTTATGATATTATTTTTGAAGGTTCAAAAATGGCCAGATCTCATTTGTATGCAGCAGTATTGGGTGACTCGTGTGAACTGGCTCCAACTCATCAAATGGTTTCACAAATATACACACTGGAAATGTTCTATTTCAGAGTAAGCCCATGAATGAGTATGCCAGTCTGGAAACAGCAATGACCGTCATGGTAGAAGACAGTCTGCAGGAAATTCTATATATTCTGAAATAGCAATGTTGCAATAGCAATTGAAACATGCATATTCAACCCAACATGTATGTAGTGGTACTAATGCTTCAGAGAAAGTTTGAATTATAGTGCATATTATGTGGCTTACATTAAACCTCAACCAAAGAACAACCTTAAAGTGCATGATATTAGAAGAATTGAAGAAGAAAAAACTATGAAGAGTCAGTGTGAGAGAAAAGTTTCATCTTGTTTGCCATATTCATCCTAAATATTCATATAAACAAGTCTCGGCAAACAGTGTAGACCCAGATCAGACAAACCAGAATGTGGCATTTAATCAGGGTCTACTCTGTTTGTCACTCTTCCAGGAGGTTTTAGGGTAGTAAAATGGATGTATTCAAGTTTTAGGACAAATATGGTAAGGAGGTAATCTATCAGAATATTTCTGGTAATTATTGTAATATACAAAGATTGAAAGAGGCAGTTAACTCTTTCAGCCCTATAGACCCAAATGTGAACAGTGTAGATCCAGATGAGACAGCTCATAACAAGACGTCTCATCAAGATCCACACTGTTTGCCATTCTGTTTATTGAATTTTGACTGCAACTCTTATTTGCAACAATGGATGTGTCCAAATTCAGAGATAGAAGAGTCCATTTCAAGAATTCAAGGATGAAGCTGTTAAGGAGGCAGGGAAACCATTAAGTCCCATATCAGAGATAACAGTTTAATGTTTGAGAGTAGAGTTATTTTTCTCACTCTAAGTGTACCACCCCTAGTAAGAATTTGTCCATAAAATAGTGCTTGAAGAGGAAAACATTAATGTCAGAGATTACTGTTGCACCTGCTTAAGCAGGAGTTTATTGTTGCACCTGCTTAAGCAGGAGTTTATTGTTGCACCTGCTTATGCAGGAGTTTATTGTTGCACCTGCTTAAGCAGGAGTTTATTGCTGCACCTACTTAAGCAGGTGTTTATTGTTGCACTTGCTTATGCAGGGGTTTATTGTTGCATTTGCTTAAGCTGGAGTTTGTTGTTGCACCTGCTTAATGCAGACACATCCATTTTTTTTTATAATGAAATCAAAGCGTAATTCATTTCAAACTAATCTTTGAAAAATTATCGTTGTTTTATAAATCTACAGTGATATACCGCACATTTAAAATTGTGTCACAGACGACCATCTTCGATATTACATCTTTTTCCGTGATCCAGTAGTTGCTAGACTATTATCCAAATAATGACATAGCAGGTTCTTTGCTCTATTGACAGTAAGCATTTGTATCAATGTGAGACCTCTTATGGTGAGTTGAAAAGTTATTGTTAATTCGTATTTTCTGATTATTCTAATCTTTATCTCAAATGAAATGAAAATAAAATGAACAAATTATTTTAACTGCACAATACATTAACCTATAGATAATGTGCTATTCTATTCTGTATTTCAAACCTTCCACAGAAAAAAATGACAGTTCAGTCATCTTAAAGAGTCTTAATCCAGAAGGTCCCTTAGACAGTTATCTGTGTGACATCACTCTTCCCGCTTTTTCGATCACGTGTCAGTTTCTTTTCTGTGGAACAAAGAAAATAAACAGGATTTTTTACAGGGTAAAAAAATCTAATTTTCTTTTCTTTTCTGTTGTCTATTTTCTTATTTCCTGTTATGCTCCTTGATCATTCCTTTCATGGAAGATTCTATTATTTTCATTAAATCGATTTTCTATTTCACAAAATATTTATTTTGTTCTTATTGTTCAAGGTTATCTACTGAATTCATATGTTATAACTTGACTAGAACTGGAGCTTACAGTCTAACGAAGACTATACTCTGCGAGAAGATCTGCCATGGAGAAGAAGCTGACTTAGAAAAGGGAAGTTGTCAACCTTGTTGGTTTTAACGACAACTCTTTTCCTTATGGGAGCACCACTCCTCAGGGCTATACTGTCGGGGTAAGACCCATTAGGTGGCAACATTAGGGGTTTAAAGGCACCCATAGTATGCCAGGCACCAGTCAACCAGTCACCGGTCATTCTTCACCAGGCAACAGTCCGCTTCACCAGGCACAGGGCAAATCTCCCCAGTTAACCAGGCACGCGGCGACCAGGCACTGGTCACTGGTCAACCAGTCACCGGTCAACCAGGCAATATACTACCAGGCACCAGTGAACCAGGCACCAGGCAATAAACCACCGGTCACTGGTCACTGGTCAGCCAGTCACCTGTCATCTGATACCAGGTACCGATTACCGGGTACTACGAGGGCGTGTCAATAAATAACCAGCCTATCCCATTTCCGATGGACCAAGACGGTCACGATTTTCATGCTTTGTTTCAATATATGATTTATACATGGGTACAAAATTACACGAGTATTGAGTCATTCTTTAATAAGATATTGAATGTCAAACATGGCTAGTGATGCAAAGGCATGCTTTTCATCTGAAGTTGAGTACTGTGCTGTAATTCGGTACTTGTATTTAAAAGGTAAAACGGGCAAGGAAATACACAGCGAGTTAGCTGATGTTTATGGGTCTTCTGCACCATCTTATGCTCAGGTTAAATTCTGGATAGGGGAATTCAAATGTGGTAGAACGTCTTTAGAAGATGAAGCCAGGTCTGGACGCCCACTGGATGCCACCGACGAAGAAATGTGTGAAAGTTCGAGATCTGGTATACTCTGATAGGCGAATTCAGGTGGAAGAAATAGCGCAGGCATTAGGCATTTCACATGGTAGCATTTCAACAATCTCACATGATCGTTTAGGTATGCGCAAGCTAACAGCCCGTTGGGTCACCAAATCCCTTAGCGATGAGCAAATGGCAACCAGAGCATCAGTATGCAGCGCCTTGTTGAAGTGTTTTAGGTCAAAAGATGACTTTCTTTTGCGTCTGGTGACTGTAGATGAGACTTGGGTTCATTATTATGAGCCAGAGAATAAAGCTCAGAATCGTCAGTGGGTAGGGCCTGGGTCCCTGAGGCCAAAGAAGTTCAAGACTCAACCATCTGCTGGCAAGGTGATGGCCACAGTATTTTGGGACGCAAAAGGCGTTATTATGTTGCACTTTTTACCCAAGAGAAGTACAATAACTGGAGTGTACTATGCAAACTTGTTAGACCAGCTGAGAACCGCCATCCTTGAAAAACACAGAGGTAAATTCTCTAAAGGTGTTTTGCTGCAACAGGACAACGCGAGAGTCCACACTTGCAAAGTTGCAATGGATGCTGTAGAGCGAAACGGGTATGAATTAATACCACATCCTGCCTATTCGCCTGACCTAGCTCCTAGCGACTTCTTCCTATTCCCAAACTTGAAAAAGGATATCCGTGGATTTTATTTCCGGTCTGATGAAGAAGTCGTGACGGCAGTTGAGGAGCGGGTCAATGGAAAGGACCCTGACTTTTTCAGTTCTGGACTGATGGCATTTGAACACCTTTGGTCTAAGTGCATCACACTAGAGGGCAATTACATCAAAAAAGAAGAGGTGGATCTCAACCGGAAATAAGTTAGGCTGGTTACTTATTGACTCACCCTCGTAGTTACCGGTCATCCAGAAACTGGTTATTATGCGAAATTACCACGCAGTGGACACCAGTCTCCAGGCAGCCAGGCACCAGTCACTGGGCACGAGGCAATTCAACGGGCATGGTCATCAGACGGCAACGACTGGTTTGAACACTGGGTAGCCAATTATATCAAAAGACAACCAAGTCAGGGCGTAGTGTAGATAGTGTTATACGACTGGACTGTCTCTAAAAATTATAATGGATTTCTTATACGACTAAGTTTTCCATCTAAGGAAGTTCCGTACTTGCATTTTACTGTCAGATCTTCCTAGTTTTTTGTTGCAACAATTTTGGAATGTACCTTAATTCGTACATTTATACATATTGTAAATGGACGTTATCGTAACTAATTTACATTAACGGACCATTAAAGAATTATTTGACAATAATTGGAGATATTATATGCGATACGATAATATCTATCTTCGTATTGTCATCAATCATATTAAGTTTAGAATTGATTTCAATAGTTAGATTTTGACCTATTCAAGGTTCGTTTTATAGGTTTTAAAATCTTGTATATAATTAATATGCCATTGAAGTACTTAAGTATTGATACATACTTCAATATAATAATAATTGACTCAGACTTCAGTTTCGAATCGTTTATGTCTGATTAGTCACTGGGGAACCTTTCATATCTTACTGGGATTGTCAAGTCGCAATAGTGACAATCTTCCAGTTTATATTAATGGATACACTCCTATCGCGCCATTTAGGGAGAATACATCCATTAGGTTCCAATTACTATTTTATTTCCATCAATACAGTCATTATTGATAAAGAACTCATTTCCTGTCTTCTAACAGAGAAATAATGAGTTTCTATTCCTTTCATTTCTGATCGAAGATCAATCTACAACTATCTTTAAACAAGTATGGCATAGAATTTTGGCGAATAAAAAGTCTTACAATACATCTTTCACTCTTGTGTCAAGAATTATCGATAATACAATTGTGCTGTAATATAATTCTCCCAACCTACGCATAGAATTATGGGAGTCACCTTTTTTCCTGAAATGCAATACAAGTCTCGAAAATCATTATCCTTCAGGAGATTTCAAATATAAAGAAATTTGTCTTAAAACTACTGAAATGTTCAAGACTAATTTCTATATATATAACAATATGGATTGTTTTTATTAATTATATACAATCCTTAAGAGTTGTATTATATCTATAACCAGTTTCTTTGGATAATCTAACCATCATGATAAATAATTCATCCATAAACTGGAACATCTTACAGGTTATTATGAATTGATATCTCATAAATCAAATTATTTATCAATTTAGTTTCGATAAATGATTTATCCATAACAGGAATATTCTATTATCATTCATATATATTATTAATGATAATAAAATCTATTCTCACTATTCCAGTAATATACTTGCAGAATAGTTAATTACGTCTCTGAACCTCTACGCTTTGGTTATCAAAGATATTAAAAGTAGTATTATTTCGACTCGAGATGTATACTTACTAACTCTGCTATAGATAGTAGAAGTTTGTATAATAAACTCCCAAATTCTCGTCTCATGGGGGAAATTTCAAGCATAAGCAGAGTCAGAATTTACTATATTGTAGTTATGTCAGGTTGAATCGGTAATGACTTCTCTTTCCGTCATTGTCAAATTATCGATATACCTTCGGATTTTGACTAAAGAATGCTAATCAGAATTATCTAAGAATTAGATCCATGATATGTAATACATAGATCTGGTAATAAAATCGATTCTAGCCAGTTCTTTCTAAGTTAGTTAGATCTTTAATCAATATTGTAAGATCTTCTTTTAAAGTTAGGAGGCTGTTATACAGTATGCTATGTTATCAGCCTTTCCTCTTATTAAAAAAATTTTACGGCTGCCAAACTCTGATGATGTTAGCAGTCTTTTTATTAACTTTTACCAAGGATACAAAACATTTCTTAAATCTCCTCTGGTAGAAGTTTACTGTTAAAGAATTATTCAGGTTATCCATCTTCATGCAGAGAAGTAGACATTTTTTTTCAAGTATCTATTGCCATGACTAAGATACATTAACACAGTCAGCCTGGCAATAGATAAAATATATAAAATTATCAATCATATATTAGCTCTCATATATGAATTAACTGAGTATTCCGCAAGAATTAGATTAGTCGATTTACCAAGATTATTATTATTCCTGTTTAGCTTGAAATGCAAAAGGGAATAATTTATAAAGTCTTACTGTTAATTAAGAATTATGAACTGGTTATTGACAACAGTCAGATCGTTCCAATTAACCAGATTCTAATTATTTCATATTAATAAATAATTTAGACTATTTACTAATTTAGATAATCATTACATTTGTAGGATTTATATTAAAATCTCAAGGATGTAGGTTATCTGTAGGAAACTCATCAGAGAAGACATTTCCTTATTAAATAATTTGCCTCTCAAAGATGGACAGCTATCTTTCTGGACATCTGTTTGATAAGTTCGGCTCAAACGCATTATCAAACAGTATTCTTGAAATTGTCTTTTAAAGTGCAAATATTGAAGGTTATGTCTCAGTGACTCATTAATTAGCTTGCCTGGACTATGTCCCTGGAGAGCTTATGTTGTCACCCAGTCATTGGCATCGGCGTCTGTCAGCGTCCTCCTCCGCGTCCATGTCCGCGTTAGCACAATGTTTAAGTTTCCAAAGGTGTGCATAGTTTTTTAACTGTTTAAGGTACTGCTTTCATATTTGGCCCACACTTACCTTAGAGTAAGACCTTTCAATAGCATACACCCCCATCCCCAAGTTAGACCCGTTATGTAGGTCAAGGTCAGTTCTTACTTTGTCATTTACACCCATGTTTAAGTTTTGCATTTAAGTTTTGAAAAGTGTACATAACAGCTGAAGTATTCGAGCTTTAATATTTGGCCCATACCAGCTTAGGGTTTCAATAGCACACACCCTTTCCTCAGTTTGACCTTCTGCCTAGGTCAAGGTCAGGTCATACTTTGTCATTTGAACCCATGTTTGAGTTCTGCATTTAAGTTTTGAAAATTGTTTGTAACTGCTGAAGTATTTAAGATACCGCTTCAATATTTGGCCCATACCAACGTTAGGGTAAGACCTTTCTACAGCACACACCCTTTCTGCAGTTTGACCTTCTGCCTAGGTCAAGGTCAGGTCATTGTCATTTAAACCCATGTTTGAGTTCTGGGTTCAAGTTTTGAAAAGAGTAACGTCAGGCCGCAAGACGTTGTCACAACCAAGTCCAGTGAGCTATTTGAACAACTTGGCATTTAGGATCTGGACCTCATTCTGAAGGAGAGAAAGCTCCACTGGTATGGACATGTGGAACGCTCTAATGGTGCAGTCATGACAGCCTTTTACATACAGGTTGAGGGAAAGCGTGGGCCTGGGAGGCCCAAGATGACATGGAAGCTGTTGACAGAGAGGGATTGCAGAGAGTGGAAGCTCTCGGCTATCAACCCTCATGATAGAAATATGTTGAGATCTGGTTTGAGATCTGCCATGCATGCAGCAAGCCAGCTACCTGGAAGGGGGCCCACTGATGTAGATGTTGCCCCTATACCAGCATGTTAATCAAAAATCCAATTATGATATGATATATTCGTAACTGCTGAAGTATTCAAGATGCCGCTTTAATATTTGGCCCACACCTACCTTAGGATAAGACCTTTCAATAGTACACACCCCTTCTTCAGTTTGACCTTCTGCCTAGGTCAAGGTCAGGTCATACTTTTTCATTTACAGCTGTGTTTAAGTTTTGAAGAGTACATGACTGCTGAAGTAACCACACCAACCTAAGGGATTTAGCATGTAAAATATAGCTTTCATATTTTGTCCACACCAACCTAAGGTGCTTAGGAAGATGTTTCAGTGGGATATACCCCATCCCTCAGTTTGACATTCTTCCGACATCAGAGTCAGGTCATTCTCTGTCATTTACAGATATGTTTGAGTTCTGCATTTAATCTTTAGTATTTAAAGATTATTTTTCTTCTCTGAGCAGCCCTTTCCAGCGAGCTGTGTTGTCTTCTGACAACTCTTGTTCTTTTTTGGGACCAGCTGTTGTTACCAAAAAAAAAACAGAAGGGGTTGGGGGGGGGGGGACAGGAATTTAGGCCTCTGAGGCTTGAGAAACTGGCAGCCCCGTCTACCATTAAAATATAAGGGTTTAACACCTTAAAGATGTTATTAGTGAATCTAGATTATTCTAACTCTTACATATAGAAATAGAATGTATCTGATTACTTAGTGTTTCCTGAGTCTTAATCTAGAGGTATAGGGATTTTATGTATTATATGTGTTAGAACTAGGAGAGCTCCTCCCCTCCAAATCTGCAAATTCTAGCACATTATCTGTAGGTTAATGAATTGTGCAGTTAAAATTAAGTTTTTAAAAAAGGGAAACATATTTTAACTAGCAATACTTAACCTATAGATAAGAGAATCCCACTTCCCCCACCCCTCCACCCCCTCCCCCCCCCCCTCCTCCCAATCCCACATAGCTCAGTTATATTGAATTATCCTTCAAAGAAACTGACACATAATCAAAAGAGTTGGAAGAGTGGTCACACAGGTAACTGCCTAACAGACCTTCTGGATTAAGACTCTTTAAGATGACTAAACTGTCATTCTTTTTTTTTCTGTGGAAGGTGTGAAATACAGAGTAGAATAGCACATTATCTATAGGTTAAGTATTGTTAGTTAAAATATGTTTTACTGTTAAAAACTTCATTTTAACTGCATAATACATTAAACTATAGATAATATATTATTCTATTCTGTATTTCAAACCTTCCACAGAAAAATGACAGTTTAAGAGTCTTAATCCAGAAGCAAATATTGAAGGTTATGGGGGACAGGAATTTAGGCGTCTGATGCTGGAGAAAACCTGCAGCCTCCAGAGTCTACCATTAACATGTACGGTGTTAACACCTTAAAGGTATGTTATTAGTGAATCTAGATCATTCTGTCTCTTACATATAGAAATAGAATGTATCTGATTCCTTAGAGTTTCCTAATCTAGAGGTATAGGGATTCTATATATTATCTGTGTTAGAACTAGGAGAGCTCCTCCCTCTTAATCTGCAAATTCTAGCACATTATCTGTAGGTTAATGTATGGTGCAGTTAAAATGAAGTTTTTAAAAGTTACTAGCAATACTTAACCTATAGATAAGAGAATCCCACCTCCCCCCTCATGTAGCTCAGTTATATTGAATTATCCTTGAAAGAAACTGACACGTGATCGAAAGAGTGGGAAGAGTGATGTCACACAGGTAACTGGCTAAGGGACCTTCTGGATAAGACTCTTTAAGACAACTAAACTGTCGGGGGGGTTTTCTGTGGAAGGTGTGAAATACAGAATAGAATAGCCCATTATCTATAGGTTAAGTATTGTTAGTTAAAATATGTTTTGCTTTTAAAAACTTCATTTTAACTGCATAATACATTAACCTATAGATAAAGTGCTATTCTACTCTGTATTTCAAACCTTCCACAGAAAAAACGACAGTTTAAGTGTCTTAATCCAGAAGGTCTCTTAGGCAGTTACCTGTGTGGCGTCACCCTTCCCACTCTTTTGATCACATGTCAGTTTCTTTTCTGTGGAACAAAGAAAGTAAGCAAGGATTTTTACCTGGTGAAAAAAATCTATATTTTCTTTCTTTTTTCTGGTTTATTTTCTTAATTCTTGTCATTCTGATGTTCCTTTATCATTCCTTCCACTGAAGATCTTATTTCTTTCTTTAAATCAGTTTCCAATTTCTTGTTATTATTGATTGTAGTTCAGTGTTGTATGTTTTCGCGACTTTTCATGCCAATCGATCGGGGCGTTTGTGGACATATTAAAGCAGGGTAGGATATCCAAAATGCTTATCTTGTTCTTCTTGTTCCAGATTATCTACTTGTTCCACTTGTAATCTCTGGTCTAAGAAGATTTGGGAACTTGCAGACAAGAGAAGAACTTATACTGCTAGAAGATCCACAATGAAGAAGAAGCTGGCAAAGAAAAGAAAAAGTTGTCCATTCAGACGCATCTGACGACAACTCTTCTTGATGGGAGCACCACCCCACAGGGCTTTACTGCGGTGGGTAAGACCCATCTGGGTGGCAACTATATGGGTGCTTTCAGCACCCAAAGTATAAGTCCACCAGGCACTGGTCGCCAGTCACTAGGCACCAGTCAGCTTCACCAGGTACCATCAACCAGGCACTGGGTGACCAAGCACTGGTCAACCAGGCACCGGGTAACCTATCATCGGTCAACCAGGCATCAGGCTACCAGGCACCGGTCAAAGGGGCACCGGGCTACCAGGCAACCAGTCATCGGTCATCTGATACCAGTCACCAGTCACCGATTATCCAAGCACCTGTCATCAAGCAGTGATTACCAGGCACTGGGCACCAGTCACTGGGCATTCAATCACCAGGCACCAGTCACAGGGCAACCAGTCACCAGGCACCAGTCATTTTACCAGGCACCGGTCTTCAGGCAACAAATTCTCGGCACTGAATACTGGGAGTCAAGTCATACACATAAGAGTTCTGAGCATTCATTAGTGAATGAGCCTCAGAACTTGGGAAGTTCTCAGAGATTATTACTACCACTGGTGCCAGACTTTAATGCCATGTTGGATCCAAGTGTTATCATTGATCCGCCTGCTAACACTTGGCAATCCCCTATTAAGCAAACATCTCAGGCTAGACAGAGTAGGAGAGATCAACCTAAGCCAAAACATAAGTCTAAGAAGAGGAGAAGATATAGATCTTCTTCATCTTCTTTCTCTTCTAGATCTTCCTTTTTGTCTTCTCATAAGAGAAGCAGGAAATCAAAGAGGTCCAGGCACATAAAAAGAGGAGAAGACGGTCTACATCATCATCTTCTTCCTCTTCGCTGCAATCCATACATGTTTATGGTAGATGCAAAAGGCAAAGACAATCTCCTCAGGTTGTAGATGTATAGTCTATGGCACAACCTGTCAGGAACATTAACGAGACACCAATTAGACATTCCGATAATATTGTCAAAGGATTCAGGCTCTGATTCAGAAGTAGAAGCCTGGTCCTTTGACAAGGCAGTTAATGAAGTTTTTAGACTGTTACTGCAGGAGTTGTTTCCAAAACCTTTGGAAGAACACACTCCTGCTAAACCATTATCTGGAATTGAACAATTAATGGCGTGCAACTCCATTATTAGTTCTTCCTCAGTCAAAACTGGTGGAAAATACTACCAAGTTTATCCAGAATAAATTAAATACAGAAAACTTTGGTAAAGACTGGATATGTCCTCAAAATTTAGTGTCATCTTTGGCTCCTATGAAATATTACAAAAGCCAGGTTCAGTATTTTCCAATGGAAAATGTTACTCAACTAGAATCTGAAGCTTTGCTACTAGATATGTCTAGTAGAGGAAGATATTTCATTCCACTGAGAAATTTAGAATGCTGGGAGAAGACAGCTCGTAAATTAGTGGTGATTAACTTTCACGCTGATTTATTCTCTTAGCAGCTTATCTCTGTCTCCAACAAGAGTCCATGTCAGTCAACATCTTGTCCAGACTCTTGGAAGCTGTGGCCATATCAGTTAAACATGCTACTGCCATGTCAACTATACTCGGCCAAAAGCATTTTGGACCACCTACAATTATAGTCCTTTGTTCAGTTAATTGGCATTCAAACACAAAAATATTAACAACTCACGTTTTTGCATTTTATTCCTGATTAGAATAAATGAAAATTTCATTCAGAAGTATCACTGATATCCTGTCAGCATCTCCATAAAACCTACAGGGGTCTGCCAAAAAACTGTCCCAAAAATCAATAATGTTCAATAGTGTGTGTAACCAACATTATTATGCTGGCATTCACAGACTCTGTTCATTGAAGAGTACATGTGGATTTCAGGCTCATTCTTCTCTTAGGAACTGCCGATGATCCTGCAGTGTGCTGTTGCACTCCAGACGTACCAAAACAGCTCTTCCGAGAACATCGCAAACATGCTCTATACATGATAAATTGGAAGACATCACGGGCCCATCCATTCTCTTCACGTTGTTCGTATGCAGGAAGTCATCATTAATGGGCACTCTATAAGACCTGGCATTGTCATCCTGGAAAATTGTATTGGACTTTGTTGATGTAACATTGTGCATTCAGGTTTCCTTCGATGAAGACCAGTTCTGCCTTTGCAGTCGCTGAAATCCCGACCTACATCATGAATCCACCATCTGAAAGGCTACTGTCGGGATTACTGTGGCTGGAACACGTCTCTCTCTGCATTGTCTCCAGACTCATTTCCTGCCATCCACTCGCTTCAGATACAACTGACTCCTCGGAGAACATAACCCTTCTCCATTGAGGGTTGTTCCAGCCTACATGGGCATGGCTGAAGGCTATACGACCATTCTTGTGGTATTGGCTGAGTTCTGGCTTCTTTACAGGCACTCTTGACTTGAAACCACCTGCATGAATGCGATTCTGCATGGTCTGAACTGATACAGGCCGGGTGCCCGGACCCCTAGCAACATAAAGTCACAAAACGGTTTCTCGCAATAATGTTGGTGACGTAGCGATCTTCAGCCCTCGTTGTAATCTTTGGTCGCCCTGAGCGTGGTCTATCCTTAAAGAGTCCTGTTTGCCTGCAGCGCTCTCTGATCCTGGTAATGGTCTGATGGCTTGTCTGGAACCTTTTCACTACTTCCCAGCTTCCAATACCCATGTCTAAGCAGCCAAAGGCTCGCGCCCGGTCAGTTTTACTTAGCTTATTGTATCGCCCCCTTGCAGGCATCTTGTTACTGAATGCGCTGTATTTTGCAGAAACTGGGGTTTAAACTTTAAATTGTCTAAGAACATGATTTGCATGATTATGAAAGTAAATTGTTTTTAGTGTTGGGCGATAAATGCATGACATGCATAAAACCTTCGTCAAACTGCTGCCTTGGATACAATGAAAAATCATGCATTCGAGGTGAATTCTGGCTTTTCAGTACATGGACTGCAATAAATTTAAAGTGAGATGGTTTATTGCTGCAAGACCATTGGACTCTGTTTTTTGTAATTGAGGATTGAGTGATAGGAAATCACCATAAACTGTGATATGCAGAGTTGAGAGTTTTCCAATTTTTGCCACTTTGGGTCACTTTTTTTTTTGACACCCCACTGTACTTCAAAGCTTTGTCACATACTGTTGATTTTGCTAACGTTTACGTTTTTTCCCTTTTAAAAGAGCCTAAAGTCTGAAAAAATGTTTCAGATGTCGAAATGTTAGTAATATATTTATTAATGAAAATATTTGAAAATATTGTAGGTGGTCCAAAACATTTTTGGCCGAGTATATATTGGCCGCAGAATTGTTTCAGGCTAGACGTGACGCAGCTACAGCCACATCGAAACTATTGATGGAAACTACTGATGAACTGAGAAATGCTCCCATTAATTCTACTCAGATGTTTGACAATAGAATTAAGGAAGTAGCAAAGGCTAATTATGAAGCACAACAGCAAAGATTTTTAGCTTCTTCCTCTACCATTGTTAATATCCAGCAACAAGAAAAATCAGCTTAGTTGGCTACAGGAGCGTTGAAGAAACCTAGATAGCTGACTAAGACTTACAGACCTAAACTGAACCAACCGTACAGGTCTAAAACTCAATCTCAGTCCTTTACGTCCAGTACAAGGAAGGACTTTTCCAAGAGGAGTAGTAACTCAAAGCAGTTCCCCTCTAAACATGCCTCGTCTTCCACAAAGTTCTGAAAGCCAACCCTTACCACGCCCAGATATTCCAGTGGGAGGAAGATTGGCCCACTTTGTGCTATCAGATGGTTTCAGGATACCATTCAATTCAACTGCCCCTCTTTTGACACTTCCGATAAGTCAAGTCAATCTTCCTCCCTGTTATTACGAGAAATAACGGAACTCCTCCAGAAACGTGTAGTGGAAAGAGTACAAGATCTGGGAACTCACGGTTTTTTATTCACGGATATTTCTTGTCCCAAATAAGAACTGAAAGTTATGTCTTGTAATAGATCTTCCTACATAAAGAAACGATCTTTCAAGATGGAGACAGTCAAGTCAGTACAACAATCGATTCTAGTCAAGGACTGGGCTGTCTCCATAGATCTGATAGATGCTTATCTACACATTCCAATTCATCCTCAATCCAGGAAGTACTTTTGCTTCGTGTTCGAAAATCAGGTCTTCCTGTTCACGGCCTTACCTTTCGGAATGTTCCTGAGTCTGTGGATTTTCACCAAACTGATGGATGTAATAGCGGCTCATTTGCATCAACGTGCCATCTCTTTTTTTTCCCTACCTAGATCATTGGCTTATAAGAGATCTAATTTGCAACAGACTGATATCTCACACAATACGATACTGCCTTCAAACAGTTCAAAGTCTAGGGTTCATTCCAAATCTAAAGAAGTCAGATTTGATACCAGCTCAGCAATTCACCTTTATAGGAATGGAATTTCTGAAACAACACAACATAGTCAGGGTACCAGTGGATCGCATCGAATCCCTACTTCTGACTATCAAATTATTTCTACTTCAGACTCAAGTTCCGGCACGAAATGTCCTTTCTCTTTTGAGCAAACTCAGTGCAGCAGCAGACTTCATTCTCCTAGGCAGACCTCATTTCTTCAAATGTGTCTCTTATCTGTCTGGAGATCTCATATTCTTTTTCTCGATCATCGAGTTCCGATAAACAGTATGATTCAGTTTCATTTGAAATGGTGGATGGACACCAATCGCTTCCCTCAGGGAATGTCAATCCATCCTCCAGATCCCAATGCTTTCCTTTTTATGGATGCCAGTCATTATGGATAGGGAGCTCATCTCGAGCCAATGACACTGTCCTTTCATGGTCACTGGATGGAAGACCAATCCCAGCTCCATATCAATATTCTGGAAATAATGGCCAGTCGTTTTGCACTGAAGGAAGCCATACAATACATACACCACTCTTGTGTCATGATATCTACCGACAATACTACAGTGGTCTCCTATATCAACAAACAAGGAGGAACACATTCCCCCAATCTATGCATCGAGGTTTGGGAAATTCTGCATTGGCGCCTGGAACATGATATCGTTACCAGAATTTGTCTTATTCCAGGCAAATTCAATATATTGGCAGACCACCTTTTGAGATTGGACAGACCTCTCAAAACAGAATGGTCTTTGTATCAATTGGTTGCGTATTCCATCTTTCAAATGCTCAATTTTCCCAGTTTGGATTTGTTTGCGACACAATTCAGTCACAAACTTCCATTGTATGTGTCTCCAGTTCCGGACCATCATGGCTTAGCAATAGATGCATTGTCAATTTTCTACATGCACATACATTTCCACCAACAATTCTGATACCTTCTATTCTAGCCAAGATACAGCAATCTCGGTACAGAATAGTTCTTATTGCTCCTCTTTGGCCTCAACGTCCTTCGTTCTCAGAGGTATTACAACTACTAGTATCAGCTCCAATTCATCATCTGCTCTTTCCAAAACTACTAACACAAGCAAAAGGAAAATTCCAACATCCAAATCTCCCATTTCTCGCACTTCACGCTTGACGGTTATCAAGCAATCAATTACAGATAAAAAGTTTTCGCAAAACGTTGCAGATTTTGTCTCAAAATCAAGATGAACATCTACTCAGAAAGTCTATGATTCAAAATGGGTCTTATACTCCAATTGGTATCATAGAAAGAAGGTTAATCCTGTCTCGGCCCCTCTTACAGTGATAGCCAATTTCCTTATTTACCTTTTTTCTGAGAAAAAAATACAAATAAGTACCATCAAGGGTAATAGATCCATGACTTCGAATACCCTTAAATTTAAGACTGGTAATAGAGTCGGATCTAACCCAGTCTTGTCAGAATTAATTAGCTCTTTTGAATTGCAACGTCCAGTACAAAGATCTCTTACCCCAAAATGGGATTTATCTTGGGTCTTAGTTTGTCTACAGAAAGCTCCATATGAACCACTACATAAGGCATATATATATATATATATATATGATATGATTAGCTCTTGCCAGAGCTAAAAGGTGTAGCGAAATTCATGCTTTGGCAATGGATTTAAATCATTTAAGGTTCAATCAATTGGATGTTTTAGTATCATTGATAGTCCAAACTGGGTTTTTGGCAAAGAATCAGCTTCCGTCCATTTGCCCAGATCCTGTTGTTATCCCTTGTTTAGCTCGCACATGTAAAAGGGAACATTTGGATAGACTTTTATGCCTGATAAGAGCATTAAAATTTTACCTTAAAATGACTCGTTCTTATCGTCAGAATAGAAATAGATTGTTTTTACCAATTAAAGGCAACCATGACATTTCTTAGGCTTCTGTCTGGAGATGGGTAGCTTATACTATTAAACTTGCCTATAGGAAACTCACCCGAAGAGACATCTCTTTCCTAAAAATTAAAGTTAGGGCATTATCTTCTTCTTGGGTATTCTTTGATAAGGTTCCGCTCAATGAAATACTCAAAGCAGCAGTCTGGAATCAACCTTCTACTTTTGTAAAATTCTGTTTGATATATCTCAATAAATGGCAAATCTTCATACTTTGGGTCCAATAGTTGTTGCCCTCATAGTGGGTGGGGGCATGGGGGTGGGGGGGGGTAGGGGGGGCGGCGGCAGGAAAACCTACCCTTTGATGCTTAAAGAAGAACAGAAGTAGAAGAATCTTACATATATGTTGGGAATTTGCATGAGGATTATATATCATGAATGTATCTGATTCCTTAGAGTTTCCGGAGTCTTAATCCAGAGGTAAAGGGATTTTATGTATGTTGGTGTTAGATTTAGGGGAGCTCCTCCCTCCTTATCTGCAAATTCTAGCACATTATCTATAGTTTAATGTATTATGCAGTTAAAATGAAGTTTTTATAAGTAAAACATATTTTAACTAGTAATACTTAACCTATAGATAAGAGAATCCCTCCTCCCTCCCTGTGTAGCTGATAAGAGAATCCTTCCTACCTCCCTGCATAGCTCAGTTATATTGTTTTATACTTCAAAGAAACTGACACATGATCAAAAGAGCAGGAAGAGTGACATCACACAGGTAACTGCCTAAGGGACCTCTGGATTAAGACTCTTAAACTGTCATTTTTTCTGTGGAAGGTTTGAAATACAGAATAGAATAGCACATTATCTATAGGTTTAAGTATTACTAGTTAAAATATGTTTTACTTATAGACACTTCATTTTTTTTTTCATGTTTACATTATAAGTAGAACACTTAAACATTCTGTACCATTGTTTCATGATTGCCTGGTCAAAGCCAGGGGTGGGTCAGTATATTATGGTATAATATATTGACCTCCCCCCCACCTCCCCCCTCAAAAAGTCAAAGGGGACATCATTTTATGAAAATGCATTTTATTCTCAATAAAACCGAGACTCCCATTTTCTAATCCGTATTGTGTTCTTTGTTTCCAAAGGCAATCTTTTTTATGTTTATTTTACATGACAAGTGGAACACTTTTACATTTTTATACCCCACCACATGATAGTGGCGGAGTATTATGGTTTCGCGTTGGCTATCCATGTGTCTGTCCGTCCGTCTATCGTACATCTGTCTGGGCGTACGAATGGGTATATATTCGGTAGACATGAATTGGGTATTTGTCATTTATTCCGTAAGTGTTATATGTAAGTACCCAATAAATTTTAGGCATTTATTGGGTATTTAGGCATCTTGTTGGGTATTTTGAGCCAAAAAATTAACACTAGTACCCAACAAATGTCCATCTGTAAGAACGTCCGTCTGTCCATCCGTCCGTCCATATTTTCGTTTCCGGATGATAACTTGAGTAAATATTAATGGATTTTCACCAAATTCGGTGTGTGCATTGATATTGTGGAGATCTGGTTTGGGATTGTTAAAGGACAAATTTTGTCAATTTTGACAAGAGGTATCTGCCCATAATACATCAGTATTTTCATTTCTGGATGATAACTTTAGTAAATATCAATGGATATTCACCAAACTTGGTATGTACATTGATATTGTGGAGACCTGGTTTGGGATTGCTGATGGGAAAATTTTGTAAATTTTTGACAGAGTATCTGCCTGCGACACATCCAAATTTTCATTTCTGGACTATAACTTCAGTTAATATCAATGGATTTTACCAAACTTGGTATGTGCATTGATATTGTGGAGCTCTGCCTTGGGATTGCTAATGGGCAAATTTCGTCAATTTTTGACAAAGTTATCTGCCCGCAATACATCCGTATTTTACTTCAGGATAATAACTCGAGTAACTCTCAGTGGATTCTTGCCAAATTTGATAGGTGCATTTATATTGTGGAGATCTGTTTTGGGATTGCTCATTGGCAAATTTCTTCAATTTTTGACAGAGTTATCTGCCGGCAACATGATAATGGTGGGGTATTAACATTTCACATTTTATTTATATTAATGTATAGTGATTGCCTGCTCAAACACCAAGGAAGGGTCAATATATTATGGTGTAATAGTTTGACCCCACCCCCACATAAAAAGTCAAAGGGGACATCATTTGATGAAAATGAAATTTTTTCAGGTTTACATGATAAAAGGAACCATTTTACATTATTTATAGCAATCTATTATGATTGCCTGGTCAAAACCAGGGGTGAGTCAATATATTACGGTAAAATATTTAGACCCCCCTCCCCCCCCCCCCCCCCCCCCCCACACACACACACACACACACACACACCATCCTCAAAAAGTCAAAGGGGATGTCATTAATCGAAAATGCATTTTCTCATGCAAGGTCCCATGTACTGCCACTGCTTTCAAATAAACATGTCATAAGTTATACACATGTTTTATGGCTGTTTGCAATCCTTTTAAGTAGCGCACTACAATACCAGTGTCATGTAATATTTTGACCTGCCTAAAAATTGACCTGTGGGTCATAATATTATGACCTGGGGGTCAATATATTGCTGTAATAATTTGATCCATCCCATAATATTTTGACCTGCCTGACTATCTTTCTTAAGGAATGATATAACACATGTAGAATGGAGGGTTGGGGAGAGGGGGAGGGTGTGGGTCAAAATATTATACCATAATATATTGACTAGTCCCTGATGTTTGAACATCCAGTCACTATTCAAAGGGGATGTCAAATACATTTTTTCAGGTTTACATTATAAGTAGAACACTTTAACATTCTATATCATTTTATTATGATTGCCTGGTCAATATTATACCATAACATATTGACCCACCCTGGCTTTGATCAGGCAAACATAATACAATAATATGAATAATTAGGATATAGTCCACTTACAATGTAAACCTGAAAAAATGCATTTTTGTCAAATGTCCTTTTTAAATTTTTAGGTAGGAAGGGGGTCAAAATATTATATGATATTATATATTATATTATATGACCCTGAGCAGGCAATCACTATACAATATCAAACATGTAAAAGTGTTCCACTTGTCATGTTAACCTGAAACAAAAATGCATTTTTATACCCCGTCACACAATAGTGGCGGGGTATTATGGTTTCACATTGGTCGTCCGTGTGTCCGTCCGTCTGTCCATCCGTCTGTCTGTCGGTCCATCGGTCGTACATACGTCCATCCGTCTGTCCATTCATTTTATACCCCGCCACACAATAGTGGCAGGGTATTATGGTTTCATGTTGGTCGTCCGTGTGTCCATCTGTCTGTCCGTTCATCCGTTGTACGTCCGTCCATCGGTCCGTCCGTCCATTTTTCGTTTCCGGATGATAACTTCAGTAAACATCAATGGATTTTCACCAAACTCGGTATGTGCATTGATATTGTGGAGATCTGGTTTGGGATTGCTAATGGGCAAATTTCGTCAATTTTTGACAGAGTTATCTGCCAGAGACACGCCCATATTTTCGTTTCCGGACAATAACTTCAGTAAATAACAAGGGATTTTCACCAAACTTGGTATGTGCATTGATATTGTGGAGATCTGGTTTGGGATTGCTAATGGGCAAATTTCGTCAATTTTTGACAGAGTTATCTGCCAGAGACACGCCCATACTTTCGTTTCCGGACAATAACTTCAGTAAATAACAAGGGATTTTCACCAAACTTGGTATGTGCATTGATATTGTGGAGATCTGGTTTGGGATTGCTAATGGGCAAATTTCGTCAATTTTTGACGGAGTTATCTGCCCGCAATACATCCATATTTTACCTTTCAGGACAATAACTCGAGTAACTCTCAATGGATTTTTTATTTTCTCAGTTGGTGGTGTTGGGTGGGGGGGGTGGAGGGGGCAAAAAATATTGTAC
This sequence comes from Anodontia alba, assembly GCA_964016985.1. Classification (NCBI taxonomy): domain Eukaryota; kingdom Metazoa; phylum Mollusca; class Bivalvia; order Lucinida; family Lucinidae; genus Anodontia; species Anodontia alba. The sequence goes on along the minus strand of OZ024826.1, from coordinate 63,103,574 downwards.
CATAATATATTGACCCGCCTCTGGCATCTGAGCAGGCAATCACAACGATATAAATAATGTAAAAGTGTTCCACTTGTCATGTAAACCTGAAACAAAAATGCATTTTCATGTAATGACATCCCTTTTTTGAGGGGGGGGGGGGGGGGGGGTCTAAATATTTCACCATAATATATTGACCAGCTCCTGGCTTTGACCAGGCAGTCATAATAGAACGATATAAATAATGTGAAATGGTTCCTTTTGTCATGTAAACCTGAAAAAAAAAATGCATTTTCATCAAATGATGTCCCCTTTGACTTTTTGAGTGAGGTGTGGGATCAAAATATTACACCATAATATATTGACCCTTCCCTGGTGTTTGAGTAGGCAATCACTATACATTGATATAAAAAATGTAATTTAAAGGTCAAGGTCATCATGACCTTAGTACCGAAAAAGCTTATAATTCTACAATACTTATGGTTAGGACCCTCAAACTTAGTAGAGGTGTTGGTCCTCACCAGTAGCTGATCCAGAGGGCAAAGATCAAGGTCTCCAGGACCTTTAATACTAAAAAGCTTGATCTTGGCAATGCTTGGGGCTAGGACCCTCAAATTTAGAAGGGATGTTGGTCCTCACCAGTAGATGACACTGAGGGCAAAGGTCATGGTCAAGGTCATCATGAGCTGTAGTACTAAAAAGCTTATAATTTGGCAGTGCTTGGCTAGAACCCTTGAACTTAGATGGGATGTTGGTCTTGACCAGTAGATGACCCTAATGGTAAAGGTCAAGGTCACAGTGACCTCTAGTACATGTCACTCAGCAGTGCTTGGGGCTAGGACCCTCAAAGTAAGGATGTTTCTTCTGACCAGAAGATGACCCTGGGGGCAAAGGTAATGGTCAAGGTCACCATGACCTTTAGAACTGCATCTCTGTTAACAATGCTATGTGCACAATACTGGTTAACCGCTTAGAGGACTAAGCCTGCCCAGTAAACGTGTGGTTAGGTAAACTGACCGCGCTCGACATGACCCCCATTGGGTTGACTGGGCCGTAAAACCTCAACACAAACAAACAAACAAACAATGCTATGTATAACATGATTCAGGTGAAGGATATAGGGCCATCATGGCCCTCTTGTTTACTCATCCCTAGCATTTATCCTCATTTCTTCTTATCTGTATGACCTAGTCATCAGTCCTGGCGTACACTTCCTCCTTAACAGAGGTTCAAACACTGCAGTATTGTTTAATGATCCTGACCTACAATATATGTATATTTCAGTTTCTTATTGCACACCTGAGCACAAGGTGCTCAAGGTGAGCTGTTGTGATAGGTCAGTGCATCTGTCATGAGGTGTCAACAATTTGCTATAAAAGTCTCCGCCAATACCCCTGGGCCAACTGACTCGAAACTTTGTTGGACGTATTTGGGTGACTTGTAGACAAAAAATGGCTAAAATCCTTCTGATCGGAAATCAAAGATGGCCGCCATCTTGAAAATCTATTTGAGTTTCTTCTCCTGAATTGAAAGGCCACTTGACTTAAAACTTGGTAAAAAGTATTGGGGTGACTTGCAGATCAAACATAGCTAAAATTGTTCTGATCAGAAATCCAAGATGGCTGCCATGACTACCATCTTGAAAATCTATTTTGAACTTCTTCTCCAGAACCAAAAGTCCATTTGACTTGAAACTGGGTAGGAAGTATCAGGGTGTCTTGTAGATCAAAAATGGCTAAAATTGTTCTGATCAGAAATCCAGGATGGCGGCCATGGCTACCATTTTGAAAATCTATTTGGTCTTTCTTCTCCTGAACCAAAAGGCCATTTAACTCAAACTTGATAGGAAGTATTGAGATGACTTGTAGATAAAAAGTAGCTAAAATTGTTCTGATCAGAAATCAAAGATGGCCGCAACAGCTGTCATCTTGCAAATCTGTTTTGAACTTTTTCTCCTTAACTGAAAGGCCAAATGACTTGAAACTTGGTTGGAAGTATTGGGGTAACTTGTAGATAAAAAAATAGCTAAAATTGTTTTGTGACCACCTTCAATCGGAAATCCAGCCATCTTGAAAATCTATTTTGAACTCCTGAATGGAAAGGCCATTTGACTAGAAACTTGTAGTTAGTAAGCAAAAATCACTCCAAACAGAAATCTAAGATGGCTGCATCAGCTGCCATCTTGAAAATCAATTTTGTGCTTCTTCTCCTGAACAGAATGGCCAGTTGACTTGAAACTTGGTAGGAAGTATGGGGGCATCTTGTAGATCAAAATTAGCGAAAAATTGTTCTGATTGGAAATGCAAGATTGCCGCCAAGGCTGCTATTTTAAAACTCTATTTTGAAATACTTCTCCTTAACGGAAAGGCCAATTGACTCAAAACTTGAGAGGAAGTATCGCGGGGACTTGTAGAGCAGAAATAGCTAAAATTGTTCTGATCTGAAACATTGCCCCAACGGCTGCCATCTTGAAAATCTATTTCCAAATTTTTCTCCTTAACCAAAACGCCAATTGACTCAAAACTTCATTGGAAGTATTGAGGTGACTTGTAAATAAAAAATAAACTAAAATTGTTTCGATTGGAAATCCAAGATGGCCACCATGACTACCATTTTGAAAATCTATTTTGAACTCCTACTACTGAACTGTAAGGCCAATTGACTGGAAACTTGGTATGAACTACGGGATGATTTGTAGAGCAAGAACAGCTAAAATTGTTACAATCAGAAATTCAAGATGGCTGCCACAGCTACCATCTTGAAAATCTATTTGAACTTACTCCTGAACTGTAAGGCCAACTGACTTCAAACTTGATAGGAAGTATTGGGGTCATTTGTAGATCGAAAATAGCTAAAAACATTCTGTTTAGAAATCTAAAATGGCTACCAAGGTTGCCATCTTGAAAATCTTTTTCGAACCTTTTCTCCTGAACCAAAAGACTATTTGACTTGAAACTTCATTGGAAGTATCAAATTGACTTGTTAAAATTACAGCCCTGGGATAAAAAAAATGGCCGCATTCAAGGGGTCAGCTGTGTGGCACTAAGGTGAGCAATACAGGGCCATCTTAGCTCTCTCTTATTTGACTTTGTCATTCTTTGCATCAGCCCTACAATTCAGCTTCATTCCTGATTAACCATATGCCCTAAAGTTGGCATACACTTCCATCACTAAATGACACTGTCATATCATTTTGTGACCATGACCTACATATCACAGTCCAATGACTGTCATTCTTTACATGATTTTTAGCTCACCTGAGCAAAAGCTCAGGGTGAGCTATTGTGATCACCCTCTGTCCGTCGTCCGTCGTCAACAATTAGTTTGTTAACACTCTAGAGGTCACAGTTTTGACCCAATCTTGATGAAACTTGCCCAGAATGTTTGCCCCAATGAAATCTAGGTCAAGTTCAATACTGGGTCACTTGGGGTAAAAAACTAGGTCACCAGGTCAAATCAAAGGAAAAACTTGTTAACACTCTAGAGGTCACATTTTTGAAGCAATCATCATGAATATTGCTTAAAATGTTTGCCTTGATGATTTTTAGGTCAGGTTCGAAACTGGATCACTTGGGGTCAAAAACTTGGTCACCAGGCCAAAAGGCAGAAAACCTTGTTAACACTCTAGCGGTCACATTTTTGAAGCAGTCATCATGAATCTTGCTCAGAATGTTTGTCTTGTTGAGTCAAGTTTGAAACTGGGTCACTTGGGTCAAAAAACTAGGTCACTGGGCCAAATCAGCTGAAAACCTTGTTAACACTCTACTGGTAACATTTTTGAAGCAATCATCATGAATCTTGCTCAAAATGTTTGTCTTGATGATTCTAGGTCCAGTTTGAAACTGGGTCACTTGGGGTCAAAAACTAGGTCACCAGGCCAAATCAAAGGAAAACATTTTTAACACTCTACTGGTAACGTTTTTGAAGCAATCATCATGAATCTTGCTCAAAATGTTTGTCTTGATGATTTCTAGGTCCAGTTTGAAACTGGGTCACTTGGGGTCAAAAACTAGGTCACCAGACCAAATCAAAGGAAAACATTTTTAACAATCTAGCGGTCACATTTTTGAAGCAATTATCATGAATCTTGCTCAAAATGTTTATCTTGATGATTTCTAGGTCAAGTTCGAAACTGGGTCACGTGGGGTTAAAAACTAGGTCACCTGGCCACATTGTTAACACTCTAGCGGGTACATTTATGAACCAATCATCATGAATCTTGCTCAAAATGTTTGTCTTGATGATTTCTAGGTCAAGTTTGAAACTGGGTCACTTGGAGTCAAAAACTAAGTCACCAGGCCAAATCAAGGGAAGATCTTGTTAACACTCTAGAGGTCACATTTTTGAAGCAATCACGAATCTTGCCCAAAATGTTTGTCTTGATGATTTCTAAGTCAAGTTTGAAACTGGGTCATGTGGGGTCAAAAACTAGGTCACCAGGCCAAATCAAAGGAAAATGTTAACACTCCAGAGGTCTCATTTTTTAAATATCATCATAAATATTGCTCAAAATGTTCGTCTTGATGATTTCTAGGTCTAGTGTAAAACTGGGTCACTTGATTTCAGAAACTAGTTCACCAGGCCAAATCAAAGGAAAACCTTGTTGACGCTCTAGAGGTCACATTTTTGAAGTGATCATCATGAATCTTGCTCAAAATGTTTGTCTTGATGATTTCTAGGTGACTTATATTTCACTGTCCAGTGACTTTCTTTTCCATTTAGGTCAGTTTCTCAGTAATTATTGGTCCTACAGAGTGATATTTGGTACTTGTGAAGTGTTTGTGTTTAAGTCAGTTTCTCAGTAACTATTGCTCCTGCAGCCAGTGATACTTAGTACATGCACACATCTTAGCATGGCCTCTTGAGTGCAGTCATCCATATTTGACCTTGATCTCTATTTCACAGTCCATTAGACATTGCTTTGTCTTACTTGTTAATATAATCATTTTGAATTTTGATCAGAATGTTTGCCTTGATCAGCTCTAGGTCAGGTTCTCAAAGTGCTATGATACTCAGGTGAGCATTACAGGCCCTCTTGTTAGCGTTTATCATACTTACAGGCACTGGAAGGTGCAACTCCACCTGCAGAATTCTTGTATTACTGTGTCTCTCATGTGGCTATTTTTGACAAAACTGAAATTAAAGTACCATACTTTAATACTCTTGGAGGGTTATGCCTGATCAGGGTCTACAAGTTGACCATTTGTCTCCTAATACCTCTGGTAAATATGGTAATTTTTACTGAATGAGAAATCATTTATTATTGTTAAATTGTATGTATATACCTACAGCTGATCAAAGCTGACTAATTACAAAAAGAGATAAAAAAAAAATGTGAAGAGAATATCACTTTTCTTGGGGATGATTCAAGTGAAAGCACATGAGGCATCATTTCACATGAAATCAGCTGTGAAAGAAAGCAATATTTGATGTCTCAGACAGGCAGATTTGAGCAAACAGTGCCGGCCTTAGTGGCTCAGTTGGATGCAGGTTCGACCCCCATCGGGGCGACTACCTTCTTTCGTGGAGATTGATCATCATGAAATATTTTCTATAGTCATTCTCTACCTTCTGTTGATTCAAGATGGGCAGTTGTCAGTTTCTGGCAAAAACAAAAAATGTTCCCAGTATTGGTTAACTGCTTAGAGGACTAAGCCTGCCCAGTAAAAAGTGTGGTTAGGTAAACTGACTTAGCTCAACATGACCCCATTGGGTTGACTGGGCCATAAAACCTCAGCATCTGATCAGGGGCTACACTATTTGTTACTTATGCAGCAGTCTCTAGACACTTCAGCAGGTGGTCAAAAGGATTTGTTCAAATTTTGAGATTGTATGATAAGGAGTTAAGTGTGGTAAATATGCTGTCTGGATACTTAGCCTAGTGTTTGTGATTGTATATACGATGTCGTTGTTTCTGTTCTCTTGTTTCTTTGTTTCCTTAACTAGTTTTCAGATTTCATGAGTTCTGTATAAGAGGCTGGTGTATTGTGGGTAAGAAGCAGACATGTCCATATTGCAAGGAAAAAGTGGATTTAAAAAGAATGTTTCCTAGTCCGTATCCTTTCATGTATGTCACCTAGCATATTTACCCTTAGTATCTGGACAGACTGGCCTGAGAATCCAGTATAGATGCTGATCAGATCACACATTCTGCAGCATCTGATCTGGGTCTATTTACCCAGGCTTATCTGTTCAAATACTTTGGGTAAATATGGTAATTATAGTAAATAATCTTAAGCTACTGCTCTTGCACAGCAAAATCTTCAAAAAATATTGCAGTTCTTATCTCAAATGCAACAGGCAGTGGCATGCAGACCACAATTGGTTCAGATATTTTAAGGTAAATTTTCTTTAATAATACCAAAATGTGTTGTATAAAAAAAAAAAAAAAAGGTAAGAGAAAAGTCCAGGGAGTGCCACAATCACAAACCGCAGCCCTTTCCAGACACCAAGAGGAAGAGGAAACCGATAAAACCAAACAAGCACAAATCAAACAAACTTACGAAAAGCACTAAGATTAGCTCTCTCTTCCCCAAGTGAGGTAATCACAATGCTAAAAGGACTGAAAAACATAAGAACAAAATAACACAAGGTTAAGACATAAAACAAATCGCCTCGTAGAATAAACCACAAAGCAACAAAGAGTAAGACTAAACCAGGACCACTGCCTTAGAACGGTCAGCAGAGTAAACCACCAGGGGGGTTTAAAGCACTTTTACAGCTAGCCAACTTCACCCTGGGTCCCAATGCTACTCTTAATACAGAAACACATAAAAATTCGGTTCGCATAAAGTTATGGTCAAAGATTCATTAAACAATTAACAATTTCCAAGAAATTGTTTTGGCTATAGCTTAAAATGTTATTTATTCTGCATTTATTAAGAGGCAGGTTTTATTATCCAAGAAAGGTTTAATAAATTGATCTATGGCATTAATACAATTATAAAATATGGCACCTGACAGCCTGTAAAATTTCAGTTAGTCTCTGGTTCTTGAACTGGATCAAAAATGAAACGATTTTTTATCGTATCTGTAAATTAATCTGCCAATATTAATATAGAGATAAAAAAAAAAATCATTTCATTTTTGATCCAGTTCAAAAATGAGACACTAACTAAAAATTTACAGGCTGTCAGATGCCACATTTTATGATCCTATTAATACTATATATCAATTTATTAAAAGTTTCTTGGATAAAAAATATCTATTTTTGAGGAAAATGGAGCTTTTAATGTTTCTAAGTATCTCCTGTCTCTCTGTGAAGTTGACTGAGGAATTTATGCATAGAGTTGTGACCCAAGATGAGACTTGGGTCCATCACTTTGATCCTGAGGCCAAAAAGCCGAGTATACAATGGAGCACCCTGGCTCATCCCCTCCTCAGAAATCTAAGAGAGTTTCTGCAGCAAGGAAGGTGATGGCCTCTAACTTTTGGGACATTCAGGGCATTATCATGATGGATTATCTTAAGGAAAGTTGCATGATAAATCATGCATATTATGCAGAAGAATTAAGCCAGCTGCATCAGGAGATTGTGAAGAAAAGAAAAGGAAAGTTGACTCGAGGTGTTCTGCTCTTGCAAGATAATGCACCAGCACACACCTCTCGCTGCTGTGGCTGCTGCAACTAAATGCAGTTTCAAGGTCCTTCCTCATCCCCAGTATTCTCCAGATTTAGCCCCCTTTGGACTTCTATCTGTTTCCAAATCTGAAAATTAACCTTTGTGGTAGGAATTTTGGAAGCAGTGAAGGCATCATAGATGCTTTTGATGAGTACTTGGAGTATTTTGAAGGGATAAGCAAACTGAAACAGCCTCGGAGAAAGTGCATCAAGGCAAAAGGAGACTATATTGAGAAATAATGGTACAATGTCTGCTCTTGGTCATTCCCAAAGTACAGGGGCAAGAACTTTTTGATCGCCTCCCATAATCTTTATTTGGATGCAACATAAAATGCCTTCAGTCTTTGTTTATTTTGATGCTAATTACAATACCCCAGATTAAAAAAAGTCTTTAGACTGCCTTCTGAATTCCATTTGTATAATTGTGCATATATTTTCAGTATAATTGAAATTGTTATGTACTATGTATTATACAATAAACCAATTAAAATGCCTGTAATCTTTTAGGTTAAAGTGCTTGAATCTTTATTCAGATACAGGTTAAAAATGAAGTTTTTAAAAGTAAAACAATATATTTTACAACATATTTTAACAAACAATACTTATCTTACAGCTAATGTGCTATTCTATTCTGTATTTCAAACCTTCCACAGAAAAAACAACAGTTCAGTCGTCTTAAAGAGTCTTAATCCAGAAGGTCCCTTTAAGAGATAACTGTGTGACATCACTCTTCCCGCTCTTTTGATCACATGTCAGTTTCTTTGAAGGATAAGACAATATAACTGAGCTACGCGGGGAGGGAGGTGGGATTCTCTTATCTATAGGTTAAGTATTGCTTGTTAAAATATGTTTTACTTTTAAAAACTTCATTTTAATACACAATGCATTAACCTATAGATTGCAGATTAGGATGGAGAGCTCTCCTATCTCTAACACAAATGATATGTAGAATCCCTATCCTTCCAGATTTAAGACTCAGGAAACTCTAAGGAATCAGATACATTCTATTTCTATATGTAAGATTTAGAATGATCTAAATTCCTTAATAACAGGTCTTGAGGTGTTAGTACCTTATATGTTAACTGTGGACTTTAGAGGCTGCCAGTTTCCTCAAGCCTCAGCCCCCTACCCGCCCCAACCTCCCCCCCCCCCTCCACCCCCACCCCCACACTTTCTTTTTTGGGGAACAACTGTTGGTTCCCCAAAAGGGATAGATGAGTCATTGAGACATAACCTTCAATTTTAACTGCACAATACATTAACCTATAGATAATGTGCTATTCTATTCTGTATTTCGAACCTTCCACAGAAAAAACAACATTCAGTCATCTTAAAGAGTCTTAATCCAGAAGGTCCCTTAGGCAGTTACCTGTGACGTGACTCTTCCCGCTCTTTTGATCAGGTGTCAGTTTCTTTTCTGTGGACAAGAAAGTAAACAAAGGATTATTTTTCTCCGGGTGAAAAAAAATCTATATTCTTTCTTTCTCTGGTTAAATTTATTAATCTTTACTTTCATTATGTGCCTTTATCATTCCTTCCACTCATGACGTTATTATTTTGTGTTTATTGTTTTTCGATTTCTTTTTAATTTTATCGCTTTGTCCATGTCATGAATTTTTGCGATTTTTCATGAAGATTGTTCGTGGCGATTGTGGACATACAAAAGCGCGGTGGGATAATCACCATAACTGTTTGAAATGTTCTTCTTCTTCCAGGTTATTTACTTGCTCGACTTGTAGTACTTGGTCTGAAGAAACTTGGATTCTTGCATATAGGCGTCGCATGCACGCTGCAAGGAAATTCTTTATGACTGGGAAAAGACAGAATAAGAAGAAAAGAAGACAGGCTGTCACTTCAGATTTATCTGATGACAATACTTTGGATGGGAACACCACACCACATGGCTTTACTGCCAGGGGTAGGATCCATCAAGGTGGCTTCTGTTTGGACACTGAAGGTGTTCAGGGTATAAGTCCACCAGTCACCGCTCAACCAGTCACCGCTCAACCAGGCATTGGTCAGCCAGTCACTCGTCAACCAGGCAATGGTCAACCAGGCACTGGACAAATTTTCACCAGTCAACCAGGCACTGGACAAATTTTCAACGTTGTCTTCTTCTTCCTCAAAATCTTCCATACAAGATTGCCGGCCTCGGTGGCTCAGTTGGATGCGCCGTCTGACTGGAGACCAGGAGGTCGGGGGTTCAACCCCCGCCGAGGTCGGCAACATTCTTTCGTAGAGATTGATCATGAAATATTTTCTACGGTCATTCTCTCTCCCTTCCGCTGATTCAAGAAGGGCAGTTGTCAGTTTCTGGCAAAAGAATTTGCACAATATTGGTTAACCACTTAGAGGACTTAGCCTGCCCAGTAAACATGTGGTTAGGTAAACTGACCGCGCTCGACATGACCCCATTGGGTTGACTGGACCGTAAAACCTCAACACAAACAAAATCCATACAAGATTATGGAAGATATAAAAGAACAAGGTTATCTGCACAGCTTGCGGAAGTTCAGAGTACTCCGCAACCTGTTAGGATTATGGATCAGACACCGATTATACATTCAGATAATGTGGTGCAACAACAAAAGGATTCAGGTTTCGAATCAGAGTCGGAAACCTGGTCCTTCGACGGGGCTATTAATGAGGTTTTTAGACTGCTTCCTCAGGAGTTATGCCCCGAACCGACTGAGGAAAATACTCCAAAAAGATCTCTTTCAGGAATAGAGCACCTAATGGAGAATCGTACTTCACCATTATTGACGCTCCCGCAGTCTAAACTGGTAGAAGTTACCACCAAATTCATACAGAGTTAGATAGATTCTGAGACTTTGACTAAAGATTGGCTATGCCCTCAGCATTTGGTCTCGTCGCTGGCGCCGACCAAATTTTATAAAAGCCAATACCAGTACTTCCCTTCAGAAAACATTCCCCTACTAAAGCCTGAGGCTTCATTGCTGGACCTTTCTACCAGGGGAAGATGTTCTATTCCAGTTAAAAACCTGGAATTCTGGGAAAAGAGAGCTCGCAAATTAGTGGCGATCAATTCGCATGCAGATTCTCTTCAGCAGCCTATTTATGCAGCCAGCAAGAATCAGTGTCAGTCCCAGCTCTGTCTAGACTCTTGGAACCTGTAGCCAAATCCATTAGACATTCAGTAGCAATTTCGACCATCCTGGCTACTGAATTATTCCAGGCTAGACACGACGCTACAATAGCCACCTCAAAACTACTATTGGAGAACTCCAGTCATGAATTAAGGAATACTCCAATGCTAAATTGTTGTTCGGTAATAAAATTAAGGAGGTAGCTAAATCTAACTACGAGGCGCAACAACAGAGGTTTTTAGCTTCCTCCTCAACAAATATTAGCCAACAATCAAAAGCATCTTATGCGGCTATGAAAGCTTTTTAAAATACCCAAAATACTGAACAAGTCTTCTAGACCTAAACAATCTCAAATGTACAGGTCTAAAAGTCAGACCCAGTCCTTTATGTCTGGGACTAGAAAGGACTCTAATAAGAGGAGCAGTAACTCCAAGCAGTTCCTCCTCTAAACAAGCCTCATCCTCCACAAAGTTCTGAAAGCCAACCCTTTCCACTGCCTATCTTGCCACACCCAGATATTCCAGTGGGAGGAAGATTGGCCCGCTTTGTGGAACAGTGGGGAGAATTAACAAACAACAAATGGGTCCTCTCTGTCGTTCAAGACGGTTTCAGGATACCATGCAGGTCAACTCCCCCTCTATCATCAGGTCCGATAAGTCTGAGTCAATCTTCCTCCCCCTAACTGGAACAAGAGATCGAGGATCTTCTTCAGAAACAGGCAGTGGAAAGGGTACAAGATCCGTATACTCCCGGCTTTTATTCCCGGCTATTTCTTGTACCAAAAAAGAAAAAAGGAAAGTTACGTCCAGTAATAGATCTTTCATTATTAAAACAATATATAAGGGAACAAAATGGAGACAGTCAAATCAGTACGTCAGTCGTTATTAGCTCACGATTGGACTGTCTCCATAGACTTGACAAATGCTTATCTACATGTTCCGATTCATTCTCGATCTTGAAAGTATCTTCTGCTCATGTTCAAAGGTCAAGTCTTTCAGTTCACAGCCTTACCTTTCGGAATGACCCTAAGTTGGTGGAATTTTACCAAACTGATGGACGTTATAGCATCGCACATGTACAAACGTGCCATCCCGGTATTTCCATACCTAGACGATTGGCTTATAAGAGATCTAATTCTCAACCGACTAATATCTCACACCAAATATTGTCTACAAACTGTACAAAGTCTAGGTTTCATTCCAAATCTAAAGAAGTCAGATTTGATACCAGCCCAGACATTTACGTTTATAGGGATGGAATTTGTGACACAATAGAATATAGTCAGGGTACCACAGGACCGAGTCAAATCCTTACTTCTGACTGTTGGAGTTTTTCTTTCCCAAACTCAAGTTTCAGCACAAACTTTCCTTTCTCTTTTGGGCTAACCCAGTGCAGCAGCAGATTTAGTTCTCCTAGGCAGACTACACTTACGTCCACTTCAGATGTGTCTTTTATCTGCCTGGAGACCACACATTCTTCTGATCGATCATTGCGTTCCGATAAACAACATGATTCGATTCCACTTAAAACCAATCGATTTGCTTTGGGAACATCTATTCATCCTCCAGAACCCAATACATTCCTATTTACGGATGCCAGTCATTTTGGATGGGGAGCTCATCTAGAGCCGATGAGACTAGCCTTTCATTATGGCTGGTCGGAAGACCAATCCCAGCTCCATATCAATATGCTAGAAATGATGTCCATTTGTTTAGCACTGAAGAAAGCCATAAAATACATTCAACACTCTTGTGTTAAGATTTCGACCAACCTATGCGTAGAGGTATGGAAAATCCTCTATTGGTGTCTTGAATATGATATCATAATCAGAGTTTGTCATATCCCAGGCAAATTCAACATATTGACAGACCGTCTTTCGAGATTAGACAGGCCTCTCAAAACAGAATGGGCTTTGGATCAATTGGTAGGGAACTCATCTTCCAAATGCTCAATTACCCCAATGTCGATTTGTTTGCGACACAATTCAATCACAAACTCCCATTGTATGTATCCCCATTTCCGGACAATCATGCCTTAGCGACAGACGCATTGTCAATGGACTGGAATCTTCTTCATGCATATGCATTTCCACTGACAATTTTGATACCATCTGTACTAGCCAAGATTCGACAATCTAAGGGCAGAATAGTTCTTATTGCTCTTCTTTGGACTCAACGTCCATGGTTTTCAGAGGTGTTACAACTATTAGTATCAGCTTCAATTCGTCCTCTGCTCTTCCCAAAACTGCTAACACAAGCAAAGGGAAAATTTCAACATCCAAATCTCACATTACTTGCTCTTCATGCTTGGGACTTATTAAACAATCAATTAGAGAAAAAGTTTTCACAAAAAGTTGCAGACTTTGTCTCAAAATCAAGATGAAAATCTACTCAGTAAGTCTATGATGCAAAATGGATCTTTTACTCCAATTGATGTCATAGAAAGATGGTTAATCCGGTCTTGGGCCCCTCTTACAGTAATAGCCGACTTCCTTATTTACCTTTTCTCTGAGAAAAAGTACCAAATAAGTACTATCAAAGGTTATAGAGAGGTTATAGATCTCAAATACCCTTAAATTCAAGACTGGTACTAGAATTTGGATCTAACCCAGTCTTGTCCGAATTAATTAGATCTTTTGAATTAACAACGTCCAGTACAAAGACTCTTACACCAAAATGGGAGTTATCATGGGTCTTTGTTCCCTACAAAAATCTCCATACGAAACTTTACATAAGCCATCTAAACTTCCATGTTACAATAAAGACAGCCTTTCTGTTAGCTCTTGCTACTGTCAAAAGATGTAGGGAATTACAGCTTTAGCTATGGATGAAATCATTTAAGGTTCAATCAATCTGACGGTTCCGTATCATTGATAGTTCAAACAGGGTTTCTGGCAAGGAATCAGCTTCCCTCCATTGGCTCAGATCCTATAGTTATCCCTTCTTTAGCTCGAATATGCAAAAGGGAACAATTGGACAGACTCTTATGCCCAATAAGAGCATTAAAGTTTTATCTTGCGCAGAACCCATAGCACAACCATGCAGACTCACAAGGTCACAGTTCAAGGTCACGGGTTTGAGCCTTGAATTTTGTGTCCGCTCCTTTACCCATGGAAGGATTTTCTTTAAACGTTAGTCAAATGTTTGCCTCAGTGAGATGATGTGCAGAACCCATAACTCAGCTATGCTGACTCAATGTCAAGGTCACAATTGAAGGTCACCAGTTTGAGCCTTGAATTGTGAGGCCGCTCCATTGCTATTCAGACTGCCTTGTTAAATTTGTGTCAAATGTTCGCCTTAGTGAGATGATATGTAGAATGATGCAGACTCGAGGTCAAGGTCACAATTAAAGGTCATCCGTCTCTTTCTTATTCGCTCCATATCTTCTGAACCCTTTGAAAGATTTTCATGAAACTTTGGTCAAATGTTTGCTTTAGGCGATGTGCAGAACCCATAACTCAAGCATGCCAACTCAAGGTCAAGGTTACAGTTAAAGGTCACGAGTTTGAGCCTTGAATTTCATGTTCACTCCATATCTCCTGAACCCTTTGAAAGATATTTATTAAATTTGGGTCAAATGTTCGCCTTAGTGAGATGATGTGCAGAACCCATAACTCAACAATGCAGACTCAAGGTCAAGGTCACAATTGAAGGCCACCTGTTTGAGCCTTGAATTTTGAGGCCACTCCATTGTCATTCTACAGCTGGGGATATAGCTGTCCTTCAGACTTCCTTGTACTTCAAAGAAACTGACATGTGATCAAAAGAGTGAAAAGAGTTACATCACACAGGCCTAAGGGACCTTCTGGATTAAGACTTTTTAAGACGACTGAACTGTCGTTTTTTCTGTGTAAGGTTTGAAATACAGAATAGAATAGCACATTATCTATAGGTTAAGTATTGCTAGTTAAAATATTTTTTACTTTTAAAAACTTCATATTTGCACTTTAAAAGGCAGAGTTTAAAGACTACTGTTTGATAATGCGTTTGAGCCGAATTTATCAAACGAAAGTCCAGAAAAATAGCTGTCTATTTTTGAGAGGTAAATTATCTAATAAAGAAATTTGTTCTCGGGTGAGTTTCCTCTAGATAACCTACATTTCTCTCGATTCTTAAATCCTAGAAATGTAATGATTATCTTAATAAATAAACTAAATTATTATGAAACAATTAGGATCTGGTTAAATGGACAGCTCTGACCACTACTAATAACTAGTTTATGATTCCTAACTAAACATAAGACTTTATAAGTTATTCCCTTTTGCATTTCGATCTAAACAGGAATAATAATAATAATTATCTGGATAAATGGACTAATTCGTTACTAATACCCAGTTTATCAATCTTTAAGCTTCCAAACTTTGAGGCGAGGGGTGAACTTGTGCTTGGATTTTGGAGGCACATCAATCCTCATGTCACATACAAGAAGCTGATGTCCCAGACAGAGGCACTACAGACACAATCTTTGTTGTCAGGCAGCTGCAAGATAAGTATCTAGCTGCCAATAAGAGACTCTACATGGCTTTCGTAGACCTGGAGAAGGCATTTGATTGAGTACCTCGGAAGGTCATTTGGTGGGCGCTGAGAAAACTTGGTGTGGAGGAGTGGATTGTGCGACTGGTGCAAGGGATGTATGCAAATGCACGGAGCCGTGTCCGTGTTGGTGAGGGGTACAGTGAAGAGTTTGAAGTGAAGGTTGGTGTTCACCAAGGATCAGTACTCAGCCCACTGCTCTTCATCATTGTGCTTGAAGCCTTATCACGAGAGTTCCACTCTGGGGTCCCCTGGGAGGACCTCTATGCCGATGCTTGTTATCATCGCTGAATCGCTTGAGGAATGTGTCAGGAGGCTCTTGACTTGGTAAGAAGCAATGGAGAAGAAAGGACTGAGAGTAAATGCAGGAAAGACAAAGATCATGATCTGCGGTACAGAATTGGACCTCTTGCAGAGTTCAGGCGAGTTTCCATGCGCTGTCTGTCGCACTGGAGTGGGCAGCAACAGCATCTGCAATGGCTGCAAGCACTGGGTGCACAAGAAATGCAGTGGGCTCAAGCGCTTGAAAAAGGACCCTGACTACAGATGTACACAGTGCCAGGGAACTGCACACCCCTTGGATGGCAAACCACAAAAGGAAGTCCAGGTCGGACCTGACAAGCTTGAGGTGGTAGCTTCCTTTTGCTACCTAGGAGACATGCTCTCAGCAGCAGGTGGCTGTGAACTTTCAACCACAACACGTGTGAAAACCGCCTGGAAGAAGTTCAAGGATCTGCTACCAGTCCTCTCTTCACGCCACCTCTCTTTCAAAACACGTGGCTGTGTGTGCAGCTCTTGTGTGCGGAGCGCAATGCTCCATGCCAGCGAGACTTGGCCATGGACAAAGCCGAACCTCCAGCGTCTGCAGCGAAATGACAGGGCAATGATCAGACAGATCTGCAATGTCAGGCTGCAAGACATTGTCACCACCAGGTCCAGTGAGCTACTTGTGCGGCTTGGCATTGAGGATCTGGACCTCATTCTGAAGAAGAGAAGACTCCGATGGTATGGACATGTGGAATGCTCCAATGGTGCAATCAAGACAGCCTTTGACATACAGGTTGATGGAAAGCGTGGGCCTGGGAGGCCCAAAATGACATGGAAGCAGCTGACAGAGAGGGATTGCAGAGAGTGGAAGCTCTCGGCTATCAACCCTCATGATAGACGTACCTGGAGATCTGGTGTGAGATCTGCCATGCATGCAGCAAGCCAACTATCTGGAAGGGGGCCCACTGATGTGGATGTTGCCCCAGTACCTGCACGTTAAATCAAAAATCCGATTATGATATGATTATGATAATAGCGTACATATGATTGATATTTTATATATATTCTATCTATTGCCAGGTTGACTGAATTAATGTATAGTAATCCCTGCTATAGATACTAGGAAAAAGATTGTCTGCTTCTCGGCATGAAGATGGACAACCCGAAGAGATTTTAAACATTAAACTTTCATCCAAGGTGATAACGAAACATTTTGGATCCTTGGTAAAAGTTAATAAAGGGAAAGACTGTTAACATCATTATGTAAAGTTTAGCATTCATAATTTTTCCAACAAGAGGAAAGACTGATAACATCATGTACTGTATAGCAGCCTCCAATTTTAAGAAGAAGATCTTACAATATCGCTTAAAGATCTTATTAACTTAGAAGGACTGGCTTCTGATTGATTCTTTTACCAGGTCTAAGTATATATCATGGATGTAGTTCCTAGATAATACTGAAAAGTATTACTGTCAAATTCGTAAGGTACATCGATAATTTGACCATGACGGAACGAGAAGTCATTACTGAATTAACCTTTCATAACAGTATTAGTAAATTCTGACTCCAATAGAAATTAAACTTCCTCCTGAAACGAGACTTGGGGAGTTTATTATAGAAACTTCTACTACTTATAGAAGAGATTAAAAGTATGTATATATGTCGAGTCGCAAAATTACTAGTCTTACTGTCTCTGATAACCAAGTGAAGAGGTGCAGAGACAAAGATTAAATATTCTGCACATATTATAACGGGAATATTGAGAATATAATACACTATCATTTATAATGTATATATAAATGATAATAGAATATTCCAGTTATGGATAAACTGTTAATCGTATCTATCCAAACTGGATAGGTTATTAATAAACTATAGAGTATACCAGCTTATGGAGGAATCATTTATTGTGACGTTAGATTATCCAAAGAGGCTGGTTAAAATATAAAATAACTGTAAGGATTTTATGGAATCGAAAAACAATCCATATTGTTATAAATATAGAGAATTTAGTCTTAGACATTATGTTAGTTTAAGACAAATCTCTTATAATTATGCCTTCCTGAAATACAACGATTTTCGAGTCTGTATCGCCTTTCAGGAAGAAAGTAGGGACTCCCATAGATCTATGCGTAGACTGAGAGTAATATTATATCACAATAGTTTTGGTGACTTTAAAAACACAAGTGACTAATATTAGTATGGTTTTTCGTTCGACACAATTGCCATACCTGATTAACAGTGATAAACTCATTATTTCAGTTATTTCACTGTTCGAGGAAAGAAAATGAGTATTTATCGTGAATGATTGAATTCGATGGAG
Organism: Anodontia alba; assembly: GCA_964016985.1. Lineage (NCBI taxonomy): Eukaryota > Metazoa > Mollusca > Bivalvia > Lucinida > Lucinidae > Anodontia > Anodontia alba. The sequence continues at coordinate 63,085,746 of OZ024826.1, read as the reverse complement.
ATAACTTGTAATTAGAACGTAATGGATATATGCTCCCTAAACGAAGCAATAGGAGTTTATCCCTTGATATCAATTGGAAGATTGTCACTATTGCAATTTGACAATCCCAAAAAATACGAAAGATTTCCCTGTGACTAATCAGAAGTAATCTATTTGAGACTAGAATCTGAGTCACTTATTAGCTCACCTGGAGCAGCAGAGGGGGGGTGATTGGAGTAGCTATATCGAAGTGGGGCCAGGACTGGGCCCAGCTATATCGGGCCGTGGACGTACATAAACAATTCGTAATTGTGTGTGTACATGAAGACGGCCCGACGTACACAAATAATTGGCAACAGCCAGCCCGAGCCCCTGGGGAGGGCCCCCTTCCTCGGGGGGGTGATTGGAGTAGCTATTACAGGGGGGCTGATTGGAGTAGCTATATCGGGCCACAGACATACATAAACAATTGGTAATGGTGTGTGTACGTGAAGGCAGCCCGACCTACGTAAATAATTGGCAATGGCCAGCCCGAGCCCCTGGGGACAGCCCCCACCCTCGCCGGCCCGGGGCTCTGTCGGGATGGCCGCTTGAGAACCACCCGAGCACCAGCAGAGCTGGTAGGGTCGGCCAGCCTGCGCCCCTGGGGATGGCCCTCCGCCCTCGCCGGCCCGGGGCTCTGAAAGCAAAAAAAGGAGGCAACATAGCCCGAGCTCCTGGGGACGGCCATTTAGACATGTCCGTGTAGAGAGTATACTTATCTAGTGATGAAGGGCCACAACAACTGCGCGTGGTTGAAAGTGGGTGAGCTTGGGACCTGCGGGAAGAGCTGCTGCCAGGAATTCTGCAAAGTCCATTTAGCTAGAATCCGTAAAGAGAGTAAAATCCCCGCCCCCTGTAGGTGCTGTGGGAAAGGGGTTCAAAGCGAAATCGAAGTCTGTTGGGCTTGTGGACGAGATAAAATTCGCCACCAGCTCATAGCCCTGGAAAAGAGAGCCCGAAGGCAGTTTGATCTGGTGTTGGCTCTGCTCCTTGTAACTTGAACCCCCATTTAAAGAATAGCTGTGCGGGTAGTATACCCATTCGACAGCATGATCGGCTCCTTGTAACTCGAACCCCCATTTAGAAAATAACTGTGCAGGTAGTATATCCATCTGACAGCAGACTCAGCTCATTGCAACTTGAAGCCCCATTTAAAGAATAACTGTGCGGGTAGTATACCCATCCGACAGCATGGCTACGATGGATGACCTGATCGAAGAGATGCTCGCAGAGTACGAGCTGAGGTTCATCCTCGATGAGCCCATTCCGGAAGCTGAAGAAAGACTCCTCCCCCGGCCACTTCGACCACAGTGGCCATTTACCGACCTCGATGATCGTGTCCCTCACCCAGTGAGACTCCCGGCTGGGTTGTGGGTCGAGATACTTGACGGCGCCAAGGACGAATTCGAGGTAGATGGCGCCGCCGCGGTCTTCTCCATATGGAGGGTTGAGGGAGAAGACCCGCTCGACATCGGCGATGTCGAGATCGCTGACGGGATGCATGCCAGAGCCGGCAGGTTGGCACTGGACGCTCGGATGATAGATGAGAGAGCGGCGAGGCTGCTTGATAGCCTTCCAGAGGGCGAGTTTCTTCTGAAACTCAAGTTTCTCCGGGAGAAAACTGAAGATGATTGGGTCCTTGAAGACAAATTTGACCCAGTCCGGGCTGAGCGAAAGAAGGGCCAGGGGGTCATCGAGGTCTCCCGGGACACGAAGCCTGGCGTGTTGACTGGGATTGACAGTGTGTTCTACCAAAATGCCTACCCAGTCACCGTGGTTGCCTACGGCCTCTACCCCATCGGGGACCCAGATCCGGCCAACCTAGCTCCGCTAAGACACAGTGATCTCAACTGTGTGGCTCAGAGAGTTATGGAGCACTTCGAACGCGCTTCGAGAGGCCATGGACTCGCATCCACACAGCGATGGAAGCTACAAGATTGGGAGAGGGGGGTCCATGAGACTGGAGCCTCGGTTGACGTGGCTGAACTGGAGAAGATCCTCTGGAGACCAATCGTCCTGAGGGACATTGCTGGTGAATACATCTTCAACAGCGGCAAATATCGATCGGGCCATCGAACCATAGAGCTCATCTGCCACAACGGCCACGCCTGGTCCAAAGATCTCCGCTTCCTGCAGTCCAGAGAGGTCCACATCTACGAGGGTGATGTCTGGCACGCCATCCGGGAAGTCACCCAGGGTGAGCCATTGGCGGTCTGGCTACTGGGCGGTCGAGACCGGCGGCTCTCCGTCGACCAGTTCGTGCTCCAGGACGGCCGCACCTTCAGGACACAAGAGGCCCATGAAAGACTCAAAGCGATCTGCACCGGATTAGGCAACCCCAAGCTCGCGGACAGAGCCTTCGGCGAGAACCACGCGGCCTCCATTATGGTAAAAGAGAAGAATGGCTGGAAGCCAACCCCAGCGAGCCTCCTCCGGACATCGAGAAGGCTCGTGTGGAGCACGGTCACGACAGCCTCTGGAACTCAATGAATTATCACACGAGGGAAGTTGTCAGCATCGACATGAAGGCCTGCTATCCGGCATCCTTCCAGGGCATGGGTGAAGCCAAACCCTATTTCGAGCAGTTCGGACATCTGACTCACCGCATGACCCGTGTAGCAATCAATGGCGCTCTCCCCAAAGACATAGGCACAGGCTTCGGCGAGGTTCGAGAATGGGAGTTTGAGGCTACCTGCCATCCTGTCATCCCTGCCTGCTTTGGGAGGCACTTCGCCCGCCCCGAAGGCGGTTGGGCCCCAACACAGCTTCTGGCCTGTTGAGGTCTCTCAGTCAGGGAGGCGATCATCTCCTTCGAGAATCAGACTGAGGTCTGGTTGCCCGAGAGCAGGGACCAGGCCTGCTCCGTCATCGGCAAGTTCACCCAGGGCGCCAAAGCGGATGGCAAGAGACTGACACGAAGGCTTGTGACTGACCGAGGCGAGCTCAACTACCTCGTCCGGGACACCCGCCAAAGTGGCACTTTGGTCGGAGCACCTGAAAGGTGCCCTCTGGGTCACATCCTCACTTACTACGATGGTTCCCAACCACAGTACGCTCACCTCAGGGCCTCGATGCTCGGGTATGCCCACATCAACCTCCTCTCAATGCTACAGAGGTTCGAACCCGATGAGGCCGTCCGAGTGGCAACAGATTCCATTTACGTCCAGAAATCTGCGCTTCACAAAGCGTTTGTGGCTCCCAAAAGATGTGACTGTGGGGGGTAGGCTGCTTGCTCTGTGTACTCGAGAAACACTACCTCCCTCCGGTCGCCCCTGGTCAGTGGTGGGACAAAGGCGAGCATCTCTACATGCCCATGGAACATGCAGCCTACCTCGCTAAGCCTGACTACATCTGTTCTGAAGCAACAAAAAAGGACCTTACTACCAGCACCGCGCCGCGCCACGATGACCCGCTGTCGAGGCACCGCTTGAGCTACCTAAACGGCGTAGGGGGCAGTGGCAAAACCACTCAAGGGATCGAGCTCTTCCGTACCAGAAACCCCCTCGTCTTCACCCCGACCCATCGCCTGGCCAAAGAGATGCGGGCCAGGGGCGTCCAGGCCCAGACATTTAACAGCTTCTTCCGCTGGTGCGGCCAGACAGACTGGACGCCCGAACGGATGGGACAGAAGTTTATTCCCTGTCTGATCATATGGGATGAGGTCTGCACAGTGCCCCACCCCGCTCTGGAAACCTTCCTCGACTGGCTCGAGGGTCGGGGCATCCAGGTCATCTGCTGCGGCGACCAGGGGCAGCCACCCCCAATCGCCTGAGAAATGCCACACGACTGGCTCTGCGAGGATGCCAACTATTACGAAGAGGTTGAGGTAGACCACCGGGCAAAGGACCCCCGCCTCAAGGCCCTCAAAAAGGATATTCGCCTCCAACCAGACCGAGTACAGTGTTGGGCTATGAGAAAGGCGCTTCCTGGTTGCCTCGGGTGGGAACGCTTCGTGGAGGCCTGGAAGCCGTGCGATCTCATCTTGACCTCCAGGCAGATGGTTCGCGACCAGGCCCAGAGGCTGCTGTAAATCTGGAGCGCTGCAGACCCCAACGTCTTCGTCATCGCCGCCCCAAGCCTTACTTCGTAGCGGGTATAGAGCTTCTCGATTTCGGTATTGTCCAGAGCGTCAATTTGATCGGCGGTGAATGCTTTCCCACGGACCACCAGTCCATACTGCCCGGCAGTATACTGCCTCTCGCGGTGTCTGGTTCCTCCTGCCTGTGGAGCCCCCTCGGCTAGACCAGCGACAGCGCCCTGCCGCTGCTCTGCAACTGACATCAGCTCGTCAATCAGTCCGTCGCAGTCCATTTCGCCTATTACAAGCCGGCGGACCCGTCTAATATAATATCGGAGGCACTTGCTGAAGCGTGCGAATCGCCAAGCAATAAAAAACAGCATGGCGACCAGCAGTCCTTCAGTTACTTCATGCAATACTCCATATAAGCAGCCGGCTGATCTGACTTCAACAGAAGCTTCGCGTGTTTTCTCTTGGCCAGCTGCTGCCGCACCAACGCCCGCTGTTCCCTTGTCCGTATCACGTCGTTCTCTTGCAGGCAGTCTTCAAAGCTGTCGCGATCCTTGCAGTGGAACAAACAGACCCAGCGCGTTTGCTCACAGAGGTCCTTGAGGACTGCGTTGTACTTCTAGGTGAGGACCCAGACACTCTGGTCGGCGTGGCGGCCCGAGAAAGCGAGCTCTGAGAGCATGTCTTTTTTCTGTGTCAGAGTCTTCGTGGCCGAGCAGTCGTCAATTATAAAAAGTGTTGGCTCGCCCTTAAACACAAGGTAGAAAGCCCGCAGGTAATCATGAAGGCGCTCACCCGGGTCTAGAACGTAGACCTCTGGGTCCGTCCAGAGCCAGGGGCACTGCTTGTAGGTCTTGTTGTGCTCTATGGTGGGGCACAGGACCACGACGTGTCGGAAGATACCCCGGTAGGGGCCTTCGAGCAGACTCAGGATGAAGGCCGTTTTTCCACATCCAGTCTGCCTGCATGAGCCCATGAGGATGTAGAGATAGATGTTCAAAGCGCCGGCAGCCCCCTCTGCTGTCTTAGTCAACTGGATGGTGACCCCTTCGCTGGCATTCTCTACGCGACGGCCACTGCCATGAAGCCGGTCATCATCGGTTGTCCTGAGGTCAAGCCACAGAGCGGAGGTCAAGAACTCCCCCAGAGATACGTCAGCGAGACCAAGGTCTTTCGCGACCATGGCCACCTCGGGATGTCGCTTGCGGCCGGCAGCAAACAACTTCCTCGCCTCTTCCTCGCCTCGTCCCACATCTGGTAGGCACGCATTCCCTGACTAAAGAGCTGGTTGGGGATCCCATGGACAATGACCTCCACTTTGGTTATTAGCTCACCTGAGCACGAAGTGCTCATGGTGAGCTATTGTGGTCAGTCAATGTCCGTCGTCCGTCGTGCGGCGTCAACACTTGCTTTAAAAGCCTACTCCTCCTACACCGCTGGGCCAATTGACTTGATACTTGGTAGGAAGCATCGGGGTGACTTGTAGATCAAAAATAGCTAAAATCGTTCCAATCGGAAATCCAAAATGGCCGCCATGGCCGCCATCTTGAAAATCTATTTTTCGCTTCTTCTCCTGAACCAAAAGGCCAATTGACTCCAAACTTGCTAGGATGCATCAGGGTGACTTGTAGATCAAAAGTAGCTAAAATTGTGCCGATCGGAAATCCAAGATGGCCGCCATCTTGAAAATCTATTTTTCACTTCTCCTGAACCGAAAGGCCAATTGACTCCAAACCTGCTAGGAAGCATCAGGACGACTTGTAGATCAAAAGTAGCTAAAATCATGCCGATCGGAAATCCAAGATGGCCGCCATGGCCGCCATCTTGAAAATCTATTTTTCGCTTCTTCTCCTGAACCGAAAGGCCAATTGACTCCAAACTTGCTAGGAAGCATCAGGGTGACTTGTAAATCAAAAATAGCTAAAATTGTGCCCATCGGAAATCCAAGTTGACTGCCATGGCAGCCATCTTGAAAATCTATTTTTCGCTTCTTCTCCTGAACCGAAAGGCCAATTGACTCCAAACTTGGTAGGAAGCATTTGGGTGACTTGTAGATCAAAAATAGCTAAAATCATGCCGATAGGAAATCCAAGATGGCCGCCGTGGCCGCAATCTTGAAAATCTATTTTTCGCTTCTTCTCCTGAACCGAAAGGCCAATTTACTCCGAACTTGCTAGGGTGTATCAGGGTGACTTGTAGATCAAAAGTAGCTAAAATCGTGCTGATCGGAAATCCAAGATGGCCGCCATCTTGTAAATCTATTTTTCGCTTCTTCTCCTGAACTGAAAGGCCAGTTGACTCCAAACTTGCTAGGAAGCATCAGGGTGACTTGTAGATCAAAAATAGCTAAAATCGTGCCGATCGGAAATCCATGATGGCTGCCATGGCAGCCATCTTGAAAATCTATTTTTCGCTTCTTCTCCTGAACCGAAAGGCCAGTTGACTGCAAACTTGCTAGGAAGCATCAGGGTGACTTGTAGATCAAAAATAGCTAACATCATGCTGATCGGAAATCCAGGATGGGCGCCATGGCAGCCATCTCGAAAATCTATTTTTCGCTTCTTCTCCTGAACCGAAAAGCCAGTTGACTCCAAACTTGGTAGGAAGCATTTGGGTGACTTGTAGATCAAAAATAGCTAAAATCATGCCGATCGTAAATCCAAGATGGCCACCATGGCGGCTATCTTGAAAATCTATTTTTCGCTTCTTCTCCTAAACCCAAAAGTCAATTGACTCGAAGCTTAGTAGGAAGCATTTGGGTGACTTGTAGATCAAAAATAGCTAAAATCATTCTGATCCGAAATCCCATATGGCCACCATGGCCGTGATCTTGAAAATCTATATTTTGCTTCTTCTCCTGCACCGAAAGGCCAATTGACTCCAAACTTGTTAGGAGACATTGGGGTGACTTGTAGATGAAAAATAGCTAAAATCGTGCGAATCGGATATCCAAGATGGCGGCCATGGCAGCCATCTTGAAAATCTATTTTTCGCTTCTTCTTCTGAACCAAAAGGCCAGTTGACTCGAAACTTGGTAGGAAGCATTGGGGTGACTCGTAGATCAAAAATAGCTAAAATCGTGCCAATCGTAAGTCCAAGCTGGCCGCCTTTTAGAGTTTGTTCAAATGATCACGCTCCATATTCTTCTTCAAAATTAAGAACTGCTTAAATGATGATCTTTTCATTAGTTGGGATGACAGGATTGGAAAAATGTTGCATAACATCTGCATATCTGCAGAAGCTATGTCACTCAGGTGAGCAACCCGTGGCCCGTGGGCCTCTTGTTTTCTGATTGTAGAAGGTCTCCGTGTTGCGAGCAAAGGGTTGTTGCGCTGCAACATCCTCGAAGAGCATCAGGATGCCTTTCATGCTGCGGGTGGGCACCTTAAGATTAATGTTCCAGAGGTTGTCGCTCTTGTCTCTGCTGATTTTATGGTGCCGCAGTATCCATTCGTACAGGATCGCAAGGTGGCCCCCGTACTGATTGGCGTTCATGCGGGCCAGCTCTGGCTGTGTGACGATCTCATACTCTAGACTGATGTTTTCAATGTCGTATGAGGCGTCGGCATCGCCTGTGGCATGGATCACGCGGCTGTAGTCGTTGAAGGTGAGTTAGTACTCCAGGCGGTCTCCCAGCGCGCTCTGGTAGAAGGGCATGTGGCTCTCGAGCAGCTCGAAATCAAGCGGGATGTAAAAGCGGTTGCCGAAAGCATCGGCGATGGCTTTGTCGGTCGCGGCTGTCTCATCTTTATTTCTGGCATCGATGCGAATTCGCGTTGTATTTCGATTACCAGAGGCGTCGATGCCCCGGTACTGCTAATTATTCCTCTCGGAGGCCGTCTTCCAGAGATCGCCGTAACATTTGAAGACATCACTGTCGTCGATGCTGAGGACCTCGTTCCCCGAGATCTTGACTACAGTCTTCTTCACTATGGAGCGGCCCAAGTTCTGAACCACTGTCCTGTTGGCGACCTCAGTCCAGCGTGATTCTAAAGGCCAGGCGGGCAGTCCCTTGGATGATGACGTCGTGCGCCCCGAGGTTCGGGAACAGAACAAGCAGCTGTTGGTTCTGGTCAATCGTGCTCGGGTTGTTAGTAATGACGACGGACTGCCGCACTCCTTTGACCCCGAGGGGCTCACGGAGACACCGGTAAGGATTAAGTTTACGTCCGAATTCACTCGAAGAAGCCATGGAGTATTTGAACTTACGCCACAACCTCCAAATGGAGGCATCCACTGTCAACGCTGCGATGGATGACGTCACTTTCGAGAACCCCACGTTCGACCCTGACTGGCCTGGAATAGACGATGATTATAGTTTCCACCTCCCCAACCCCCCCATGGAGCCTCCGCCGGATGTCCAGCAGCAGCTAAATGCGTCCGGCGACAATTTACAGAACTTGGCTGGCGAGTTGAGACAGGCCGAACTCGAGGCCCAGAAGAAGCGCCTCGTTGACAGCTTCTACGACGAAGTGAGCCATACCTATGGGCTGCGCCCCTAAGGCAGGATGGACTATAGCCAGTTCGCCATTGATGGCGTCGGTAAGACGCTTTATTGGACACCCAAAGACAAAAAGATCTCTGTTGCTGCGACGAGGGGAGGATTCCGGTTCCTGGCTTTAGACATGCTGGCCTGAAGATACGGAAACGGTGGCACATATACGCTGCGGAGATACTGGGGCTCACTGATTATAGATCGGGGATATCGCGGGTGCACGGCAGAGAGGCCTTGGAGACACTCCAGAGTGCAGAGGAAGCCCTCCCGAAAGACATTGAATCAATCGAGCTGAAGGACCTCTCTGGCGTGGCTGTTACCACAAGTCAAAGCGTAGAAGACGTCGAAACTGCATTGAAGACCATTAATGATCCGCAAATTGATGAGGCCTGGGTCGCCCAGACCACAAGAGATCTGGCTGGGGTGAGGGAGGCCATGACGACAGCGAGGGATGAGTTCGCTAACAACCTCGCGAAGCTAAGCGCCAATGACGACCGGAGATCCGAAGTCGAAAAGCACTTGGCCAGGGATCTCCGAAAACTGACAGAAACGGACGACACCGAAATCCAAGAAGAGATTCGAGACAGAATGAAAAAGTTGCAGGGCGAGCTCTCAGACATCGAGCTCGAGCGACAAGCGAGGCTCGAACAAAGCAGCTCTCCGGTCCCAAATTAACCGAATTCGTGAGACCATCAGGCAGCTCCTTCATGAAGACAAGACGCTAGCTGAGTGCATTCGCACACTCTTTCGTGAGCAGGGGATAACGATTGTGAGCATCCTCGCAGCAATCGGCATGGCGATAAGCACGCTCGTCCTTGCGCTCACTGGCCGTGGAGCGGGGGGCACCCCATCACCGGCTCCCCCCGCAAGGTCGGGATCAGGGAGTGGGTAAAAAAGCACCTACAGGCCTTTGGGCATGCCCTGGCCAATTTGGCCGTCAAGGCCGCTGCGGCCCTGCCCGGCATCATCGGGTCAATCGTCTCTTGGCGCGCTTGGAAAAACCGCTTCATGGCTCGCAGAGAATTTGTGGGCCTTGGTCATCGGAGTGGGGGCGCTTCTTCTCGTGGCCGCAAGGGACTGGCTAGTGAGACCCCAACCAAAGCGCCACTAGGCCAACCCTGACCCCTGCGGCTATGAGAGCCGTTTTTTCTTCTTCGTGGCTAGTCGCGGCCGCGCGACTAGATGCATGTTGTTGCTGACCCGCCACTCGGTGGCCCCTTGTTATCAGTCCCGGCTAGTGCTGCGATTTTTCCTTTGAAGGATTTATTGCCTGTCTCGCTTATCTGCTCCGACTCGATTCCTGGGTTGTGGCCGATGGCTGTTTCAGATCCAGCGATCATGATTTCGTTGTTGTAGTCGCTCGGGGCTAGGTAGAGCCCCAACACGAAGACGAAGTCCAGAGGGGTCGATGCATATTGGAGCGTTTTCTGATAACGCGATATGCTCACCGGGATGTCGACTGGAGAAGCAATTGCATCTTCGACGTTGGCCAGGAACTGCTTTTGAGCGTCGAACCCCGTCCCGGCCTTGAGAATGTTCGAGCGTGTCTGGGCTTGCGCTCCCAGGATAGCCCACACATAGTCGGTATACTGTCATTGAGGCGCTCCACACCTGTTTTAGTGAAGCCTTCTGATTTATCGGGGATGAACATCGTCCACGCCCCTGATATGTCCCGGTTATGGCGGAGTGCGTCCTTTGGGTGGAAGAATGGGCCATTGGAGTAACGCGCGTGCCTGTATTCTCCGGAAGGAGTCATAAACGTGCTCCAAGATCCGAGGCCTTGGCACCCATGGTCTAGCTTTTGTCTCCAGTCGGTGCTAGGTGCCACTCCGAACTCAGTGCAGAGCCGCTTGTAGGCCCTGGCATCGTAGGCGTTCTCATACCAAGAATAGGACGTCCCCAGGGAGGGCGACTTTTAGCTCCACTAGCAGACGCCTTGTCATATAATAGACATGGAAGCGATACAGACCTGCCAGAAGGGGGTCTTTAGCTTGGAGGTGGTCCTGAACCGAGACGCCACATTCGGCGGTGGCGCACCAAACCGCAAAGTTCAGTTGGCACTGCTACCAATCGAAAGGAGTGGTTTTCCAGGAATTCCAAGCCTTGTTTGCCATAACGATATCTCCGGTGAGTGGGGGATTCTGGTACTAGGCGAAGATGTCTGGGAAGATGGCTTGGAAGTCACTTCCCTTCTCATCAACCATAATCCTCTGGCTGGCCAGAGAGAGAGCGCCTGCTTCTCTTTGAAATGGCCCCCCGCCCGATATGTTGCAGAGCTTTTGAACGAGTAGGCCCCCTTGTCCATGCTTTGGGTCACTATGTACGTCACACTCACTGGCATTCAAAATGGGGAACCGATCTATCTTACCAAGAACCTATCTGCATGTTGGGGGCTGGAGGTCGCTCTCTGTGAGCTCACGTATTACCACCGCTGGCTAAATATCGGCGCCGCGCTAGGGAATAACCAAGGTTCAACCGGACAGTCCACACTGAAGATACCTGATGGGTACTACAACGCCTGCGAGCTAGATGATGTGCTCCAGCCTTTGGGCACCGAACTTCGTCTGCATGCCCCAACCGGCCGGTTGGAGCTCTCGGCAGAGAGACGTCTGGTCATAAATCGCAAGCTAGCCGACCTCCTTGGGTTTTCTCGAAACACATTGGAGCCCGGCAAAACACACACAGCAGACAAGCCACACCGGCTTGCTGTCCACAGGGAGGTTTGCGTGCACCTTGCTGAGATCAGCACTTCGGAAAATCGGCACAACAGTCGCCCATCTACGCTGCTCAGATCCGTCCCCGTTGAGAACGAGAGATGTGGGGGTGGTCGGGCGGAGACATTCCCCGGCTTGCAGTACAAACGGATGGCATCGGGGACTGTTTCTCAGCTAACGCTCGCAATATTAGACACGAGTGGCAGAAAGCTATGCTTCGACCACGTGAGTGCAACACTACATATAAGAAATGTCTGACGCGGGTGGCCCTGGGAGCGCCAGAAAATGCCCCGGACTGGCTTTAGCCGATCTGGGGGATACTGAAGGATTCGAGAAGGATGGGGAGGAGGGCCAGCTGTATGGCCTCCAGCTGTCAGACAGGGTGTACAAAAGAAAGAAGGTTGTCACCCAACAAGAGGGAAGTGGGGCACGGAAGCTCTCCGAGCTGAGCGACGTAGATGTTTCATATGCCGCCCCCAGGCGGCTCCACACGCTGGCGTTCACTGGGAGCAAGTGGGTCGCCTTTGCAGACCCGGTCCAAGAAACGGGATGGCTAGTCGACGTGAAGGTCTCGGCTCCTTACGTCGTGACGGGGCAGGAACATAAGGTTAGAAAGGTGACAAATACCGGTACCCGGCTGTGCTCCTACGTTCCTGAAACCAAGAACGTGGTCGTTTCCGGGCGCTATACCCAGGGGACGAGCAACAGCCGGCCAGACGTTCTTAAAATGGTTTCAGAGTTCGCCCCGGCGGTGATCATTGGCGTAGAATTGCCTACTTCCACGATCCTCCTCGAGCTAGTCCTGGGAGACAGGCCCGGCAACTTCATCGATGTTTTACCAGGCTTCACCCTGAAGTGGACCCGATGTTTTACCAGGCTTCACCCTGAAGTGGACCCAAGTGCACGTGAATAAAGAGGTGGGGTCTATATTAGAATCCGGGAGCCTCCTCAAGTGCGTTTCACACTCCAGGGCCGTGGACGTACATAAACAATTCGTAATTGTGTGTGTACATGAAGATGGCCCGACGTACACAAATTATTGGCAACGGCCAGCCCAAGCCCCTGGGGACGGCCCCCACCCTCGCCGGCCTGGGGCTCTGACGGGACGGCCGCTTGAGACCCGCCTGAGCACCAGCAGAGCTGGTAGGATCGGCCAGCCTGCGCCACTGGGGACGGCCCCCCGCCCTCGCCGGCTTGGGGCTCTGAAGGCAAAAAAGTAATGACAAACCACTTACCTGTACACGCAACTATCAGATTTATCTGGTGCCCACATCTGTTCTGCTTGACAAACCGATTTAAGTCATAGGATTATGTGCGCAGTAGTATACAGTAGTAACCAATGTAGATCGGCCCGTTTCCATCGCACAGACCTCCTGGCCGAGCCCCTTATTCAGGCCCCTGGCTAGCTTCCAGCCCACTCCGCCATGGCGCCCGCGCCCCTGGGGACGGCCCCCCCACCCTCACCTGCCCGGGGCTCTGAACTCAAAAAAAAAAAAAAAAAAGGAGGCACTTACCTGTAAGCCATTCACGCAAAGGTTGGTCAGGCTTTGACTAAACCGCTTTAACAATTCACATACTTGCTTGAACACTATTTTAGAAAGCTAATATGCAAATTACAAACCCATTCACTTTTCAAACAGGAAGAGAGACAATATATAAGTACAGATCAACATGCTATTAATTGGGTCGTGACTGGTGCATGGTATGTCTCATTTGTCTGTGTATGACGCCTGCTGCAGCTGTTTAATGGTAGTGTTTATCCGGGTGTGATTGGTGAAAGACTCAAGGGTTGCGCGCACAGTAGAATTCTCCCTGTGGGTCCGTAATCAATCGCTCTGACTTGCCTTACCTCGACTCTGTCTACTGGATGTAGATAGGGTCTATGGGGTTCAAGGTAACTCTTCCGGGGAGGCCACGAGCCAACATGTTGTGGTGGCTTAAGAAAAGACAGGTGTTTCACCCCAGGACTGGAATGTGCGTGTAAAGAATTCTACCCAGCTCCTGGGGTTAAAAGTACCGTGGACCAGACGCGGCTTTTGCCATTTTTTTTAAGTGTGGAGCCCATAAAATAAGGCTTATTTTTCCTCTGTAGACCTGGGGTGTCGTTACCGCACAGCACCTCACTAGGAAATACACAAGTGAAAAAAAATTTACCTCAGAACCCTTGTTCAGATAAAGAAACATCTCCAAAACTGATCCTGGCCCCACTTCGATATAGCTACTCCAATCACCGCCCCTGCTGCTCCTGGAGCTTTGCTCCACGTCAGCTTATGCAATGGCCTGTTGTCCGTCGTCCGTCATCCGTCGTTAGCTTTTCACATTTTCTACATCTCCTCCAGAATCATAAGTTGGATTAAGCTGAAACTTAGTAGGAGGCATTGTGGTAACAAGGAGATTCAGAATTGCTAAAATGGTTCCGTTCCAATATCCAAGATGGCCGCCATGACGGCCATTTTGATGTACTTCAAACGACATCTCCTCCCAAACCCTAAGTCCAATTGAGCTGAAACTTGATGGGAGGCATCACAGTGACACAGAGAATGCAGGCCATCTTGAAATTCTTCAGACGACATCGCCTCCCACACCCTAAGTCCGATTAAGCTGAAACTTGATGGGAGGCATCACAGTGACACAGAGATTCAGAATTGCTAAAATCATTCCGTTCCGATGTCCTAGATTGGCGGCCATCTTGAAATTCTTCAAACAACATCTCCTCCCAAACCGCAAGTCAGATTCAGCCAAAACTTGATGGGAGGCGTCACAGTGACATAGAGATTCGGAATTGCTAAAATCCTTCAGTTCCGATATCCAAGATGGCCGCCATGGTGGCCATCTTGAAATTCTTCAAAGGACATCTCCTCCCAAACCTTGTGAGATTGAGCCGAAACTTTATAGGAGGTATCAGAGCGACATAGAGATTCAGAATTGTTAAAATTGTTCTGTTCCAATATGCAAGATGGCCGCCAGGGGGCGGCCATCTTGAAATTCTTCAGACGACATCTCCTCCCAAACTATAAGTCAGATTGAGCCAAAACTTTATGGGAGGCAACAGAGCAACATAGAGATTCAGAATTGTTAAAATTGTTCCGTTCCGATATTTTATTTAAGATGGGCCCCCTCCTCCCCCACCCCCCCCCCCCACCCCTCACCCCCCACCCATTGGCCATCTTGAAATTCTTCAAACGACATCTCCTCCCAAACTGTAAGTTGGATTGAGCCAAAACTTGATGGGAAGCATCACAGTGACACAGAGATTCAGAATTGCTAAAGTCATACATTCCGATGTCCAAGATGGCCGCCATGGTGGCCATCAATATTTTCTTCAAACGACATCTCCTTCCAAACCATGTCAGATTGAACTGAAATTTTATGGGAGGCATTGGAGCAACATAGAGATTCAGAATTGCTAAAACTGTCCTGTTCCAATATCCAAGATGGCGGCCATCTTGAAATTCTTCAAACGGCATCTCCCAAAATGTAAGTTGGATTGAGCCAAAACTTGATGGGAAGCATCACAGTGGCACAGAGATTCAGAAATGCTAAAATCATTCCGTTCCAGTATCCAAGATGGCCGCCACGGTGGCCATCTTGAAATTCATCAAATGACATCTAATCCCAAACAATAAGTCAGATTGAGCTGAAACTTGATGGGAGGCTTTGGGGAGTTACAGAGATACAGATTTGCTAAAATCGTTCTGTTCCAATATCCAAGATGGCTGCCATGGCGACCTTCTTGTAATACTACAAACTACATCTCCCAAACCGTAGGTGGGATTGAGCCAAAACATGAAGGGAGGCATTGCAGCAACATAAAGATTCAGAATTGCTAAAGTAGTTCTGTTCCAATATCCAAGATCGCCGCCATCTTGAAATTCTTCAAAGGACATCTCCCAAACCGTGAGTTGGATTGAGCCAAAACTTGATGGGAAGCATCACAGTGACACAGAGATTCAGAATCGCTAAAATTGTTCCCTTCAGATATCCAAGGTGGCTGCCATCTTGAAATTCTTCAAATGACATGTCCTCCCAAACCATAGGTCCGATTTAGCCAAAACTTGATGGGAGGCATCGGAGCGACATAGAGATTCAGAATTGCTAAAATTGTCAGCCATCTTGAAAATCTTCGAACAACATCTCTTCCGGCCATCTTGTAAGTCTTCAATTGTTATCTGCTCCCGAACAGTAATGGAGGATGGAGGAGAAAGTTGGTGTAAGGCATCGGGGCAGCATGGCAATTTCGAATTGCTAAAATGATTCCATTCTGATATTCAAGATGGCCACCATGGCAGCCATCTTGAAAATCTTCAAATCACATCTGCTACTGAAGGGTAAGTCTGATTGACCTTAAACATGATGGGAGGCATTGGGATGTTATGCAAATTCAGAATTGCTAAAATCCTTCTTTTCCAAAGTCCAAGATGGCCGCCATCTTGAAATTCTTCGAATCACATCTCCTCCCAAACAGTAAGTCAGGTTGAATCGAAACTTGATGGGAGGCATCGGGGTAAAATGGAGATTCAGAATTGCTGAATCATTCAATTCCAATATCCAAGATGGCCACCATGGTTCTATCTTGAAACTCTTCAAACAACATCAGCATTCTAAATTGCTAAAGGCAATCTGATCTGATAGCCAAGATGGCCACCATGGCACAATGTAACATATCATGATCAGCCTAATCCAGGTGAGCGATTTCTGGCCCACTTGGGCCTCTTGTAATATTGAAGTATCAATATTTTAAATACTTCAATGCCTTATATATATCAGTTAGATTTTAAAAACCTAAAAAACGAATTGTGAATTGTTCAAAATCTAACTATAAATTGTGAAATCAAATCTGAACTTAGCATAATTGATGACAATATGGAGATAGATATTATCGTACCATATATAATATCCCCAATTATTGTCAGTTAATTCTTTAATGGCCCATTAAATTCGTAACGATAACGTCCATTAAGAATATGTATAAATGCACTAATTAAGGTACATTCTGAATTGGTGAAATTAAAAGTACTAGGAAGATCCTATAATATACATTCTGAATTGGTGAAATTAAAAATACTAGAAAGATCCTATAACTAGACGAAAGTACTGATCTTCCTAATTTTTAAGACAATCCAGTCTAATAACAGTATCAATTATGCTCTGACTTGATTGTCTTCTGCTATTTTAATTGGAGATATCCATCATTGGATACTGTACCATTATGTTTAGGGGACAATACATCCGGGTAGGGAATTTCTGGATTGTACCGTTTCCATTACTCGTTAACTAAGATGTTCGAATGTCATAAAAACCAGCAGGAAACTAGTTCATCTTAATCAGAATGTATGATAAATGAGGAATATGATGTATTTATTAAGTATACGAATCTTCTTCTATTAGAATATCTATGAAAGTGGGAAGATAGACAATGGAAGATTTGGTTTTATTACTTATAATTATTGTTGATGTTTAGAGGAGGTAAAACTAATCATTGCGTTAATACTCCCCTTAGAAATTCCCTTTTGTATCAGACTTAAGGAAAAGTACTGATTAGACCAGTACAGTATGTCTGTTTAGGTCTGGAATTATTATCGGCCGCATATGTTTTTAGACCATTCTGTGGCCGAAAAACCTAATTGTTATTCTCAGCAGAAAAAAAAAAACACTTCGCAATTAGATTTTTTAACTTCCTGAACTAAAACTAATTTGATTATTAACCTTCTCCAGGAGTCTGGACATGACAGACATGGACTCTTGTTACCATACATGCCATAAGCTGTGGACTAAAACCTGTGAGATAAGGCATAAGGGAGATTTGACAAAATTCTGTGAGATTTTCTTAAACATCACTTTGGAGTTTCCCCAATATAGTCTAAAGGTTTTGTGTTTTTTTATGTAAGAAGCTTGTGAAAACCACAACAGTGTGTGATTTATGTTTATTTCTTCATAAAATCTGTTGTAAATTGGTCTGAAAAGTCTGTGAGATTTGAATTTTTTATGGGAACTGCCTTATAGATGGGCCAAATTCTGTGAGATTTTACCTCACAGTGTGAGATATGGCATGTATGTTAATCATTGTCAGTGGGAACTAAGAACTAAGACTGATAGTTTTCCAAACTTAAAGAGTATTAATCTCTACTAGACTTTCTAAGCGAATAAAAATCTAGAAAGGACATATGTTATACTTATTTGCATTATACATCATAAAAGTCAAAATTTGACGATGTATATTTTATATATATGATTATTAACCTCATTTTAGATAGGAAAGAACTAAAAAGAATTTATGCGATCCATATATAGTTCTATTCCTAACAGAAGAAGTTAGTGAATAAAATCTTCTGAAATTTTAATGAGTATATTATCAAAGTATCAGTTATCTTTTCAAAGAATGATCCTTGATAATTACACCAATTTATCGAATATAATTTAGATGTTTTTCTATCACTCTATCAGGTTGTAGCATTATCTGAACATAGACAACCTGGGTAAGTCGAGCGCTTTTTATTCACTATACCAAGTTGTAGCGTTATCTGAATGTAAGCAACCTGGGTAAGTTAGGTATTTTTTAACTACTCTTCCAAGTTATAGCGTTATCTGAACATAATCAACCTGGGAAAGTTAGGTAGTTTTTAATCACTCTACCAGGTTGTTACATTATCAGAATATAAACAACCTTGGTAAGTTAGGTATTTTAATCACTCTACCAGGTTATAGCATTATCTGAACCTAAGCAACCTGAGTCAGTTAGATGTTTTTCTAACACTCTATAAGTTTGTAGTGTTATCTGAACGTTAACAACCTGAATAAGTTAGATATCTTCCTACAACTCTACCAGATTGTATCGTTATATGAACGTAGAAAATCTGAAAAGAATGTGTTTAAATTATGATACGTAAATGATTATAGGTAAATGATTATAGGTAAATAAGGGAATTGGCTGCTACTTTTCTTATAAATCATATTGGCTTCTCTGTTTCTTTTTTCTTTTGCAAGAGAACAAAAGAAATTGAAGAGAAAGATAAACAATACGATATATCCTCTTCTTATTAATGTCAGACATGGAGTTCGCCCCTTGCAGTAAAGCCTTAAAGAGGTGAAGAACCTTTTCAGTTCAGCTTAAAGAGGAACAGATCTGAAGTCTTTAAAATACTGTTAGTAATCAATAACAATATACTTTCCAATCATTCCTCAAAGATTAGCACTCTTTAATTATTCATTGATTTCAGAAGTTAGTTCGTAACTATTATTTCTAATTCAATGATAATTAGGAATATTGAGGATTCTGATATTCATTCAATAATGATTGCACAGAATTCCTTTAAGATAATTGATTCAAAGCACTCGTTGCTGTTTAATGACTGGTGCTCGATGATTTGCCTGGTGCCCGGTGACTTGTGCCTAGTTGCCCGATGACTGGTGTCCATTGCATGATAACTTCGTGTAATAACCAGTGACTTGATGACCGGTGACTGGTACCCGGTAGTCGGTACTTGGTATCAGATGACCGGTGACTGGTTACCCGGTGACTGGGCATCCGATGCCCGGTTGACCGGTGATTTATTACTGGGCAATACATTGCCTAGTTGACCGGTGGCTGGTGACTAGTGCCTGGTTGACTGGGGATAAGTTGCCTGGTGCCTGGTCGTCCAGTGCCTGGTTGACTGGTGCCTGGTGAAGCTGACTGTTGTCTGGTGAAGAATGACCGATGACTGGTTGACCGGTGACTGCTGGACTTATACCACGGGTGCCTTTAAACCCCTAATGTTGCCACCTAATGAGTCTTACCCCGGCAGTATAGCCCTGAGGGGTGGTTTAACCCAACAAGGTTGACAACTTTCTTTTCTAAGTCAGTTTCTTCCCCAAAAAAGATTTTCTCGTAGAGTATAGTCTTCGTTGACTGTAAGATCCAAAGTTCTATTCCAGTTATAACATATCAAGGCAGTAGATAACCTGGAACAAACAGAATGAAATAACTATTTGGAAATATGCACAACTTCCATACTAAACACAACGGTCGTAACGATAAATATGAAAGTCGTGAAAACATATTACGTAAACATATTACGTAAATTGACGATCAAATTTCACAAGAAATAGAAAATCGATTTAATGAAAATAACGTAATCCTCCGTGGAAGGAATGATCAAGAAACATAATAAAGCTGGAAATAAGAAAATAGACCAGAGAAAAGAAAAGCAAATTAGAATTTTTCCACCCAGTAAAAATTCCTGTTTATTTTTCTTTGTTCCACAGAAAAGAAACTAACAGTGATCAAAAGAGCAGGAAGAGTGATGTCACACAGGTATCTCTTAAAGGGATCTTCTGGATTAAGACTCTTTAAACGACTGAACTGCTGCAGATTAAAATGATTTTTTAAATCTGATCTTCCCTTGAATTAATGCTTGTCATTATTTCAGGGAAAATCATCACAAATATGTTATTTGTTTGTTTGTGTTGAGGTTTTACGGCCCAGTCAACCCAGTGGGGTCATGTTGAGCGCAGTCATTTTACCTAACCACACTTTTACTAGGCAGGCTTAGTCCTCTAGGCGGTTAACCAGTATTGTGCACATTCTTTCGCCAGAAACTGACAACTGCCCTTCTTGAATCAGCGGAAGGGAGAGACCTACCGTAGAAAATATTTCACGATCAATCTCCATGAAAGAATGTTGCCGACCTCGGCGGGGGTTGAACCCGCGACCTCCTGGTTTCCAGTCGGATGGCGCATCCAACTGAGCCACCAAGGCCGGCTAAATGTGTTATTTTCTTATCATCATGTGCAGGCTAAAGGTTTCATTCCAAAATTTTGAAAGTGAAATTCCTTGACAAGATATTTCAGATGGGACAGACCACACATGATGTACGGCAATTTCCTTGATTGGATAAGATATCTGGTTGCATGGCAACCAGTAATAATAATGATAGTCCAGGGAATTAATTGGAGCCTAGGATTAGAATAGACAATCAGACATTTTAAATACAGTCAACATTTATCATTTACTAGCTGAACTGAAATATTAGCAGACAAAATTTTAAAATACTTTTCTTTTACTCGGAAAATAGGGCTTAATGTTTGATGCGGATCATAAAAATAGCAGGCAAAATTTTGTCAGTGTTCACTATCTCCTTAACTTTTGAAGTGCCAAGCAAAAGTGTTGCAGATGACATTCTATTGTTAGCTCACAAAGTGCTCAAGGTGAGCTATTGTGATCACCCTGTGTCCGTCCTATGTGTGTTGTGTCTTCAACATTTATTTCGTTCACTCTCTAGAAACTACATATCTTCATGAAACTTTACCAGAATGTTTGACGTGATAATATTTCGGTCAAAATTGAATATGGGTCATTTCAGGTCAAAAACTAGGTCACTAGGTCAAATTTTTTAAAAACCTTATTCACCCACTAGAGGCCACAGTTTTGCTTCAGTCTTAATATACCAGAATGTTTGTCTGGATGATATCTCAGTCGAGTTTGAATATGGGATATGTCAGGTCAAAAACTAGATCACTAGGTCAGATTTCTTTAAAACCTTGTTCACCCTCTAGAGGCCACAGTTTTGCTTCAGTCTTCATGAAACTATATCAGAATGTTTGTCCTGATAATGTCTTGGTCAAGTTTGAATATGGGTCATGTCGGATTAAAAACAAGGTCACTAGGTAAGATTTGTTCAAAACCTTGTTCACCCTCCAGAGGCCACAGTTTTGCTTAAATCTTTATAAATTTTTTACCAGCATGTTTCTCTTGATGATATCTCGGTCAAGTTCAAACATGAGTCATGTTGGGTCAAAAACTAGGTCACTAGGTCAAATTTCTTTAAAACCTTGTTTGCCCTACAGAGACCACAGTTTTGCTTTAATCTTCATGGAATTTTACCAGAAAATTTGGTTTGATGATAT
Organism: Anodontia alba; assembly: GCA_964016985.1. Taxonomy (NCBI): domain Eukaryota; kingdom Metazoa; phylum Mollusca; class Bivalvia; order Lucinida; family Lucinidae; genus Anodontia; species Anodontia alba. Next base: position 63,064,604 of record OZ024826.1, on the reverse strand, counting down.
CTTGGTCAAGTTTAAATATGGGTCATGTTGAGTCAAAAATCAGGTCTTTAGGTCAGATTTGTTTAAAACCTTGTTCACCCTCTAGAGGCCTTAGTTTTGCTTCAGTCTTGATAAATTTTTTGCTTGATGATATCTCGTTCAAGTTTGAATATGGGTCATGTTGGGTCAAAAACTAGGTCACATTTCTTTAAAATCTTGTTCACTTTTGAGGCCACAGTTTTTAGCTCACCTGAGCAAGGCTCAGGATGAGCTATTGTGATCATTTGCTGCCCGTCGTCGTCGTCTGTCCATCCACACCTTTGAACGACTTCTCTGAAACCCTGGTCCAATTTTCTTCATGTGGAGCCTTCTGTTAAAGGGGGATTGAAAATTTGTACAAACGGTCACGGTCCATTAATCGAGACGGCCGCCATGCCAATATATAGTAAAAACACTTAAAAATCTTCTTTTCCAGAACCAGAAAAGCTTTGGTATATAGCATCATGGACTCAAGGTCTACCAAGTTTGTTCAAATGATGACCCTAGGTTGACCTTTGACTTTTTTACGGCAAGGTCAAATTTGTATGGGGAAAATTTGTATGGGGAAAATGTTGAAAAGTCATTTTCTCAAAATGTATTAAAGACTAATGGCTGAAACTGACAATATGTGAATAAAGTTGTACAACATTTTAGTTATAATCAAAATTTTGTCCCCTGGGGGTTATCTGCCTAAATGTCTTCTTCTCTTAAACTGTTTGAGCAATTTTTACCAGTTTTCACTTGGTGCATTCTGTCAAAAGGATTTTGCCAATTTGTTCAAATGGTTGCGTGCCATCGAATAAGATGGCCACCATGCCCATATAAGGTAAAAAACACTTAAAAATCTTCTTCTCCAGAACCAAGAAAGCTTTGGGGCTGAATCTTGGTATATAGCATCGAGGACTCAAGGTCTACCAAGTTTGTTCAAATGATGCTGTAAGTGGACCTTTGACCTTTTTTATGGCAAGGTCAAATTTGCATCCCTATACATTTATAATGTATGATTAAAGTGGTAAAATGTTTAATTTTGCCCCCTGGGGTCATTTGCCCTTGCTCCTGTGCTATATACAGGTATAAAACCATGGAATCTTTAAATGTCTTCTCTAAAACAACTTGACCAATTTTCACCAGATTTTACATGGGGCCTTCTGTCGAAGGGATGTTGACACTTTATTCAAATGGTTCTGCATCATTGAATAAGAACAAGAAAATGAAAACTAATAAATATGAGTTTGGTCACATGACCAATATGGCCGCCATACCCATATAAGGTCAAAACCCTTTTAAAAATTTTCTTCTCAGGAATCAGTGGGCTGATTATCATGAAACTTGGTATGTAGCATTGAGGACTCAAGCCAATCATAGTTTATTCAAATGATGACCCCTGGATGGCCTTGACCTACTTTAGGCCAAGGTCAACTTTTGGTCACATAGGCTTTTGTATGGGAAAAAGTCAAAACTATATTTTTCAGAAACTATTCCAGCCTGTGATCTGAAAATGTGCAGATGCAGGTAGCTAAATAAGTAAATGAAACATACTCAAGGTCAAGGTCATTCCTTGACCTTTGCCCAAGGTCATTCAGGTATGAAAATTAAAATTTGTTTTTCTCAGAAACCTTTGGGCCATTTGTAACCAAATTTCATAGGAAAGCTTTTAGGAACAAGGAAATGAAAATTAATAAATTTGAGTTTGGTCACATGACAAATATGGCTGCTATGCCCGTTTATGGTAAAAACATTTAAAGAACCTTCCGCGGAACCAGTGGACCAATTGCCTTGAAACTTGGTATGTAGTATTTGGGTCTCGGGGGCCCATTGTAGTTTATTCAAATGATGATTGACTTGACCTTGACCCAATTTACATCAAGGTCAACTTTGGTCGCATATGCTTTTATATGGGAAAAAGTGGAAATTGTTAATTTTTTGGAAACTGTTGTTGCCTGTGAACTTTAATTTTTATTTGGAATCAGCTAAATGAGTAAATGAAGCTACATGAGTAACAAAGGTCAAGGTCACTCCTTGACCTTCCTTAGCACAGAATTTAACATAATCAGCAATTAAATTCATGGTGCAGACCCTGGGTTCATGATCCTAAGGAGGGACATAAAGCCCCATAACATGAGCCTGGCTTCCAATAAGCATGTTAACGGTCCATGGGACAGTCTTCTATAATGGGCTTCAAATTCATTTAAAAAAACACTCAGCACTGAGGTGAGCGGTTTAAGACCATTGGTCCTCTGGTTCTTCAATCTTCATGGAACTTTACCAGAATGTTTGACTTGATGATATCTTGGTCAAGTTGGAATATCAAAAACGTTCCAACTGGAAATCCAAGATGGCCCCCATGGCCATCGTCTTGAAAATCTATATTGAACTTCTCTTGAACTGAAAGGCCAGTTGACTTGAACTTGTCTGGTAATCAGATGAGTGATACAAGGCCATCTTGGCCCTCTTGTTTTAGCTCACCTGAGCAGAAGGCTCAGGATGAGCTTTTGTGATCACTTGCTGTCCGTCGTCTGTCTGTCCACATCTTTGAACGACCTCCTCCGATTCCCCTGGCCAATTTTCCTCAAACTTTATACGGAGCCTTCTGTTAAAGGGGATTGAACATTTATACAAATAGTCACAGTGTTAATTAAGATGGCCGCCATGCCCATATATGGTAAAAATACTTATAAATCTTTTTCTCCAGAACCAAGAGAGCTTTGGGGTTGAATCTTGGTATATAGCATCAAGGACTCAAGGTCTACCAAGTTTGTTCAAGTGATGACCATAGGTTGACCTTTGACCTTTTTAAGGCAAGGTCAAATTTCATCCCCATGCATTTGTATGGGGAAGATGTTGAAAAGTCATTTTCTCAAATTGTATCAAAAACTTATGGCTGAACCTTACAATGTATGATTAAAGCAGTAAAGCTTTTTAGTTACAATCAAAATTTTGCCTCTGGGGGTTATCTGCCCTTGCCCCTGGGCTATATACATGTATAAAATTGTGTAATTTTTAATGTCTTTTTCTCTGAAACAGCCTGTGCAATTTTCACCAGATTTCACATGGGGCCTTCTGTCAAAAAGGTATTGATAATTTGTTCAGTTGGTTCTGTGCCATTGAACAAGATGGCCACCATACCCATATATGGTAAAAAATCTGAAAAAAATCTTCTTCTCCAGAACCAAGAAAGCTTCGAGGCTGAATCCTCATATATAGCGTTGGGGACTCAGGCTCTACCAAGTTTGTTCAAATGATGATCGTAGGTCGAAATGATGATCGTAGGTAGACCATTGACCTTTTTAAGGCAAAGTCAAATTTTCACCCCAATATATTTGTATGGGGAAAATGTTGAAAATTAATTTCTCAGTATGCATTAATTCTTATGGCTGAAATTTAAATGTATATGATTAAAGTAGTGAAACTTTTTAGTGACAATCAAAATTTTGCCCCTGGGGGTTATCTGCCCTTGCCCCTGGGCTGTATACAGGTATAAAATTGTGTAATCTTAAAATGTCTTCTCTGAAACTGCTTGACCAGTTTTCACCAGATTTCACATGGGGCCTTCTGTCAAAGGGGATATTGACAATTTGTTCAAATGGTTCTGCATTTTGAGCAAGATGGCTGCCATGCATTGAGCAAGATGGCTGTCATGCCCTTATATGGTAAAAACACTTGAAAAGTCTACTTCATACATGCTATACCTCCCACTGTGAGACGAAATCTCACAGAATTTTGGCCCTTCTGGACCCCATTTCCCATAAGATTTTCAAATCTCACAGAATTTTCATACCATTTAATAAGCTATTTTCTGAAGAACTAGAAATAGATCACACATTAACATGGCTATCCCAAGCTTAATTCATTAAAATAATGGCTTTTAATTTACTTATGTAAGCTTGAAAGTGATTTTCATAAAAATCTCACAGAATTTCTTCAACTCTCTAAAAATTTGCAAAATCTCACAGATTTCTGTCAACAGCTAATGGCATGTATGCTACTTCTGAACCAAGAAAGCTTTATGGATGAATCTTGGTATATAGTATAGAGGACTCAAGGTCTGCCAAGTTTGTTTAAATGATTGTCTTAGGATAACCTTTGATCTTTTTACAGCAAGGTCAAATTTGTATCCCCATACATTTGTATGGGGGAAAAGTTGAAAAATCATGTTCTCAAAATATATTAAAGAATGATGGCTGAAACTTTCAATTTATGATCAAAGTAGTAAAACTGTTTACTTACCATAAAATTTTGGGGAGTTATCTGTCCTTGCCCCTGGGGTATATACATGTATAATATCATGAAATCTTCTAAAGGTCTTCTTCTCTGAAACCGCTTGACCAATTTTCACCAGATTTCACATGGGGCCTTCTGTCAAAAAGATGTTGACAATTTATTCAAATGGTTCTGCACCATTGAACAAGATGGCTGCCATGCCCATTTATGGTAAAAACTGGAGAAATCTTCTTCTCCAGAACTAAGAAAGCTTTGAGGCTGAATATTGGTATACAGCATTGGGGACTCGAGGTCTACCAAATTTGTTGAAATGATGATACTAGGATGACCTTTAACCTTTTTATGAAATGGTCAAATTTGTGTCCTAGTTGCTGTGGCAATATTGGAAGAATGTTGCATGGCATTTGCAGATATGCAATAGCTATTTTTATCAGGTGAGTGAATTGTGGCCCACGGGCCTCTTGTTATTACTTTCTCAGAAAAATAAAAATAAAATGTTTCAGAATGTTGTCTGCCCCAGTTGTGATTGGTGCTTTCAGGGTTAACAGGAGATAATTTGCATGACAGAAAAAGTTATATGGTATATTTTCTGGAAAAAGAACCATTTTTTATTTCCAAATTTTGTCAGGAATTAGGGAATGAGACGAAGCATTACTGGCAGAGTTTAAGACCCAGATTGTAAGTTTTATTATCTATTCATGAAAATATTTTTTTTTCTTTTATTTCTGCATGTAAATGTTGAATCTTTTTACAATCACCTCAAAACAATAATTCTTAAAAAAAAAACAAGAAAAAAACAAAACAAAAAAAAAAACACACATTTGTTATTGAGTCTCTAATGAGATTACACAATCTTAATTGTGATAGCATATTCACCCTGAATATTTGAACACCTCATCTCCTTACCATACTTATCCTGAAATTTGAAGTGTTTCTTTTTACTACCTGTTGTTGTGTAAAAAATACTGGACGACTGGTAAACAGTGTAGACCCTGATAAGAAATTACAGTCTAGTGTCTGATCTGGGTCTTTGCTGTTGTCTTAAGGCTAGCTCTCTGAATACTTAGTGTAAAAAGTGTAAATACAGTTTCTGCTTCTTATCAATGAATTCTAGTGGTCATGTACCATTTCTGTGGAATTATGCTACTCAGAATTTTTAAGCATCACTTGATAAAAGGGTAATCCTGAAAAATATATTTATTTTTTTATCCCATTATCCCATGATTATTACATATTGAAAATGATAAAATTTGTAATCAAGTTACAATTTTATGAAGAAATTTATACTTACATGATACGAAAGTACGCTAGGATTATTTCCCTTTCAAGTTCGAATAACCTGCAAAAATTTATCAAGCGTCTATATACTCATCATGTGACTTCACACTAAGACGCTTGGTTACACGTATACCACCTCAGTTCTATACGGCGACAAACAGTTTGCCACTAATATAAACTATGGGGAGGAGGGTGGGTAATTATCATGTAAGTATAAATTTCTTCATAAAATTGTAACTCGATCACAAATTTTATCATTTTATTTCATAAATTTATACTTACATGATACGAAAGTACGATAGGATGATTCCAAAGCCTTCACTTTGACTGGTGGTATGATTCTTCATCATTCTTCAATTTCATGAATAATAAACCACAAATTTTCATCCCATTTTATACATGTATGTACACTTATACACAGAAAAACACACCCTTGAGTGTGAAAAAGGCTCCTTAGCCTGACGTATGATTCACAGTCTATCTCAGTTATATACGTGACTAAGATCTATTTACAGTGTTTATATCGTCCCCTGAGCGCAATACTATTGTAACTCAATTTTTGTCAAAAAATGTTTTTTTGGCTAAACATTGTCATTAACCATTCATACATCTACACATAAAATGATAGAGCAAATGGCTAAATATTTTTTGAGATATTTGATTATAAAATTTTTTGTCACTTTTATAGCCGAGCGCAATACTATTGTAACTCAAGTTATCATAGTATTGCACTCAGCTAACTTACCTTACTGAGTGTAAATGAACTGAGTGCAAAACTATGATAATTAAAATTACAACAGTATTGCACCCACCAAGCTTAGACTTCTAGTGTAAATAAACCTAGTGCAAAACTATGCTAACTTAAATTATAACAAGTTGCTATAAGTGAATTGAGTTCGAAACCATGATAATTTTCTATATTAACCCACCTTCGAAGAACTTGGCGGTGCATATTGCTTTTGGTTGTTCATTCATCTGTTAGTTTGTCCATCCATTTGTCACACTTTGTCATCAAGATATCTCAATATTACAGTAATAGTTCATACTGTATTTACCCTAAATATTTCAATACCTCAACTCCTATCCATACTTGCTCTAAAGTTTGATCTAGTCTATTTCTTTAGTAATTTGTATGTCTGAAAATGGCTGGATGAGTGGCAAACAGTGTCTTGCTAAGATGCCACATTTCTATTTGGAGCTATACTGATTGCGCTGACCAGCCTTTCTGTTCAATTAGTCAGGTTAAATATGATCAAGCTAACTGCATTGTTATTCTTAATACTGGTATCAGAAGGTTGTTGGTTCCACCCCCATCAGGTCAGCACAGGGAACATTCTTTCGTAGAGACTGATCATAAAATACTTTCTACGACCATTATCTCCCTTCTGCTGATTCAAGAAAGGCAATTGTCATTTTCTTGGGAAAGAATGTGCACAATACTAGTTAATGGCTTAGAGGACTAAGCCTGCTCAGTAAATGTGTGGTTAGGTAAACTAACTGTGCTCGACATGACTTCATTGGGTTGACTGGGCCATAAAACCTCAACACAAAGAAACAAATAAGCTTGCATGAAAACATCCAGAATTTTGGATATGCATATGAAGAGACTTAATAAAACTGCATCCCCAAATTTTTTTTTGCACTCTTGGTTTCCAAAGGCAACCTTTTAGATTATTATTTTACTTTATGGCAGCTGGTGTTAAGTGCTGTTTGGCATTTGTAACAGGTCTTCCTGTGCTTCATCATAGTGCAGAATGTATTTTTATTTCCTTTTGGATTACTGAGCCCATTCTGGTTGCTTTGAAAATCGAAAAATGCTTAAGCCAGTGCTAGGATGCTTATGAAGCCTTGCAAACTACCTTGCTGCTTATGAAGAGACTCCGATTTTCATTCTTTTTTGTGTTCTTTGTTTCGAAAGGCAACCTTTCAGATTTTTATTTGGAACATAATTTTATTCAATAAACTGATAATACTTGAAGTAAAGCATCAATATCAATAATAGTGTTTGTGACTGGTTTTTCAAATAGGTTACTTGATACAACTATACAATGCAACACGGTTTTCTACAGATCATAATATTAATTATAATTACTTTTTGTGTTTTAAAAACTCTGAAGTCATATTAAGTAACATTGAAAAGTCTGTTCAATCTGTAATGTAATGAATCTGAGCCATCAAACTTATTCTTTGCAGAACATTTATATCAGATACATGAATTGTTATTACCCAAACATAATTATTTTTAAATTGTACAAACATTGCATCCATATTGTTTTAACACCCACACCCACACACTCCCCAACACACATTATAGTGAATGTTGTATATAAGCTGGGTTCCCACTAAAAAGAATATTTTTGCATATAAATGATGCATTCTTAAGGACATTTTAGCTTGCACTGGTGCCCAGGTGTTTTTTTCCTCCAGGTACTCTAGCTTCCTCCACTTTGTAGCTTGGATTGACTCAAATTTATAAGTGAAATAATCTTGTTAGGGTCATAAAACTGGACATAATAAAATAGAACTTGCTTCATGTAACTTATTCCTTTTAATACTGAAGAGGTTGCACGCAGGTTTGATTTGTATTTTAAGATTCATGTCTGTTGACTCAGTGTACAATGTTGACATTGACTATTTCTGGTGTAACCTATTTGGGCAAGTATTTTATCCCACTATGCCTTAGTCCAAGAAGCTATTATTTTGTGCATAAACAAACTTTGACAAATAGTGATAAGACTTAGCAAGCATGGCATTTAACATGGCATACACTGTTTACATAAAATAAATGCGCTTCTGAAAAAAATAATGAACATTATGATGCCAGACAACCCCAGTACTAATACTTGTTTTACATCACACCAACAACTCGGTTACATGGAATGACCTTTGTTTAAAGTCCCAGCCAAAAGAATAAAGAAGACTGCGTAGTGGGAATTGATTCATAATTCCTGGTTTACAAGGCAAGGAACTTTACCACTACACCACAGAGGCTTCCCTAATACTGATAAAGGACTGGCCTAAATTATACAGTAGAGTAGTTTACTAATTTACTATGCATTAAGGGATAAAGAGAGTAGCCATAGTTCTAGATAATTTGAGGGATATTTGTTTCTTTTTTCTGTAAAGAAACTTACGTTGTTGGTGTGCATTAAATGCACTTTGTCATAAAAACAAAAAAAATGATGGGGGTTCTTGGTAGAACTGCCAGTTCGAACCGTCTGATTATAGAAGCAAGCTGTGGGTACTGGACAGAACTGTCTAAATGAGTATTCACAATACAGATGTATGCTTTTTATGGAAACTGGTAGAAAATAACACTAAATTATTACTGTTATCCCAAGCACTGAATCTGCCAGTAAAAACATAAGTAAATACTCCTCATTGGGCAAGCACTGTAAAGCTGGCTAGCCCCAGTCATCCTAATCAAGTAAAAGAGAAGAGCCTTCATAACCTTTTTTATTTCAAAGAAATCTTAAAGCAACTAAAAAATCTTGACGTTGATCTGAACAGAGATAAGGCTTCTTAATAGTTCTTCATAAATCTAGAGCATAACCCGTACTCTGAAGCATACTGTTCAGTATGACCGATAACCCATACATGGTGAATCAGCCACAACATACTACACCACCTCTAAATACATCAAGCATAGGCCTTAAACAGCTCAGATAACAAAATGCTATACATGTAGGTTTGTTTCTGGTTTCTTGTGCCCACATAATTATGGTATTTTGTATGTGTGCACAGACTTTAAGAAAGCATAGGTTTGCCTAAGATTTTGCTTTCACCAATGCAGCAATTAGCCATTTTTATATGGAGCAGTTCTAGGAAATAAAACATAAAAATTACATCTACTATTAGTTTCCTTAGACCTTAACCTACCCAAATTATAATGTTATACCATTATATCCAAACATTGTTTCAAATAAAAAAAAGATATACATGTATCACCCTATTAAGAAATTTTATACGATTTGAAAGAATTTAAATGATAAATTTCTCTGAATATTCAGTTTTTAAAATTTTGGATTTCAGTTTCTTAAGGAGTCCTGTTTGTGGTTTTCTTGTGTTCTGGCTTCAGATCATCATTGAGTCCCTTTCTTTGTTTCATCAGTGTTTGTGAGTATACATGTATGTTTCACTGTGATTAGGTAGAGGACCCTTTTATATCTTTATGGGCCGAACATAATTGTTACAATGTAATTTGTAGCTGCATCAGAATTAAAGGTGAGGTATCATTCAAATAAAACTGGTTTATTATGCCCCCAGTAATTTTTCTACTGACAATTCCAGGGGATGTTGAGGGAGAAGAGGGGGTGGGGTCTCTGTTGAAGTTCTTCTTTGTGCATCTGTGGTTTTATATGTGGCAATTTGTATTGTTTCTTCTTCATCTCTCCTTATTTTGGTGCCCGGGGGAGGCTGTACTTCATGATTTTAGCTTTTTATGGGTATCTTCATGTCTTCATTTATATTGTTATACTCCCACCATAGGTATGATGCCAGGGGCTTATAGTGTTCAGGTTGTGTGTATATGTGTATGTTATTCCATCAGTCCGTCTGTACATATGTTATCCTTTTAGACTCAGATTAAGATTTTTGTAAGAGGTAGATCTCGGTGTTTCTATGATAGTAGCAATTGAAACTTGGTATGAGGATTTATATCTATGAGTACAACAGGAATATACAAGAATCAGGTCACAATGACCCATAATACAAGACAACTGACTTCAGACTTAGGTTTCTTTTGCAAGGTTAAGATTATTGAAAGTGGTAGATTTGAGCGTTTCTATTATTGTAGGAACTTGAAATATGGTATGAGGATTTAACTGATTCATACTGCCATCCGTTGCACAGTTTTATGGAGGTACCAAAGATGGGGGAAACTGTGTACTTTGGACAACATTTTCTAGTTAATTCTAGTACCGTTTAAAATTTATCTTCTAAACCTCCTTATGCAAGTAGACTTAGCACTTTGTAAATTCCCTATCAGGAAAATCATGGCTTACTAAAGGATTTTCTTCCACCTTGGTTATTACATTCAAAGACAGACAGAGTTATATATAGATCCTATGTCCCATCCTTCAGCATAATGCTAGGGGCATTTAGTATTCAAACTGTCTGTTTGTGCATACATGGAGAATGTTGTGGAACTCTCTGGTAGATTTACTGATACATGTATTTGGTGAATTTACTGGATTTTTACCCTGTAAATGTACAGAATCTATTGGGGCAAAAAAATATAGCTATTGGAAAGATCACATCTGTTGTACATATGAAGCTGTCTTTTTATAGCATTTTTAAACAATCTGGCTGTTACAGAAGACTTCCAAAGATTCAAGTTGTTTTTGTTTTTAGAAATGGAGCAATTTTAATCACATGTACTTGATATTTCTCTGCTACTGTTTCTCCTACTATATATACACAAACATTTATGGTATTCATTCATACAGGCAAACAAAGTGTGTGGTAAGGCATTTTAGATACAATATACTTTTTCAGTGGCATTTTTGTATCATATTAAAATACAAACAAAGTGTGTGTAGGAGTTAAGTTGAGTGAAATTGGATAATTTTTTCATTAAAAATATTTTCTGGTACTCTTCTTTTAAGAATTTTTCCCATCTTATTAGACCAGTACCATACTTGTCAGTCCCAGTTGTCATTTGAAATACGTGGACCAGATTAAAAAAGAATATCATTTTAAAATGTTGACCCATCTATTTTAAGCCCCTTTGTAGTGTTGCTTTAATTAGACAACACTGACAACCGGCCACTGGCATTAAGGTTTTTCTCTTATGCAGTGTTGGGGATATTCTAATAACTTATATTCTGTAAATTAATGCCTTTCTTAGACTTTGTTCATTTCTTTATACATTATTCTGTTTCATGTTCAACAGTTGTATCTGCATTATATAAACAAGTTGCCATAGTTTTGCACTCAATACATTATGTAAAATGCACATGTAGCTTAGTGCAATACTATGGTAACTTGAGTTACAATAGTATTGCACTCACACTGATGTTTAATATATTGTCATATGGGTTAGCGCAACACTATGGTAAGTCAAGTTACAATAGTATTGCGCTCAGTAATTTCAGTGCAATATTGTTGTAAGTGGTTATTTTTTCAAATTTTTCTTTCATCAATAAAATGTTTACTAAAATTCTTCATATAGTTTCTGTATTTATCCAGAAGCTATAAGCTACTTGAATATTGCTGTGATTCTCCTTATCAAACTATAATGGTACAGTTTTTTCCTTCTCCTGTAAAGTTTGTCAAAACTGAGTTAGCATAGTATTGCGCTCAGGGGACGATATACTGTTCAACTTTACTGAACAGCAACCTGCCTGGATTAAAACTTGGTGAATACACTAAAATTCCCATTCTTGGGAATTTACTTCTCGATAATAAAACTTGATAGTGGAGTCCTTACTCCAGTCAGCAGCCTCAAGAATTGAATTTAAAGAAGCACCTTTAAACAGTGCCCAAGAAGGCCCTATGGCCCTTGTTGAGTGAGCTTTGACTTTCATGTCAGAATCATCGTAGGCCTGTTTAATGACATTAACAATCCATGTTGAAATAGTCTGTTTTGAAACAGCCTTGTGAGGTTTATTTAAAGAAATGAACAACTGAATTTCCTTCAGAACCAGAAATAACAGCATTTCTCAAATGTTCTGTCCTCGTCAGATAAAACTGAATAGCCCGTTTAGGATCTAACTTCTTATTTCTCTTGAAACATGGAATAAAAATCTTTTTACCTAAATGACCTGGCCTGCCTTGTTTTGGAATTCCTTGTCTAATAAAGACAATACCTTCTGGTAAAATGCTCATATACCCTTCATCTGTCCTTAACGCCTGGATGTCACTGCAGCGTCTGAATGTGGCGATCACTGTACGAAAAACAGCTTTCCAGGTTATATATTTTAAAGAAGTTTTCAACATTGGTTCGAAAGGAGCTTCACATAGTGAATCTAATACCTGTTTTAAATTCTACTCAGGTACCAGTTTGCTCTCGGCAGGTCTAGTATTGAACACTCCTTTCAAAAGCCTGATAATATCAGGGTGCTGACCAATCGGTATATTGTCTAAAGGTGATAACAAAATAGGCAACATAGAACGATACCCTGCTATCGTCCTGTATTTTAGACCCGTATTAAAAAACGATGTCAGAAACTCTATACAATCATTCAAAGTTGCTGAATAGGGATTAATTTGGTTTGATTCACTACACCAGCTATGGAATTTGTGGAATTTGACCTGATAGTCCTTTCTTGTTCCAGCTCTCCAGGATGCTGCCTTGAGCTTTTTAATGTCCTTTGAAAAGCCTTTATTTTGCAATGGTCTGTCGATAGCAGCCATGCAGCAAGATTGAACACCTGTGGATTTGGATGATAAATTGTTGTTTTGGGCTGGTACAATAGATTGTGTTGCACTGGGAGTCTCATCGGACATGCAACCGACATTTGAAGAAGATTCGTGTACCAGTTCCTCCTTGGCCATTTAGGAGCTATTAACAGTATTTGGCAACGAAACTTCTTCATATGTTGTATTATCCTGGGTATCAAACAAATTGGGGGAAATGCATATGCTTCCATGCTTTCCCAAGAAATTGACAGGGCATCTGTTGCAAGTGCCAACTGACTGGGAATCCATGAACAATATATCTGCGTTTTCAGATTTGTCTCAGATGCGAATAGATCTATTAATGGAATGCCCCATATCTGAAAAATCTTGTGAGCAACTGAATTGTTCAGTGACCATTCTGTCGGACGTATTTTGATGTGACTCAAATCATCTGCCAGAGTGTTCAATGAGCCTGCTACATGAGCCGCTTTCAACATTACTTTGTTTTCTATTGCCAGATTCCACAAGTCCCAAGCTTGGTAACATAACTGAGGAGACCGAGTTCCTCCCTGTTTGTTATACGCCCGTTTGAAAAATGGGACGTATTATGTTACGGGGTATGGCGTTCGTCTGTAAACTTTTTCGTTTCCGGCTAACTCCTCCTACAGTTTACATCCGATCAAGCTGAAACTTGGTATATAGTTAGACCATGATGTGGCGCAGCGCATATTGTTTTGGGGTTACAGTCCACCAAATGTTTCCAGAGTTATGCCCCTTAGAAAATTTCTGTAAACTTTTCATTTCAAGTTAACTCCTCCTACATTTTACATCCAATCAAGCTGAATCTTCATATATAGACCATGATGTGGAACAGCGCTATTGTTTCGAGGTTACAGTCCACCAAATATTAGCAGAGTTATGGCCCTTTGAAAATTTCAGTAGACTTTTCGTTTCCTGCTAACTCCTACAGTTTACATCCGATCAAGCTGAAACTTGATTTGTAGTTAGACCATGATGTGGAGCAGCGCATCTTATTTCAAGGTTACAGTCCACCAAATATTAGCAGAGTTATACCCCTTTGAAGATTTCTACTAATTTTTCGTTTCTGGCTAAATCCTCCTACAGTTTACATCCAATCAAGCTGAAACTTCATGTACAGTTAGACCATGATGTGGTGCAGCGCATATTATTTCGCAGTTACAGTCCACCAAATATTAGCAGAGTTATGCACCTTTGAAAATTTCAGTAAACTTTTCATTTCCAGCTAAGTCCTACAGTTTACATCCTATCAAGCTGAAACTTTATTTGTAGTTAGACCATGATGTGGAGTAGCGCATATTGTTTCAAGGTTACAGTCCACCAAATATTAGCAGAATTAAACCCCGTTGAAAATTTCTATTAATTTCTATTAATTTTTTGTTTCCGGCTAAATCCTTCTATAGTTTACATCCGATCAAGCTGAAACTTCATAAATAGTTACATGATGATGTGGAGCAGCACATATTATTTCGAGGTTACAGTGCACCAAGTATTTGCAGATTTATGCCCCTTTGAAAGTTTTTGAAAAACTTTTCGCAGCATATTGTTTAGAGGTAATAGTGTGCAAATTTTATTTTTTATAGGTATATTATTTACAAATAACTAAAGTTTTTGTCATATGGGCAAGATATTGATTTTTTTTTTCTTCTTCTTTTATTAGATTTGCAAGGAAACGTTGCCATTATTAAATCTTTATGAATACATAATTCTTTTTGGATTTTTTTTTTTAGTACTCTTCTGATTTGGCTCCCTTGAAGAACAAAAATAAAATCAGTATTAAACAAGTTAAAGGTTTACACAAAAATTTCTTGCAGCATTTTTTTTTTTTTTGGTTGTTTATTTTTGTTTTGTTATTGTTTGGTCCGATATTGAAGTATAGGAAAAACAAATCAGCCAAAGGCTAATATGAGCTTATAATATAGTCATGCTTCTGTGATGTGTCCTCCGTCAGAAAGCACTTCTTCCTAGAAGCAGCAAATTTCTCCCTATTTTCCCAGGAGGGAGAAGTCACTTATTCCTTAATTCCTGGGCCAGCTTGGTTGCTTAGGTTACAGTTCACTAAATATCAGCAGAGATATGCCCCATGAAATTTTTTTATTTATTTTTTTTTTTGTAATTCCACTAATTCCACTTACAGTTTATATCTGGAGCACTAAATTATACAGGAGCCAGTTTTTGTGCTACATCTTTTTACTTGCCACGGGCGTATAATGCCCCGCTTGGCGGAATTCTTGTTTATGTACTGTACCACAGTGGTATCGTCTGATCTGATCAGAACACTGTGGCCTGTAAGCTGTGGCAGAAAATTTACTGTTAAGTAAACTGCTTTCAAATCTAGAGAATTTATGTGCAATGTCTTTTCTTGCTCAGACCAGATTCCTTGAAAATCTCATTGTTTAAATGGCCTCCATAACCTTGCTTTGCAGCATCTGTTGTTATAATCTTTGAGCTCGGTTCTTGACAAAAACTTTTTCCCTGGTTTAAATTCTTTTGATTTAGCCACCAATTTAAATGGTTTTGTAAATGACATTTGTAAGAAACTGTGGCCTGAAGGTCCATAGATATTGGTCTCCAAAAATGTAACAGATGGAGCTGAATTGGTCTCATGAACAATCGAGCGTTCGGAACTAACTCAGTGCATGATGCCATCAAACCTAATAGCTGAAGGTAACTGAGCTGTCATTTCTTTCTTTAAAGTCAGAATGGCTTGATTGATCTTTAAAATTCTCTCTAGAGTTGGACAGACAAGTCCTTTGTCTAGCAGAAACAGGACTCCTATGGAAGTCACCGACTGACTTGGTATTAATGAGGATTTCTCCAGATTGACTGTGAATCCTAGTTTCACAAGGAGATTGAGTGATTTCTCTTTGTCTAACAGCAGCAATCTTTTTGATTTACCAAAAATCAGTCGTCCAGATACACTGCCAGATGGACATTTTGCATTCTTAGATAAGCAGCTATTACCCAAAATATTTTTCGTAAAGGCCCTATGGGCTACCATTGGGCCAAAGCAAACGGAAGTGAATTGTTAAGCTTTGCCTTGAATGCAAAACCGAAGGTACTTTTTGTGAGGGGGATACATTGGGATGTGCAAATAAGAATCCTTCAAATCTACTGAAATCTCCCAATCTCCTTGTTGAACTAGTTTCAAAACTGTGCTTAAGCAATCCATTTTGAAATGCTGTTTCCTGAGATACCTGTTGAGAGGGCATAAATTTATCACTGGCCGCAGATCTCCAGACTTTTTTTGGGACCAGAAAAAAGGTTGAATAAAAACCTTTCTGAATATCATTTTGAGGTACAGGGTCTGTTGCACCTATTTTTAATAATGCATTTACCTCCTGAAGTAAAATACCTAAATTTTGGGCAGTCACATTTATCTGCCACACCCCTGCAAAGGGAGGTTTTGCAATGAAGTCTAGTTTCAGGCCTTTTACAGTCGATAAGATCCACTGATCGTCTGATATCATTTCCCACTCTCTGACAAAATATTTTAGTCTTCCCCCTACAGGTATCTCTGGAAATTTGCAAAACATGGAGTCATGCTTTATTTGCCTTGTTTCCTTGAAACTGAAAGGAACTTACCGAATTAGTCTTAGATGAACTCCCTCTACTGTTGTATCGAGAGGAATAAGAGCTACCTCTACCAGCTCTGCGGTAGTTAGAGTAGGAAGAATTACTGGAATGGTAAGGCTTATAAGAGTCGTCTGACTGTCTCTGCTTTTTCTGACTAGAAGACTCTGTAGAAAAAGAAATCTTTCTTTTACCAAAAGACTTCTTGTTGATTTCTGGCATCAATTCTGACAACTGCTTGTCTTTCTCCTGTCTGTCTTTCAACTTCTTTTCAAATTCTGAGCCGTAAATTCCTTCTCCTGAAAGAGGTGGTTAAAGCTGATTTTTGCAAGTCCTTAAAATCATGCAAACCAGTGTCAGCAACTGTTGCCTTCCTGCGTATCAACTGATGAAATGCCCCAGACCTGCACATTTGATCTAAGGATTTGGTAGAAATGGCGAAAATGTCTCGTACATTCTGTACTGCCTCATCTAAATTGGGAGATGCATTCTTTAAATTTGTAAGTAGCAATCCAAGTGCTTGTTGTGCATAACACAAAGAAACAATCCCCATACGAGCCGCCATTTGACCTTGATATGCTCTTTTCCATAGACTTAAAAAGTTGTGTAAACAAAGACTGAGAATTACCAAAAGCAGCCCTTCTACCATGCTTTTTGATCAACAGTCTCTCAGAAAATTCATCTAAACTTGGAACCTGAAGCATTTTCTCAGAGCTTTCATGAATAGGAAATGCCTGTTTGTATGAGTCTCTATAAGCTGTCAACTTTTCAGGTGCTTGACACCACCAAGAGGAATTTAATACATCTATCTGAGCTTTGTCTAGTCTCAGACCTTCATTTTGATTTGAACTGTTTGCCTGTGCATCATCACCAAACATCTCCATCATGTCATGAGTTAAAGGCTCATTTTCTTCAGAATTGCTTGGAGCAGAATACTTCTGAAATCTGGTGTCGAAAGTTTTGTTCATTTTATGCTAAATCAACTCAGTCGCTTCCCTCAGAAGACAGGAGACCCATTCCCTGACACTCAATTTGCCCAGGTTGTAGCGAAAATACATCATCATCAGAAATGCATGCATTATGATTGACAATACCAAAATCCTTATTAAGACTATTGTCCAAGGGAAGCAAGGGTCTACACACATCTGAAAATGTCTTTTCCCTCAGCCGGTGGTCTGCACGAGCCTGAAGCACTGCTTTCCACATCTGTATTCGGCCTCCACTGATCGGAGCTGTTTGAAGACTTGAGAACTCCCAAAAATTTCTCTAACTTACCATCTAAGGACGAAAACCGGGACTCAAACTGCCCTGCCAACATGTTTTCCAAGTTCTCTAGGTCTGACAACTTCGCTGATGCCCAAGACGACAAATTAGCTGTCATTTTACCTTTCTCTTTCTCTGGTTTTCTTTGCAAGGAAGAACACGCCTTTTTACCAGAAGTGCTACATGCCTCTGCCATGACTAATAAATTGAAATAAATTCAAAGATAAGTCAAAAAATATTTCTCAATGTGCTCTGAACATAAAAGAGCTGAATGCGAGAAATGATCCAAACTGTTTGGCGCCGGAAATAAAACTGAGGTGGTATACGTGCAACCAAGCATCTTAGTGTGGTCACGTGATGAGTATATAGACACTTAATAAATTTTTGCGGATTATTTGAACTTGAAGGGGAAATAATCCTATCGTACTTTCATATCATGTAAGTATAAATTTATGAAACAAAATTTGAATTGCCTCGCCAAATTTCACAACATATTTGAAAATAAGATAGTAGACTGAAAAAAAACAACAACTGATCTAGGGCTATGATCACTAAAACTACATTTTTGGACGTTTTTTTTTTTTTTAAAAATCCGTCCTTTAAAATAGCGATGTCCGGGCGGGCGGTCGTCTGGTGTCATCCCAGGTTTACCTTTAGGTTAACCTTTTTTCAAAGTTGTATGTTACCTTTATTCTTCAGCAGATTGCTTTCATATTTGGTAGGGATGAAGAGGAGGACCAGTAGGTGTGTCACATGCAAGAAAAACAACTCTCACTTTGTTCTTTATGTACTTATCTCCCCTGGGTACCTTTTGGTTAACCTTTTTATAAAGTCATATATCACCTTTATTCTTAATTGGATTGCTTTCATATTTGGTAGAGATGAAGATGAGGACCAGTAGACATGTGATGTGCAAGAGAGACAACTCTCACTTTCTCCATTATGTACTTATCTCCCTTGACATCCGAGGTTTACCTTTTTTCAAAGTTGTATGTTACCTTTACTCTTCAGTGGATTGCTTTCATATTTGGTAGGGATAAAGAGGAGGACCAGTAGGCGTGTAGGGTGCAAGAGAGACAACTCTTACTTTCTTTGTTATGTACTTATCTCCCCTGAAGTCAAAATCTTGTGCAGGCCATAACTCCTATACAGTTTGAGATAATTTGATAATATTTGGTAGGTACATATATAAGGTCAAGTAGAAGTGTTGCATGCAGGAAGGACAACTCTTGCTTTATGTACTTATCTCCCATGAAACCAAAATCTTGTGCAGGTCATAACTCCCATACTGTTTGAGATAATTTGATAATATTTGGTGGGGACATATACCAGGTCAAGTAAGAGTGTCACATGCAAGAAGGACAATATCTTTATTCTTTTTTCAAGTTAACTCCCCAGAATGAATTTCTAAGCCAAATTCTTGTGTACTTCATAACTTCTGAATGGTTTGAAATATTTTGATGGTAGAGGCATAGATAGGGACCAGTAGGCATGCCCTGTATAAGAGAGACAACTCTTGACTTTATTAGGTACTTATCACCCCTGAAGCCGAAAGCTTGTGCAGCCAAAATTGAATTTTGGACAGATTTTTCAAAAATCTGTCCTTCAAAATAGCAATGTCATGGCCGGCGGGCATTGGGTCTCCCGAGGTTTACCTTTTCATTGACCTTTTGAAAAATCCGTCCATAATGCAGTTAGGCATTTTTCTTTTTTTAACTTTGGTAAGTTTTTAGTCATTAACTGTGATCAGTAAGGTTTTTGGTCCATTCTTGTCAAATGTTCATCGAAAAGTTAATGGGCATCCATCTATTGAGAGATGTTTTTTTTTGTTGTTTTTTTTTTTCAGATTTTTTTTTTTTTTTTTTTTTTTTTTTTAAGAAAAATATGAATATCTAAAATGCAAACTTTTGCCCTCAGATCCCACATCCATGTCTATCACACTAGTAACCCCTTCACATGGTATAAAATGGAATTAGTTTTCATAAGAGTCTTGAATATGTTGAGTCTAGTAATGAAATAAGAAGAAAATCATACCAGGTCCTATCAAAAGTTTATCCTTTGGATGTTGACTCTCCTTATACCAGGTCCTATCAAAAGTTTATCCTTTGGATGTTGACTGTCCTTATACCAGGTCCTATCAATAGTTTATCCTTTGGATGTTGACTGTCCTTATACCAGGTCCTATCAAAAGTTTATCCTTTGGATGTTGACTCTCCTTATACCAGGTCCTATCAAAAGTTTATCCTTTGGATGTTGACTCTCCTTATACCAGGTCCTATCAAAAGTTTATCCTTTGGATGTTGACTCTCCTTATACCAGATCCTATCAAAAGTTTATCCTTTGGATGTCTTATATCAAGTCCTATCAAAAGTTTATCCTTTGGATGTTGACTCTCCTTATACCAGGTCCTATCAAAAGTTTACCCTTTGGATGTTGACTCTCCTTATACCAGGTCCTATCAAAAGTTTATCCTTTGATGTTGACTGTCCTTATACCAGGTCCTATCAATAGTTTATCCTTTGGATGTTGATTCTCCTTATACCAGGTCCTATCAAAAGTTTATCCTTTGGATGTTGACTTCCCTTATACCAGGTCCTATCAAAAGTTTACCCTTTGGATGTTGACTCTCCTTATACTGGTATAAGGACTGTCCTTATACCAGGTCCTATCAAAAGTTTATCCTTTGGTTGTTGACTCTCCTTATACCAGGTCCTATCAAAAGTTTATCCTTTGGATGTTGACTCTCCTTATACCAGGTCCTATCAAAAGTTTATCCTTTGGATGTTGACTCTCCTTATACCAGGTCCTATCAAAAGTTTATCCTTTGGATGTTGACTGTCCTTATACCAGGTCCTATCAAAAGTTTATCCTTTGGATGTTGACTCTCCTTATACCAGGTCCTATCAAAAGTTTATCCTTTGGATGTTGACTGTCCTTATACCAGGTCCTATCAAAAGTTTATCCTTTGGATGTTGACTCTCCTTATACCAGATCCTATCAAAAGTTTATCCTTTGGATGTCTTATATCAGGTCCTATCAAAAGTTTATCCTTTGGATGTTGACTCTCCTTATACCAGGTCCTATCAAAAGTTTACTCTTTGGATGTTGACTCTCCTTATACCAGGTCCTATCAAAAGTTTATCCTTTGATGTTGACTGTCCTTATACCAGGTCCTATCAATAGTTTATCCTTTGGATGTTGATTCTCCTTATACCAGGTCCTATCAAAAGTTTATCCTTTGGATGTTGACTTCCCTTATGCCAGGTCCTATCAAAAGTTTACCCTTTGGATGTTGACTCTCCTTATACTGGTATAAGGACTGTCCTTATACCAGGTCCTATCAAAAGTTTATCCTTTGGTTGTTGACTCTCCTTATACCAGGTCCTATCAAAAGTTTATCCTTTGGATGTTGACTCTCCTTATTCCAGGTCCTATCAAAAGTTTATCCTTTGGATGTTGACTCTCCTTATACCAGATCCTATCAAAAGTTTATCCTTTGGATGTCTTATATCAAGTCCTATCAAAAGTTTATCCTTTGGATGTTGACTCTCCTTATACCAGGTCCTATCAAAAGTTTACCCTTTGGATGTTGACTCTCCTTATACCAGGTCCTATCAAAAGTTTATCCTTTGATGTTGACTGTCCTTATACCAGGTCCTATCAATAGTTTATCCTTTGGATGTTGATTCTCCTTATACCAGGTCCTATCAAAAGTTTATCCTTTTGATGTTGACTTCCCTTATACCAGGTCCTATCAAAAGTTTACCCTTTGGATGTTGACTCTCCTTATACTGGTATAAGGACTGTCCTTATACCAGGTCCTATCAAAAGTTTATCCTTTGGTTGTTGACTCTCCTTATACCAGGTCCTATCAAAAGTTTATCCTTTGGATGTTGACTCTCCTTATACCAGGTCCTATCAAAAGTTTATCCTTTGGATGTTGACTCTCCTTATACCAGGTCCTATCAAAAGTTTATCCTCTGGATGTTGACTCTCCTTATACCAGGTCCTATCAAAAGTTTATCCTTTGGATGTTGACTGTCCTTATACCAGGTCCTATCAAAAGTTTACCCTTTGGATGCTATCAAAAGTTTACCCTTTGGATGCTATCAAAAGTTTACTCTTTGAATGTTGACTCTCCTTATACCAGGTCCTGTCAAAAGTTTATCCTTTGATGTTGACTGTTCTTATACCAGGTCCTATCAAAAGTTTATCCTTTGGCCGTTGACTCTCCTTATACCAGGTCCTATCAAAAGTTTACCCTTTGGATGCTATCAAAAGTTTACCCTTTGGATGCTATCAAAAGTTTACTTTTGAATGTTGACTCTCCTTATACCAGGTCCTGTCAAAAGTTTATCCTTTGATGTTGACTGTCCTTATACCAGGTCCTATCAAAAGTTTATCCTCTGGATGTTGACTGTCCTTATACCAGGTCCTATCAAAAGTTTATCCTTTGGATGTTGACTCTCCTTATACCAGGTCCTATCAAAAGTTTATCCTTTGGATGTTGACTTCCCTTATACTAGGTCCTATCAAAAGTTTATCCTTTAGATGTTGACTGTCTGTATGCCAGGTCCTATCAAAAGTATATCCTTTGGTTGTTGACTGTCGGTATGCCAGGTCCTATCAAAAGTTTATCCTTTGGATTTTGACTTCTCTTATACCAGGTCCTATCAAAAGTTTATCCTTTGGATGTTGACTCTCCTTATACCAGGTCCTATCAAAAGTTTATCCTTTGGATGTTGACTTTGGATGTTGAAGCCGGCCTAGGTGGCTCAGTTGGATGCGCCGTCCGACTGGAGACCAGGAGGTCGCGGGTTCAACCCCCGCCGAGGTCGGCAACATTCTTTCGTGGAGATTGATCATGAAATATTTTCTACGGTCATTCTCTCCCTTCCGCTGATTCAAGAAGGACAGTTGTCAGTTTCTGGCGAAAGAATGTGCACAATGCTGGTTAACCGCTTAGAGACTAAGCCTGCCCAGTAAACGTGTGGTTAGGTAAACTGACCGCGCTCGACATGACCCCATTGGGTTGACTGGGCCGTAAAACCTCAACACAAATTTGGATGTTGACTGTCTGTATGCCAGGTCCTGTCAAAAGTTTATCCTTTGGATGTTGACTGTCCATATGCCAGATCCTATCAAAAGTTTATCCTTTGGATGTTGACTGTCCTTACTCCAATTTGTCAAAATTTCATCCTTTGGATGTTGATTGTCCCTATGCCAGGTCCTGTCAAAAGTTTATCCTTTAGATGTTGCCTGTCCTTACACCAGGTCGTATAAATGTTTATTCTTTGAATGTTGCCTGTCCTTATACCAGATTGTATAAAAGTTTATCCTTTGGATGTTGACTGTCCTTACTTAGGTCCTATCAAAATCTTTTGTTTGTTGACAGACCTTATGCCAGGTCCTGTCAGAAAGTTTATCCTTGAAATTTTGGGTGTCCCTATGCCAGGTCCTGTCAAAAGTTTATCCTTGAGATGTTGTTTGTCATTACACCAGGTCCTATCAAAAGTTTATCCTTTGGATGTTTACTGTCCTTTTGCCAGGTGTTATCAAAAGTTTATCCTTTGGATGTTTACTGTCCTTTTGCCAGGTGTTATCAAAAGTTTATCCTTTGGATGTCAACTGTCCTTATGCCAGGTGTCATCAAAAGTTTATCCTTTGGATGTTGAGTGTCTTTATGCCACATACTATCAAAAGTTTATCCTTTGGATGTTGGGTGTCTTTATGTCACATACTATCAAATGTTTATCCTTTGGATGCTGACTGTCTTTAGACACTGTCAAAAGTTTATCCTTTGGATGTTGATTGTCCTTACTTAGATGCTATCAAAAGTTTATCCTTTGGATGTTGACTGTCCTTACTTAGACGCTATCAAAAGTTTATCCTTTGGCTGCTGACTGTGCTTATGCCAGGTCCTATCAAAAGTTTATCCTTTTGATGGTTAGTGTCCTTATGCCAGGTATTTTCAAAAGTGTATCCTTTGGATGTTGACTGTCCTTATGCTGGCTACTATCAAAAGTTTATGCCCTATTGTTGACTGTCCTATAGTAACGCCAGGTCTGTATTGTATATCATGAAAAAAAAATTCACAAATGAAAGTTATTCTTTTGAAATTTAACTTGCAACAACTGATTGAAAAAGAAAATAATGCATGTCTCCCCCTTACCTCCAAGGGGTTGTATACCTCTGCCATCAGTGGCATGTATAAATTATGAAAGGATCTTAATAAAGTCAGAGTTGATAGTGATTATTCTGAAACATGTGATTGAAATGACCAAAGCTTTTTGGTTCTGTGCAAATTTTGCCCATGGAGCTTGTCCAACCCTTTGCACATGGGCCATAGAAGTGTATAAAATTGTGACCTCATTCTTGAACTTGGGTGAGAGGTTCAGGGCTTCATGGTCATCAGCAATATTCCATGTTTTTAAGCTAGACACATTTTCCCGCATACTTTCCAACAAGTCCCAATATTTATGTATATTTTCTCTGTTTGTATAGTTGTTGTTGAATGTGATATTGAACAAATCTTCAAGGATTACCAGTCTTCATTATTTATCTCCCCATTTTTAGCTCACCTGTATGAAAGTACAGGTAGAGCTATAGCAGTCACCATGCTTTCGGCATCAATGTTAAAGGTTTTAAAAGGCTGTAGCTCCTGAGCCTCTGGATGGAAATAGTATATACTTGCCCTGTTATTAGATACTGGTCTGAAGTTTTATGTTGTACCATCCCAACCCACATGAGTGACCTTGAGGTCAGGATACGGACTTAGAAATCATGTAAGTTTTTGGTTAAAGTTTTTAGAGGCAAAGCACAACTCAGGCGAGCTATGCTGTCTTGCTACAGCTCTTATTATCTTCAGAACTTGAGACTTACCATATTTAACATAAATATTTGGACAGATAAGCCTGAGCGAACAGTAGACCTAGATCAGACTGCTGATCAGGGTCTACATTGTTTGTTATTCAGTCCGGTATTAGATGCCTCACCAAGTAATCAAATGGAATTGTTCAGATTTTGGGATTAGTATGGCAGCGAGTTATGGTGTCCAAATATTTAGGGATACTATGGTAATCACCGAACTTGTACTCGTTGAAGCCTCAGTAGGAACAAAATTGGTTTAAAGCAGCTGGCATTTTTTTTTGTTGGTTAAAGGGAAAAAGTAAGGTTGGTGAAGAATGTATCTGAGATGCAAAATTGTGACAACCATGCATTTTGATGCAAATTTGATCAAAATTGGATGAAAAATAAGAAATTTATCAAGATTGATCATATCTAAATGGCTTTTATAAGTGCTGGAATTTTGAATATTTTAATGTTATGATGTTGTAAAGCCTAAATTAAATATCTAAAACTTAGATAAACAACATCTGCAACAATATTTAGCCTATAGGAGATACGGACATGATGTTCACTGATAAGAATATCCATGGGATTTCCCAAGGTAGTGCGCAAAAAGCTCGATAAAAGTTATTGAAATACGCAATATTAACGACAAAAATAACACTCTTATCCATTTTGTTTGCTAAGAATATAAATATTTTCTTTTGTTTTTGATATTTATATTTGTTGACACATTAAGATTGGTCCTCTAAAATATTTTGTCATATAGTTTGCTGTAAAAATTAAATGAAATACATTCCATCTTCTTCAAACTGAAAACATCCCATGCCGCACAAAAAATGAAAATATCAAACGTGTTATACAGTAAACACCTGCTGATAGCGGGGCACATGTTCAATTAACAGATATTTTACAACAATTGCAAGAATGACCCAAATAAATCTGTCATTGAGACAGATCAGTTAAACAACAGTTGAAGCCTACTATTTTAGACTTTCAAGTCAATGCAAACATACACATTGTCTATATCTCCTATAACTCCAACCATGTTCTTGCCCACCAACCCTTATTGATGTCACCGGAGTTCCCGGTATCTCCTATATATGCTTAAACAGCTTCTTTATTAAACATACATCAAATATGCTAAAAACCAGTTTCCTGTCAGAAAGATGCCACGGGTATTAAGCATTTACCTGTTTTTCTGGTTCCATAAAAGGAAATGTGTAAATTGACCTGTATTAAGTCAAGCACCTTTTGGATTTCCTTAGGTGCTTGCTCAGCACAGGTTTGACTGTACTTTAAAATGTTTAGAAGTTCATTAAAGATTCCAAATTGTGGCATAACCGATATTGATTTAACTCTTTAAATGTCTTTAACTTCCTGAATTTTTTATCAGATTTGCACCAAAATGCATGGTCACATCCAGCAACATGCTTATGTGGTTATTGATTATGAAATATTTTTTAGTCATTCTCTCCTTCTGGCTGGTTCAAGAAGGGCAGTTGTCAGTTTCTGACAAAAGAATGTTCACTGTACTGGTTAACTGCTTAGAGTAATAAGCCTGCTCAGATAGTGTGATTAGGTAACTGACTAGCTCATCATGACCATGATAGTATTGACTGGGCTGTTAAACTGCAAAACCAAACCAAACCAAAACCAAAATACTTGATTTGTCAAAATCTTTCATCCCCAATACATTCTTCACTAACATTGCTTTTCGCTTTAAAATGATAATTAAGTTTTTAGCTTGCCTTTACAAAAGTACAGGTAGAGCTATAGCAGTCACTATGACATCGGCGTTGGTTTACGTTTTTAAAAGGCTGTATCTCCTGAACCTCTGGATGGAAGTAGTTCATACGCCCTGATGTTAGATATTGTCTGAAATTTTATGCTGTACCATCCTGACCCACACAGACAATGTTAAAGTTTTTAGAGGCAAAGCATGATTCAGGCGAGCTATACTGTCCTGTATCAGCTCTTTATTGTAAACCACATGAATTCATTTCTTGTTACTGTGTAGAAACCTTCAACATCCAGAACGTTCTATAGATCTGAAATAACAAAAATCAGTGCAATGCTAAGTTTAACCTGATTATGGTTTTGAGGACACTGATAAAGTTGCCATATTTGCCATAAATATAGGGACTCCTTAACTCTCTACCATACTTGTCCTAAAATTTCAATGTTCGATTACTACCTGTTGATATCTACAAATTTCTGGATCAGTGGCAAAAATTATAGACCCTGATCACATGTGTTTGTTTACATGTCTATCCCAGTAGTTAGGGCTTTTACAATAGGGAGGATGAAAATATACATGTATATATGTGGTTCGATATGCAGCATGATTTCCTTGGAAGTGTTACTTTCCAGTACACTAAAACTAATATGAAATAAATAGGTGTTACCTATGAAACGAGCTTAAGCATTTTATGCACTCTTTTTTTTTTTCATCAGGTATGCAAAGTCGCGGACCAGACAAAACCTGTTTAAACGTAGGTCCGAGGCAAAGTGCACAACATCGAAAGATTTTCTTTCCATGAAATTTTGTACATTAGTGTGTCACCGGGTATAGGTATATGAGTATAGGTATATGACAATCTTGTACTGCCTTGCGGTACAAGTTGGCCTATAGCGACGTGGTAGAGTGTCCCCCTGCATGCGGACAGTCCGGGCTCAATCCCGGGTCTTGGCATAAATTTTTTTTCACCTGTTACAAGTGTATAAATAAATATTTAGTCTTATAGTAAAAAGAAATTATGCATGTACCCCGAAAATGTATTTTTATAGGCTGATTTCGTCAAAAAACAAAAACAAAAAAAAACAACAAAAAAAAACAAAAAACAAGAGGGCCAGGAAGGCCCTGTAACGCTCACCTGAGCATCGTAGCACTTGGAGAACCTGATCTAGAACTAATCAAGGCAAACATTCTGATCAAAATTCAAAATGATTATATTAACAAGTAAGACAATGTCTAATGGACTGTGAAATAAAGGTCGTCAAATATGGATGACTGCACTCAAGAGGCCATGCTAAGATGTATGCATGTACTAAATATCACTGGCTGTAGGAGCAATAGTTACTGAGAAACTGACCTAAACATAAACACTTAAGAAAGTAACTGGATAGAGAAATATACATCATCTTGAAATCATCAAGACAAACATTTTGAGCAAGATTCATGATGATCACTTAAAAAATGTGACCTCTAGAGCATCAACAAGGTTTTCCTTTGATTTGGCCAGGTGACCTAGTTTCTGATATCAAGTGACCCAGTTTTAAACTAGACCTAGAAATCATCAAGACAAACATTTTGAGCAATATTTACGATGATTATTAAAAAAATGTGACCTCTGGAGTGTTAACAAAGTTTTCTGCTGATTTGGCCTGGTGACCTAGTTTTTGACCTAGAAATCATCAAGACAAACATTTTGAGCAAGATTCATGATGATTGCTTCAAAAATATGGCTGCTAGAGTGTTAACAAAATTTTCTGCTGATTTGGCCTGGTGACCTAGTTTTTGACCCCAAGTGACCCAGTTTCGAACTTTTGAGCAAGATTCATGATGATTGCTTCATTGGCCCGGTGACCTAGTTTTTGACCCCAAGCAACCCAGTTTCAAACTTGACCTAGAACTCATCAAGACAAACATTTTGAGCAAGATTCATGATGACTGCTTTAAAAAATTTGACCACTAGAGTGTTAACAAGGTTTTCTGCTGATTTGGCCCAGTGACCTAGTTTTTGACCCCAAATGACCCAGTTTCGAACTTGACCTAGAAATCATCAAGGCAAACATTTTGAGCAAGATTCATGATGACTGTTTGAAAAATGTGACCGCTAGAGTGTTAACAAGGTTTTCCACTGATTTGGCCAGGTGACCTAGTTTTTGACCCAGGGAGACCCAGTTTCGAACTTGACCTAGAAATCATCCAGACAAACATTCTGAGCAAGATTCATGATGATTGCTTAAAAAATGTGACCTCTAGAGTGTTAAGGTTTTCTGCTGATTTGGCCAGGTGACCTAGTTTTTGACCCCAAGTGACCCAGTTTCAAACTTGACCTAGAACTCAAGACAAAACATTCTGAGCAAAATTCATGATGACTGCTTCAAAGTGTGACCGCTAGAGTGTTAACAAAGTTTCTGCTGATTTGGCCTGGGGACCTAGTTTTTGGCCCCAAGTGACCTAGGTTCGAACTTGACCTAGAATTCATCAAGACAAACATTTTGAGCAAGATTAATGATGATTGCTTGAAAAATGTGACCGCTAGAATGTTAACAAAGTTTTCTGCTGATTTGGCCCAGTGACCTAGTTTTTGACCCCAAATGACCCAGTTTCAAACTTATCCTAGAACTCATCAAGACAAATATTTTGAGCCAGATTCATGATGATTGCTTCAAAAATGTGACCGCTAGAGTGATAACAAGGTTTTCTGCTGATCTGGCCTGGTGACCTAATTTTTGACCCCACGTGACCCAGTGTCAAATTTGACCTAGAAATCATCAAGACAGACATTTTGAGCAAGATTCATGATGATTGCTTCAAAAATGTGACCGCTAGAGTGTTAACAAGGTCTTCTGCTGATTTGGCCAGGTGACCTAGTTTTTGACCCCAAGTGACCCAGTTTCAAAGTTGACCTAGAAATCATCAAGACAAACATTTTGCGCAAGATTCATAATGATTGCTTCAAAAATTTGACCGCTACAGTGTTAACAAGGTTTTCAGCTGATTTGGCCAGGTGACCTAATTTTTTACCCTAAATGACCCAGTTTCGAACTTGACCTAGATTTAGTAGAGGCAAACATTCTGAGCAAGTTTCATCAAGATTGGGTCAAAACTACGACCTCTAGAGTGTTAACAAGTTTTTCCTTTGATTTGACCTGGTGACCTAGTTTTTGATCCCAAGTAGATTTCATAGAGGCAAACATTCTGAGCAAGTTTCATCAAGATTGGGTCAAAACTATGACCTCTAGAGTGTTAACAAGTTTTTCCTTCGATTTGACCTGGTGACCTAGTTTTTGACCTCAAGTAACCCAGTATCGAACTTGACCTAGATTTCATAGAGGCAAACATTCTGAGCAAGTTTCATCAAGATTGGATCAAAACTGTGACCTCTAGAGTGTTAACAAACTAATTGTTGACGACGAACGACGACGGACAGAGGGTGATCACAATAGCTCACCCTGAGCTTTTGCTCAGGTGAGCTAAAAAAACCAAAAAAAACTTGATTTCTCCTTTTAGCTATACCGCGAATGATCAGCTGATCGCCAGTCAACTGAAATCACCGCATATCCTACCTTTATCATGTTGTCAGCGATAAATTTTCCATGCATAATTCCTTTTATATGCTGTAGGGATGTTATCTATTTTTTACTGCAAAACTTCAGTATTTACACTTAAATACGTGAAAATGTTGTTTAATGCGAGAGAAGTCACAAATTAAATATGGCAGCTAAAATGCAGATCAGTCACGCATTTATCCGTGTCAATGTCATAAAAAATGTATCCTTCTATTTCATTGGCTATACGATTCATTACAGCCAATAAGATCGCTTGCGGCGGCTGATTGGCTTTCCATGTTTGCAGCGGAGCGTATCTGATCATCATATTTTTCGGAAACCAGGCTGGCAACGGACATAAATTAGCATTGGTTTTCAACATTAGGCCGATACACTCCTCTGTAGATTTGGGAAACCAGTCAGTCGCCGCATGCGAATTCTTCGGCATAGTATGTGAGAAACTCACGATACCTATAGTACGAGCTTAAGCTTCGCCACCTGCGCAGCAGGTGGCGACCTGCTTTGCAGGTCGCTTAAGCTCATTATTATTCAACTTAGTTTGTGTAGCATTTATTATAATGAATGCATAATACATGGCTTAATCTCAGCTTTGTTGTTAGAGTTGGGAATTTTATGGCCCATTCAACACTGTTCAGGTCATGTTCAGCCTGTCAGTTAACATACTTTTTTTTCATGGACAGGCTTGGTTCTCTAAGCAGTTAACCAGTACTTATGCACACTTTTGCCAGTAACTGACAACTGTCCTTCTTGAATCTGCAGATAGGGTAAGAATGACTGTTGAAATGATTTCACAATCAATCCTCACAAAAGTTATGTGACCAAGCTGGGATTCAAACTCGCGCAACCAAGATTTCCAGCCTGACTGTTGTTCAAAATCTGCTATGGCAGGATCTTGTTGAGGTAGCTGTTAACCTTTAAAGTGTGAAGCAAAATTGTAGGGGAGTCAGTTTTTTATTCAGAGAAATAAAGCTGGACATTTCATGTGACTCATTGGCTAGGCAGATGATTCACATGAAATGTCAGACTTTATTTTCTCTGAAAAATAATTATTAAAATATATCAAAAAGTTGTCTACTGCAGTTGTGATGGCACATTAAGGGTTAAGGTGTGTGGGTATGCCTCAGAGAGCACTCACTTGAAAGAGTGCCTCAGAGCACTCACTGATTCCAACAAAGACCATTAGTAGAAAAGGTTTTTCTGATCAAATTGACTTCCCTTCTCAGAGTGGACCACTGCTGAAGGGAAAACAAGAGGACCCAGAGGGCCCTCATTAGCTCACCTAAGTGTCATTGTCTCTAGTATATTCTAAAAGACAATGGTTTCTCTTCAAAGGACTATGTATGCTGAAAATTTGTTGAAAATGAATGTTTTCAGATGACAGGCTTTAAGAACTGCCTTATACAGGCCTTGGGAGGAATGTGATGGTGCTTGGCACAGATAAAAGCATGTTGGCTTGTACAGTATTATAGGCCTGGGGAATGGGAGGACTGGTGCTTGACAGAAGCAAGATCCCATGGTGCCTGTTTTTATGCCCCCAACTTCAAAGAAGTTGGAGGGGCATATTGCTTCTGGGTTGTTCGTCCGTCTGTCCGTCACGCTTTTTGATGCATAGCATAACCTTAGAACCGTGAATGCTAGTTTTGAAATTTCTTATATGGATTCCTCCTGAAAAAAATAGCAGACACATATTTTTTTTCTTGACAGGATTATACCCCTTTTCTGAGTTATGGCCCTTTGAAAAAATATGGATGCAATCTTGTCAGCAAAATATCTCAAAAACTATTGAAGCTAGAGCCTTGAAACTTGATGAATAGACTGGTAGTGATGAGTAGACAACCTGATTAACTTTTGAAGAAATTTTGAAAAATACTTCTTGAGTTATGGCCCTTTGTAATTTTGGGCATTTATACCTTTTCAGCAAAATATCTCAAAAACTGTTTGAGCTAGAGCCTTGAAACTTAGTAAATGGATTTGTAGTGATAAGTAGATGACCTGAAATTCTGAAAAATACTTCATGAGTTATGGCCCTTTGAATTTTTGGGCATTTTTACCTTGTCAGCAAAATATCTCAAAAACCGTTGGAGCTAGTGGCTTGAAACTTGATGAATAGACTGGTAGTGATGAGTAGACAACCTGATTAACTTTTGAAGAAATTATGAAAAATCTTGTTCATCTGTCATTACTGACAATGACCAATCCTAATCAACTGTGTGATGTGTTGTTATTTGCGTGTTCTAAGATGGCTGATGAGACCAATCTTCTCTAAACTGCCTGTTGCAGGTAGAACAAGAGAGGTCTGAGGAAGAAAGCTCTGCAGATGATGCCTTAGCTCCGGCTTTCCGCTGTGCACATTTCTGCTCGGCTTCGCTGATTCTTTTTGCTTCGTATTCACCAGCTCCCCTTTTTATGAGGCCTCGCCACTTTGTACGATCTTGTGCAATCTGTTCCCATGACTGTTGGTATGTTGAAGTCTTTAAGGGAGGCTTTGAGGGTGTTCTTGTATCGCTTCTTCTGACCACCATGGGAGCGTTTTCCTACTTGAAGTTCTCCATAGAGGATTTTCTTTGGCAAACGTTCATCAGGCATTCTGGTAACATGGCCTGTCCATCTTAACTGTGCCAATTTCAGAAGAGTATGTATACTCTGCATCCCTGCCCTTTTCAGGACTTCTGTGTCTGGAATCCTGTCTTGCCACTTGATCTTTAGAAGTTTTCTAAGACAGCTTGTATGGAAGTGGTTCAGTCTTTTGGCATGCCGTTGGTAAACTGTCCAAGTTTCGCATGCGTATAATAGTGTTGGCAGCACTACCCATCTATATACTTTCAGCTTTGTGTCGAGTCTGATTCCACTTCAGTCCCAAATACTTCCACGTAGCCGGCCAAATGCTGCACTAGTTTTGGCAATTCTAGCATTGACCATCATCAATGTGCACAACTCTAGACAATGTGCTTCCAAGGTAGGTGAACTTGTCTACCACTTGCAGTCGTTGACCTTTCACTGTGATGATAGGCTCCTTGTAAGGCTTTCCAGGTGCTGGCTGTTATACTACCTCAGTCTTTTTGATGCTGATTGTGAGATCATAGCTGTCACATGAATTAGATATTTGATCCACACCTTTTCGCATTTTCTCTTCTGTTGGAGCACCCTTTGCCAAGTCATCAGCAAAGAGGAACTCGTCTAGCACCTCTGTCTGCACCTTGGATTTAGCTTGCAACCTTCTTAGGTTGAAAAGTTTCCCATCAAAGCAATACCTAATAGGTATACCATTGTCACCATCCTGGAAAGCATCTGTAAGCATGGCAGAAAACATCATGCTGAACAGTGTTGAAGCTAGTACACAGCCTTGCTTAACTCCATTTGTCACAGGAAATGGATCAGAAAACTCGCGATCATTTTGGACCCTTGCAAGCATACCATCATGGAACTGCCGCACCATTGCTATGAATTTGGCAGGACAACCAAACTTTGCCATAATTTTTCCAAAGTCCCTCACGACTGACTGTGTCAAATGCTTTGGTAAGGTCGACAAAGGTCATGTAGAGGTCCACATTCTGTTTCTGGCATTTTTCTTGAAGCTGTCGTGCTGTGAAGATCATGTCTATTGTTCCTCTGTTTTTCCTGAATCCACACTGGCTTTCTGGTAGAAGCCCTGACCGTTCCAGGTGTTCATTCAGTCGGTTCAGTAGGACCCTAGCAAGAATCTTCCCAGCAGTTGACAATAAAGAGATGCCTCGATGATTGTCACAGACTTGAGGATTCCCTTTCCTTTTGAACAGGTGGATAATTGTTGCATCCTTGAATTCTTGAGGGATGGCTTCTTTTTTCGACATAAAGTGAAATAACTCTGTCAGTTTCTCTGCAACTGGAGGACCTCCTGCTTTGTAGATCTCTGCAGGTATTGCATCTGATCCTGGAGCCTTGCCAGATGACAGGAGTTTTATTGCTTTCACTGTTTCAGAGACGGTTGGGAGCTCATCAAGCAGCGGATTACATTCCACCTGTGGTAGTCTGTTGATAGCTTCATCATTGATAGATGATGGCCGATTAAGGACACCATCAAAGTGTTCAGCCCATCTTTTCAAGATAGCTTCTTTATCAGTCAGAAGACTAGTTCCATCTGCACTAAGGAGTGGGGTGGTTCCTGAGCTCTGGGGACCATATACTGTCTTCAGTGCATCAAAGAACTTTTTCATGTCCTTTCTGTCTGCAAAGGACTGGATTTCAACAAGCCTGTGATCTGTCCAACAGTCTTCACCACACAGTTTTAGTCACTCTGACATCCTGTCTGTCCTTCCTTCGCACTATGACATAGTCAATGAGATGCCAGTGTTTGGAGCGAGGGTGCATCCATGTTGTCTTTCTGCGAGTTGGTAGACGGAAGACTGTGTTGGTGATCAGTAATTCATGCTCTGCACACTTCCTTAAAAGGAGGAGTCCATTGCTGTTGCACTTCCCTACACCTTCAGATCCAATCACTCCTTCCCAGGTCTGGTGGTCTGTGCCCACTCTGGCATTGAAGTCCCTGAGGAGGATGAGTTTGTCTGTCTGGGGTGCTGCAGAAATCACAGAATCCAAATCATCATAGAACTTGTCTTTAACTTCATCTGGGTTGGTCATTGTGGGTGCATAGGCACTTACAATTGTTGCATGCCTCTTGCCAGATAAGGGAAGTCTCAGCGTCATCAGGCGGTCATTTATGCCTTTGGGAAGTCCTGAAAGCTTGCTGACGAGGTGTGACTTGATGGCGAATCCTACTCCTGCTTCACGCTGCTCTTCTTTCTTGTGTCCACTCCAGAAGAAAGTGTAGCCAGCACCAACTTCTTTTAAAAGCCCTTCTTCTGCAAGGCGAGTCTCACTCAGAGCTGCAATCTCGACTTTGTATGGGTCAAGTTCTTTACCAACTAGAGCTGTTCTTTGCTCATGTCTGTCAGAACTAGAACTGTCCATTAGGGTGCGCACATTCCAAGCACCGATGGTAAGAGGTATCACCATTTTATTTTTTCTTGTTTGACCGCTAAGTGGGATTCCCGCTGATTGCGGTTAACCAGCAAGGAGTTTTGAAGCAGGCAATTGTTTAGGGCACCTTTCCTAGCCCCTTCCCCATGCTACAGGGGTGAGCAGTGTGATCCTAAAAAGGTCTGCTCAGTCGCTCAGTTCGGCTGCCGAATTCCCCATACTGCTTCGCTCTTAAGGAAAGCGACCATATAGAACCAAGCCGCCTGTGTGCAGGTCCGTAACTACAGCTTCCAGTGTTTCCTCACCTGCTGCTTTGCCGCTCGCCCATCGCCACAGGGCTTTTGTATGATTTGCATATATGTGCTTGCTGGGAATGTGTGTTGCTGATTAAGATGACATGTGCTGTGAATTGGATTATAGTGAGGGAGAGGCGCGCAGAGTCAACCTCACTCTCTCATCCTGACCTAGCTGGATCCAGAGGCAAGACAGTGTCAGGACATCTGGAGCTAAGCCCGGATGCAGTGGATGACCATGACTTCTTTTGTGCCTTGTCATGCTCTCCATGCTCCACAACATGCTGCTGCATCGCCATTTGGGCGGTTGAATCATAGTAATGATTTCTTCCGCCCCAGCTGCCGAAGCAGACTTTACATAACTGGAACAGGCAAATCCAGGTATGCAGGTTTTTGTTTGGAGTTGCGAACTCCTAGATGGATTGCCGACCAGGGCTTGAGAGCTCAATCTACCCTAGATATTGCTACACAAATTCTGTTAACAGCTATATAGAAGCAGTAAGTTAAATGTCTTATGTAGCATGAAAAATACTTCTTGAGTTATGGCCCTTTGTAATTTTGGGCATTTTTACCATGTCAGCAAAATATCTCAAAAACTGTTAGAGCTAGAGCCTTGAAACTTAGTAAATGGATTTGTAGTGATGAGTAGATGACCTGATTAACTTTTGAAGAAATTCTGAAAAATACTTCATGAGTTATGGCCCTTTGTAATTTTGGGCATTTTTACCTTGTCAGCAAAAAAAAATCTCAAAACCTATTGAAGCTAGAGCCTTGAAGCTTGATGAATAGACTGGTAGTGATGAGTAGACAACCTGATTAACTTTTGAAGAAATTTTGAAAAATACTTCTTGAGTTATGTCCCTTTGTAATTTTGGGCATTTTTACCTTGTCAGCAAAATATCTCAAAAACTTTTTAAGCTAGAGCCTTGAAACTTAGTAAATGGATTTGTAGTGATGAGTAGATGACCTTATTAACTTTTGAAGAAATTCTGAAAAATAATTCATGAGTTATGGCTCTTTGTAATTTTGGGCATTTTTACCTTGTCAGCAAAATATCTCAAAAACTTTTAAAGCTAGAGCCTTGAAACTTGATGAATAGACTAGTAGTGATGAGTAGACAACCTGATTAACTTTTGAATAAATTTTGAAATATACTTATTGAGTTATGGCCCTTTGTAATTTTTGACATTTTTATCTTGTCAGCAAAATATCTCAAAAACTGTTAGAGCTAGAGACTTGAAACTAAGTGAATTGATTGGTAATGATGAGTAGATGACCTGATTAACTTTTGTGTAAATTCTGAAAAATATTTCGTAAGTAATGGCCCTTTGTAAATTTGGGCATTTTTCCCTTGTCAGCAGAATATCTAAAAACTTTTGAAGCTGGAGCCTTGAAACTTGATGAATAGATTGGTAGCGATGAGCAGATGACCTGATTATGCCCCCAGTTTTGAATGAAATTGATGGGGCATATTATTTTGCCTAAGTTTGTCCGTCTGTCCATTTGTCCGTTCGTCAAGCTTTTTTGTGCATGCCATATCTTAAGAACTCTGCATGCTAGGGTTTTGAAATTTTATATTTGGGTTCCCAATGAAAAAATAGCTGACCCATATATTTTTCCTTGTCCAGCATATTTGTTTAGAATTATGTCCCTTTGAAAAAAATCAGAATTAAATCTTGTGAGCAAGATATCTTGAAAAATATTTAAGCTGGGTTCTTGAAATTCGATATAGTGAGTGGGAATGATGTGTAAATTACCTGATTATATTTTGAGAGAATTCCGTGAAAATATTGATAAAGTTACAGCCCTTTGCGGTTCTGCACATTTTGACCTTGTCAGCAAGATGTCTCGAAAAGTACTTAAGCTAGGGTCTTGAAATATTATATGCTGATTGGGGATGATGTGGAGATTACCGGATTTGTTTTTTAGGGAATTCCATGAAAAATTGACGTAGTTATTGCCCTTTGTATTTCTAGGCATTTTGACCTTGTCAGCAAGATATCTTAAAAAGTATTTAAGCCAGAGCCATGATATTTGGTATACTGATTGGGATTGAGGAGGAGATCACCTGATTAAATTTTGAACCAATTAAATGAAATGTTGGTGTTATGGCCCTTTGCAATTTCTGTCCATTTAATGTCGTTGCTTTATTGTGTATAGCATAAGTTCAGAACCATGTATGCTAATGTTTTGAAATTTCATATTTTGATTCCTCATGAAAAAATAGGTGACCCGTATTTTTTTCTTATCCCAATTATCTCCTATTTTAGAGTTATTTCCCTTTGATAAAATAACATTGAAATCTCATATATTTGTACTGTTGTTACCGTCATGGGCAAGCAGTGTTGGAGTCAAGCAGTGTTAGAGTCAGGCAGTTGCGGGCAGTGTTTTACAAACACCAGCTCTAGTTTTCTTTTATTTTTATACGCCCGTTTGAAAAACGGGACATAGTATGTTACGGGGTATGGCGTCCGTCCCTCCGTAAACTTTTTTGTTCCTGGCTAACTCCTCCTACAGTTTACATCCGATCAAGCTGAAACTTGGTATATAGTTAGACCATGATGTGGAGCAGCGCATATTGTTTTGGGGTTACAGTCCACCAAATGTTTGCAGAGTTATGCCTCTTTGAAAATTTCTGTAACTTTTTCGTTTCCGGCTAACTCCTCCTACAGTTTACATCCATGAAGCTGAAACTTGAATTTGTAGTTAAAACCATGATGTGGAGCAGCGCATATTGTTTCATGGTAACAGTCCACCAAATATTAGCAGAGTTATACCCCTTTGAAAATTTCTATTTTTCGCTTTCTGGCTAAATGCTCCTACAGTTTATATCCGATCAAGCTGAAACTTCATTTATAGTTACATGATGATGTGGAGCAGGGCATATTATTTTGAGGTTACACTGCAACAAATATTAGCAGAGTTTTGCCCCTTTGAAAATTTCTGTAAACTTTTAGTTTCTGGCTAACTACTACAGTTTACATCCGATCAAGCTGAAAATTGAATTTGTAGTTAAGACCATGATGTGGAGCAGCGCATATTGTTTCAAGGTTACAGTCCACCAAATATTAGCAGAGTTATACCCCTTTGAAAATTTCTATTAATTTTTCGCTTTCCGGCTAAATGCTCCTACAGTTTATATCCGATCAAGCTGAAACTTCATTTATAGTTACATGATGATGTGGAGCAGCGCA
The DNA here is from genome assembly GCA_964016985.1 of Anodontia alba. NCBI lineage: Eukaryota > Metazoa > Mollusca > Bivalvia > Lucinida > Lucinidae > Anodontia > Anodontia alba. Next base: position 63,026,278 of record OZ024826.1, on the reverse strand, counting down.
TATTATTTTGAGGTTACAGTGCACCAAATATTAGCAGAGTTTTGCCCCTTTGAAAATTTCTGTAAACTTTTAGTTTCTGGCTAACTCCTCCTACAGTTTACATCCGATCAAGCTGAAACTTGATTTGTAGTTAGACCATGATGTGCAGCAGCACATATTGTTTCAAGGTTACAGTCCACCAAATATTAGCAGTTATACCCCTTTGAAAATTTCTATTTTTCGCTTTCTGGCTAAATCCTCCTACAGTTAACATCCGATCAAGCTGAAACTTCACTAATAGTTACATGATGATGTGGAGCAGCGCATATTATTTCGAGGTTACAGTGCACCAAATATTGGCAGAGTTTTGCCCCTTCGAAAATTTCTGTAAACTTTTTATTTCCGGCTAACTCTTCCTACAGTTTACATCCGATCAAGCTGAAACTTAATTTGTAGTTAGACCTTGATGTGGAGCAGCGCATATTGTTTCAAGGTTACAGTCCACCAAATATTAGCAGAGTTAAACCCCTTAGAAAATTTCTATTTTTCATTTAGGCTAAATCCTCCTAGTTTACATAAGCTCAAGCTGAAACTTCATAGTTACACGATTATGTGGAGCAGCGCATATTATTTCGAGGTTACAATGCACCAAATATTGGCAAAGTTATGCTCCTTTGAAAGTTTTTGTAAACTTTTCCGCAGCATATTGTTTAGAGGTAATAGTATATTTTTTGCAAAAAACAGCCATATGGGCAAGTTATTTATTTTATTTTTTTTTTTACATCTTCTTTAATTAGATTTGCAAGGAAATTTTGCCATTATTAAATCTGTATAAATACTATTATTAAATGATACGGAATTAAGCAGCTTGACTAATATCAAAACTTATAAACATAATTTTTTTTCTTTTTTTTTTTTAATACTCTTCTGAGTTGGTTCCCTTGAATAACAAAAATAAAATCAGTATAAAACAAAAGATTTACAAAAAATTTTCTTGCAGCATGTTTTTTTTTTTTTTTTTTTGGTTTATTTTTGTTTTGTTATTATTTGGTCTGATATTGAAAAAACAAATCAGCCAAGGGCTCATATGAGCTTATAATATAGCCATGTTTCTGTTGTGTTGTCTCCGTCCGAAAGCACTCCTCCCTAGATGCAGCAAACTTCTCCCTATTTTCCCAGGACTCCCTTAATTTCTGGGCCAGCTTGGACCCTTAGGTTACAGTTCACCAAATATCAGCAGAGCTATGCCCCAATGAAAATTTTTTAATTATTTTTTTTTGTAATTTCACTAACAGTTAATATCCAGAGCACTGAATTATACAGGAGCCAGTTTATGTGCTACATCTCATTACTTGCCACAGGCATATAATGTCCCGCTTGGTGGAGCTCTTGTTAGCTCTGGCTGCCACCTTGTTCAGCAGAGCAGGTTGGTTTGAGCAATTTTGGTAGAGGATCACCCAAGGAACATTCTTGTGAAATTATTGAAAAATCTGTCCAGCCGTGTCCGAGGAGAAGTCTTTTAAAACAAAAGTTGCAATGTATGCATGTTAACTTTTATGGAAAATCAGCCCCTCTTATGGCGTTTGAAGGCCTGATGAACAGATGGATGAATGAATAAACAAACTAGAATTCCGCAGAAGGCAGCGTCGCACCTGCTGGGGCAAAAGTTACAGTAGCCACAATCAGAATGTGGTTATTAAATAAGTTTATTTCATTCTTAGCAGTGCTAGGTTGGAAAAGTGACAAAAATTAAGACAAGGATTATATGAAAAGCAGATGCACATCTTCAGACTATGGAGAAAACATGTCCAAAGTTTAAAAAAGATTGGTATAAAATTGTATGAGGAGTTGTGCTCATGAGGTACACACTGTCTATACATGAGGGTGAAAAATGACTAAGTTCACAATGTGGAAAAAAATCTGAGGTAAAGAAAATGACAAAGTTAAGTAGACAAAGTGACAAAAATAAATTTAAAAATCATATCCAAACCACATGCACTTCTGCAGACCCAGGAGAAAATGTGCAAAGTTTCAAAAAGACTGGTTTAAAATTGTATGAGAAGTTGCAATCACATGGTACCCACTGTCTACACATCTGAGGTCAGTAAATGACAAAGTTCAAAATGAACAAAAAAGTGACAAAAAATATGCCAAGGATTATATGAAAAGCACATGCACATCTTCATATGCAGAAAACATGTGCAAAGTTCCAAAAAGATATGGAGTTGTGCTCACGAGGTACCCACTGTCTATATATTGAGGGTGAAAAATGACAAAGTTCACAATGTGGAAAAAAGTGAAAAAAATAATCTAACAATTACATCCAAATCACATACACATCCTCATACCATGAAGAAAACGCATGTAAAGTTTCATAATAATCCGTGGAGTTGCGCTCACAAGAGATACCAACTGTTTATATATAAAGGGTGAAAAATGACTAAGTTCACAATGTGGAAAAAATGACAAAAAATGATCTTACAATTATGTCCAAACCACATGCATATCCTTATACCATGAAGAAAACATTTGCAAAGTTTAAAAACAATCGGTACAAAACTGTAAGAGGAGTTGCGCTCACAAGAGGTACCCATTGTCTATATATTGAGGGTGAAAAATGTCTAAGTTCACAATGTGGAAAAAGTGACAAAAAATGTTCTAACAATTATACCCAAACCACATGCACATCCTCATACCATGAAGAAAACACATGCAAAGTTTCAAAACAATCAGTATAAAACTGTAAGAGGAGTTGCGCTAACAAGAGGTACCCACTGTCTATAAATTGAGGCGAAAAATTACCAAGTTCACAATGTGGAAAAAGTGACAAAAAATAGTCTAACAATTATATCCAAACCACATGCACATCTTCATACCATAAAGAAAACACATGCAAAGTTTCAAAATGATCGGTACAAAACTGTAGGAGGAGTTGTGCTCACAAGACACCCAGGGTAAATGTTGATGGAAAGACGAACGGATGGACGGAAACTTGCACGCCGAAGTTGCCCATGCTAAAGCAGGTGCGACAACAAACAGAGGGGAATTTGGATACTTTGGATTGATATCTAACATACCAAATATTAACTAAATCCATTATTTTGTTAGAAAAATATGAGCTCTTTAAATATTTTAACATAAAAGTTTTGACACAAAATTCAGTGTGTTTCGTAGACCTTAAAGTCATGGACATGGGTAACGACATCCATGGCATTTTTCTTATTTCTGCTTCAATACTTAGAATGGGGCCATCCTATATAAGTCTATGTAAAAAAATAGATTTTCAAGATGGCCGCCATTGCGGCCATCTTGGATTTCCCACTGAAACGATTTTAGCTATTTGTTTGTTTTATTTGGGCTTTACGTTGCTTTCAACAATCTTTCAGTCATATTGGGACAGTGTCTGGATATGGCAGGGGCTCAATGCTCACTTTTAGAGGGCTGCTTCACTGAAATATCACACCCCAGACACTTGACATGATATCCCACCCAGTCACATTATACCGACACTGAGCTGACCAGTTCTGATTCCTAGCTCTACTTTCTTAATGCTGAGCTCCAAGCAAAAGAGCAGCTAGTACCATATTTAAAGTCTTTTGTATGATTCGGCCGGGGATCAAACCCACAACCTCCAGGTCACGAAGCAGACGCTCTACCAACTGAGCCATTGTAGCGGTTACGATTTTAGCTATTTTTGATCTACAAGTCGCCCCAATGCTTCCTACCAAGTTTTGAGTCAGTTGGCCTTTCGTTTCAGGAGAAGAAGTGAAAAATAGATTTTCAGGACGGCTGCCATGGCGGCCATCTTGGATTTCCAATAGGGACAATTTTAGCTATTTTTGATCTGTAAGTCACCCCGATGCTTCCTACCAAGATTCAAGTCAATTAGCCTTTCAGTTTAGGAGAAGCGAAAAATAGATTTTTAAGATGGCCATAGTAGCCATCTTGGATTTCCGATAGGGACAATTTTAGCTATTTTTGATCTATAAGTCACCCCAATGCTTCCTACCAAGTTTCCAGTAAATTGGCTTATAAGAAGTTTAGGAGAAGTGAAAAATAGATTTTCAAGATTTTAGCTATTTTTATCTACAAGTCACCCTGATGCATCCTACCAAGTTTTGAGTCAATTGGCCTTTCAGTTCAGGAGAAGCGAAAAATAGATTTTCAAGATGGCAGCCATCTTGGATTTCCGATGGGAACGATTTTAGCTATTTTTGATCTACAAGTCACCCCTGCGTAACAGGGATGCAACAGGGTCTTCTTTCCCTACTGTTGTGCACAAGGGTCTTCTTTCCCTTTTGGTGTTTAACTGGGTCTTCTTTCCCTGCTAGTGCTTCACAAATTTCCTACTTGCCATGGCAACCAAAAAAAATAAATGGCCACTGATCATGAAACACATAAACTGGGTAAGCAATCATCAAATGATCATAACTGCCAAATATGGTTCAAATCACTTCACTGGTTATGGAGAAAATGCAGTTTGAACATTTACCCCATTATAAGTGTATGGGAGTTTTCTGTTGCCATGGCAACCAAACCAAAAGGCAGATCAACATAATTGTAGCTATTATAAATAGCCCTAACCCAAGCAACATTTGTACTAAACTAGAGTCATCACTGCTTCAGTGGTTTTGAAGTTGTCATTTAAAAAAAAATCCTTTTTTTTTTAATTCAGAGTTGCCATGGCAACCAAACAAACTGGCCACTGGTTATAAAACACATACACTGAGAAGACAATCTTCAAGTGTTCGTAATTGCCAAATATGATTCACATAACTTCACCTGTTACGGAGAAAATGCAATTTAACCATTTTCCCATTATAACTCTATGGGAGCTTTCTGTTGCCATGGCAACGAAACCTAGAAGCAGATCACTGTTATTTTAGCTACTTTTCATTGCTCTTATACAAGCAACATTTGCACTACATCAGTCATACTGCATCAGTGGTGTTGAAGGAGTTGTCATTTAAAAAATCCCTTTTCAAAAATTTAAAATTGCCATGGCAACCAAACAAAATGGCCATTGGCCATAAAACACGTATACTGCATTGACAATCATCAAATGATCATAGCTGCCAAATATGGTTCACATCACTTAACTGGTTATGGAGAAAATGCAATATAACCATTTTCCCATTATAAATCTGGGAGCTTTCTGTTGCCATGGCAACCAAACCAAGGGGCAGATCACCATAATTTTAGCTATTTCTCATTGCCCTTATACAAGCAACATTTGTACCAAATTAGAGTCATACTGCTTCAGTGGTTTTGGAGGAGATGTCAAAATTGAATATCGCCATGGCAACCAAACAAAATGGCCATTAGTCATAAAATGTGTAGACAATCATCCAATGATCATAACTGCCAAATATGGTTCACATCACTTCACTGGTTATGGAGAAAATGCAATTTAACCATTTTCCCATTTTAAGTGTGGGAGCTTTTTGTTGCCATAGCAACCAAACTAAGGGGCAGATCACTATAATTTTAGCTATTTTTAAATTGTTTGTGTTGAGGTTTTACGGCCCAGTCAACCCAATGGGGTCATGTCAAGCGCGGTCAGTTTACCTAACCACACGTTTACTGGGCAAGCTTAGTCCTCTAAGCGGTTAACCAGTACTGTGCACATTCTTCCGCCAGAAACTGACAACTGCCCTTCTTGAATCAGCGGAAGGGAGAGAATGACCGTAGAAAATATTTCATGATCAATCTCCACGAAAGAATGTTGCCGACCTCGGCGGGGGTTGAACCCGCGACCTCCTGGTCTCCAGTTGGACGACGCATCCAACTGAGCCACCGAGGCCGCTATTTTTAAAGGCCCCTAACCAAGAAGCATTATTACCAAGTTAGGGACAAATCGCTTCAATGGCTTTGAAGTTGTTGTTTGAAAGTGTTAACGGACGGACGAACAAAAAGTGATCACAAGAGCTCATCCTGAGCATAGCTCAGGTGAGCTAAAAAAAAAAAAAAAAGTAACAAAATGCCTGCCCACTAATACTGCCAATCCGATAATCAGTTTTCATTTAAGCTTACTTAAAATGTCTGGAAGTAATAATCATCATTTGATGCAGTTTTCAATTTCGAGTTGTTTACTTCAAATAGCTCCATTTTGTACCACAAGCATACAGATTTGTAATGAGAACTGGGGCAAATCTGGATGTTATTCCAATGTGACTGGTGGAAATCAGATAGTAAGGAAGCTGTTTGTGTATAGGATCTCAAGTGAAATGTGCAGTCAGGTGTGGCAACTTTTTATCTTGAGTTCCTGTTAACAATTCCTTTCACTCAACTTCTTTGATGTACATGTTCAGTTTTATATGTTGAAGGGCCTAGACGACTATTCATACAAAACATCAAGCCTTATTTTCTCTGAATAATAATAATAATAATAAAAATGAAAATTGTCAATAAGCAGCGCTTATTCGATACCCCCAGCATAAAGCATAAAACCTTTTTCTAACAAAATTTAAGTTTCAAAGTGCCAGCGTGACCTTGAAAATAGAGTCAAGGTCACCAAAATCTAATAAAACCAGCAATTGGTTAAAGAGATAGTCTGCAAACAATTTTTTTACTGCATTAACAAGTCTCACTATTTGAGTATTTATAACATAGTGACCTTGAAGGTCAAGGCATCAAAAATCTAATCAGTTCTTTCCCTGATCCTGATGATGTATCTGTGCTAGTTTGGTCAAATTCCAGCCATTGGTTAAAGAGATATTGTGCATACAAACTTTTTACTGCCTTAACAAGGCTCACTTTTTTGAGAATTTATATGTTGGTCAAATTCCAGCCATTGGTTAAAGAGATAATGTGCACACAAACTTTTTACTGCATTAACAAGGCTCACTTTTTTGAGTATTTATAGTGGTGACCTTGAAAATAAAGTCAAGGTCACCAAAATCTAATCACTTCTTTGCCCCATTCTTATGATGTATCTGTGCTAGTTTGGTCTATTTCCAGCCATTGGTTAAAGAGATACTATGCACACAAACTTTTTACTTCATTAACAAGGCTCCTTTTTGAGTATTTATAATGTGGTGGCCTTGAAAATAAAGTCAAGGTCACCAAAATCTAATCACTTCTTTCCCTCATCCTGATGATGTGTCTGTGCTAGTTTGGTCAAATTCCATCCATTGGTTAAAGAGATAATGTGCACACAAACTTTTTACTGCATTAACAAGGCTCGCTTTTTTGTGTATTTATAGTGTAGTGACCTTGAAAATAAGGTCAAGGTCACCAAAATCTAATCACTTCTTTGCCCCATCCTTATGATGTATCTGTGCTAGTTCAGTCAAATTCCAGCCATTGGTTAATGAGATATTGTGCACACAAACTTTTTACTTCATTAACTAGGCTCCTTTTTATACGCCTGTTTGAAAAACGGGACATATTATGTTACGGGGTATGGCGTCCGTCCATCCGTCCGTAAACTTTTTCATTTCCGGCTAACTCCTCCTACAGTTTACATCCGATCAAGCTGAAACTTGGTATACAGTTAGACCATGATGTGGCGCAGCGCATATTGTTTCAGGGTTACAGTCCACCAAATGTTTGCAGAGTAATGCCCCTTAGAAAATTTCTGTAAACTTTTCATTTCCAGTTAACTCCTCCTACATTTTACATCCGATCAAGCTGAAACTTCATATATAGTTAGACCATGATTTTGGAGCAGCGCATATTGTTTCGAGGTTACAGTCCACCAAATATTAGCAGAGTTATGCCCCTTTGAAAACTTCGGTAGACTTTTCGTTTCTGACTAACTCCTCCTACAGTTTACATCCGATCAAGCTGAAACTTGATTCGTAGTTAGACCATGATGTGGAGCAGCGCATATTATTTCAAGGTTACAGTCCACCAAATATTAGCAGAGTTATACCCCTTTGAAAATTTCTATTTAATTTTTCGTTTCTGGCTAAATCCTCCTACGGTTTACATCCAATCAAGCTGAAACTTCATGTATAGTTAGACCATGATGTGGAGCAGAGCGTATTGTTTCGAGGTTACAGTCCACCAAATATTAGAAGAGTTATGCCCCTTTGAAAATTTCAGTAGACTTTTCGTTTCTGGCTAACTCCTCCTACAGTTTACATCCTATCAAGCAGAAACTTGATTTGTAGTTAGACCATGATGTGGAGCAGCAAATAATATTTCAAGGTTACAGTCCACCAAATATTAGCAGAGTTTAACCCCTTTGATAATTTCTGTTAATTTTTTGTTTCCGGCTAAATCCTCCTACAGTTTACATCTGATCAAGCTGAAACTTCATAAATAAATACACGATGATGTGGAGCAGCACATATTATTTCGAGGTTACAGTGCACCAAATATTTACAGAGTTGTTTTTTTTTGGGGGGGGGGGGGGGGGGGGGGGGGGGGGGGTTGTTTATTTTTGTTTTGTTATTGTTTGGTCCGATATTGAAGTATAGGAAAAACAAATCAGCCAAAGGCTCATATGAGCTTATAATATAGCCGTGCTTCTGTGGTGTGTCCTCCGTCAGAAAGCACTTCTCCCTTAATTTCTGGGCCAGCTTGGACCCTTCAGTTACAGTTCACCAAATATCAGCAGAGCTATGCCCCAATGAAATTTTTTTATTTTTATTTTTTTTTGTAATTCCACTTACAATTTATTTCCAGAGCACTGAATTATACAGGAGCCAGTTTATGTTCTACATCTTATTACTTGCCACGGGCGTATAATGCCCCGCTTGGCGGAGCTCTTGTTGATGTTTATAATGTAGTGACCTTGAAAATAAGGTCAAAGTCACCAAAATCTAATCACTTCTTTCCTGATACTGATGATGTATCTGTGCTAGTTTGGTCAAATTCCAGCCATTGGTTAAAGAGATAATGTGCACACAAACTTTTTACTGCATCAACAAGGCTCACTTTTTTGAGTATTTATAGTGTAGTGGCCTTGAAAATAAGGTCAAGGTCACCAAAATCTAATCACTTCTTTGCCCCATTTTTATGATGTATCTGTGCTAGTTCGGTCTATTTCCATGCATTGGTTAAAGAGATACTGTGCACACAAACTTTTTACTTCATTAACAAGGCTCCTTTTTGAGTATTTATAATGTGGTGACCTTGGAAATAATATCAAGGCCACCAAAATCTAATCACTTCTTTCCCTTATCCTGATGATGTGTCTGTGCTAGTTTGGTCAAATTCCATCCATTGGTTAAAGAGATAATGTGCACACAAACCTTTTACTGCATTAACGAGGCTCGCTTTTTTGTCTATTTATAGTGTAGTGACCTTGAAAATAAAGTCAAGGTCACCAAAATCTAATCACTTCTTTGCCCCATCCTTATGATGTATCTGTGCTAGTTCGGTCAAATTCCAGCCATTGGTTAAAGAGATATTGTGCACACAAACTTTTTACTTCATAAATTGGCTCCTTTTTGATGTTTATAATGTAGTGACTTTGAAAATAAGATCAAGGTCACCAAAATCTAATCACTTCTTCCCCCCATCCTGATGATGTATCTGTGCTAGTTTGGTCAAATTCCAGCCACTGGTTAAAGAGTGTACACACAAACTTTTTTTGCATTAAGAAAAATTTTTACAAAGGGCAATAACTCCAAGAGAATTTGCCCCTAGCCCTTACGTTCTCTTATGTAGGTATATCTATCAATGTGTCTGCAGAAATCGATGAATATCCATCACTGCGTTTTCAAGATATTAGGAAAAAACCAGCGTTGCAGACGGACACACGGACGGACATGAAAACAGTATACACCCCTCCAACAAACAAAATTTGCGGGGGGGAGGGGGGGGGGGGTGTATAATAATAAAACAGAATGTCATCTGCTGCAGTTTTACCTGTTACTTTAAGGGTTAAACACAACTGGATCAGAAATAAAGAAGCAAAATATGTTTATCATTTTATTATTCTATGACAGTAAATGAAGTGAGCATAAATAGAGGTAAATATGAGTACTGAAACATGATGTAATTTTGTTTACTGTCAGTATTTACAACTAGTGTACATATGTACATGATCACAACACATCGTTCACAAACATCTGAGGAAAGAAAGAGAGAAGTACAGCTGATACCGTATCTACAGTCAATATTTGAACACCTTTACTCCTTACCATACTTGTAGAATTTGAACAAGTCCATTTGATAACCTGTAGATGTTTCTAAAACAGGTAAAACACCATTTGCTCAGGTCTGGCTGTCTAAACATTTAGGGTAAATATGGCCGTTGAGAGGAATCATGCCAGAGGAAAACCTGCTTCATCTTATATGAGCCATGACATGGATGGTAGAAGAGTCGGTGTTGTGAAGTTCATGTTTAAGTTTCTACAATGACGAGAGTTGTGTTATTAGATTGCTGTAGGGGAATGGATATACTTTTAACCTTTACCACTCTTGGCCAATTCAGCAGATGGTAAATTCAAAATTTTCTTATTTTGCCAAGAAAATAAGCTTTGATATTTCATGCAAATCATCTCCAAAGGGAACAATTTGCATGAAATGTCAAAGCCTATTTTCTGGAAAAGATAAAAATATTTCAAAATATTGTCTGCTGAAGTTATTACCCTAAGCATCAAGGGCAACTCGGACAAACTGACTGTCCTCCTTCTAAAAAGGGTCTAAAAAGAAAGAATTTGCAGGCCCAGATCAGATATAATATGGCATCTGATTAGGTCTACACTGTTTGCCAATTTCTATTATGTTTGTGTCAGAGGTCACACAGCTGCACCTTTTTACAAAAACCAAGGTCTGAGGTGTTTTCTAAAAATCCTTCTGGGAAGCTTGACTGACAGATACAGAATAGCTCTGGATGAAGCTTGTGACTAATTCGGCAGGCGATTCCATTACAGTTCTTGGGATAACATAAGTTAATTTGGGATTTTCGCCTACATTTAAGATAATGAATTTTGAGTTATAAAATGCTTATAGCTATTACAATATATTGATTTTATCCAATTTATATGTTTGTTTGTTTGTTTGTGTTGAGGTTTTACGGCCCAGTCAACCCAATGGGGTCATGTCGAGTGTGGTCAGTTTACCTAACCACACATTTACTAGGCAGGCTTAGTCCTCTATGCGGTTAACCAGTATTGTGCACATTCTTTTGCCAGAAACTGACAACTGCCCTTCTTGAATCAGCGGAAGGGAGAGAATGATCAGAGAATGACCGTAGAAAATATTTCATGCTCAATCTCCACAAAAGCCAATTTATATGATTGAATTTCATATATGTTATAATTAATGATTATTAAAGATACGATAATCCTACGACAGAAACCCAGACACTGAGTCTGGGCGGTACAATGAATTGCTACTCAGACTCATTGAACAGGTTGCAACAGTGAATGACCGTTGTAACAGACAGCGACGTGTAATACTTCATTTTCTGATTTTGTGTGCTTACGTTTGAGTTGATGCAATCATCGCGCCAGATTGATACAGATTTTTCGAGTAAGTATCAGTTTAGTCTGAAGATGGCTTTTCCTTATTCTCAGCAGTTCAAACACTGAACATGGAAGGTCATGTTTGCAAGTCTGCATCAGTCACATACAGCATAAAGCAGTTTTTCTCATAACATTTCATAATAGTTGCATGATTCTGGAACATTAAAAAAACTATGCCCAAATGCAGAAAAAAACAAAAACAATAAAAAAACATGATGAAACTTTTAACATAGATGACTGACATTTAATGGTTTAATGACCGAGATCATTTCAATGTAAACTGACCCGCTTTGCAACAAAACCCTTCTTCAGACCATGCCAACTGCACTCTAGGATGAGACTGTGCAAGTTTGCAACCTGTAAGCGCTACAAAATTCTAGATTTTAACCTTGAAGCACTAAGCAAAACTTGACGACATATTTTTTTTTACTCTTCTGAGAAAATAAGATGACATTTCATGTGAATCATCCAATCATCTGCTAGTCAAGCCTTATTTTCTCTAAAAATATACAAATACAAATTCAAAATGTCATCTGCTGCCGTTGTTATTAGCATTTTAAGGGTTAATGTAATCTATGCCTGCTCAGGCCTAACAGCACATGCAGAATCCAGAACAGTTCACATACACGAGAAGACTGGTTTTGTCAAGACACGGCTGAAATAATATACAGCTGGATAAAAGCTAAGCATATTGTGTAATTCTGTATAAGCCAGGGCAGACAATTAGGTACTACACTTACCCTAAATATTCACACATATTACCATAAATATCCTAAAATTCAAACACTCCATTTTACTAGCTGTTGATGCTTCTGAAACTGCTGGATGAATGTTCAGTGTAGATCCTGATAAGATGCTACATCTGTGACATCTGATCTGGGTATACATTGTTTGCTGAGACCTCCCTGTCAGAATGAGGATAAATACAGTACCTTACTGTTTATGTTCAGCCTGCATATCCTGATTGTCTCAAGATCAGTTCATCTTGCTGCATCTTGTTTATTCACTATAGGAGTATAGAACCTAGTACATGAGCTCTCAGCTGCAAAAAATTACTACAATGCAAACAAGGACTGAATCAACGTGCTCATCCACCCTTGGACGTTTGTTGATACACTGTATATTCTACAGTATGATTCTCTAAGTTGACAATTAAGGCCCTGATCAGACTGTGTAGATGTGCACGCTGATCTGATGATTTCGTGCTTTATGTCCTTTTCAACATAACTGGTCACATTCAGACGATGAAAGAATGATAATGAAAGGCTCTGTGCAATGAAGTGTTTTATGTCTTTTTTAACATTGATGTAATATTGAGATGACTAAGGGGTGATAATGTACGAAAGTAACTGTGCTATAAAGTGCCATACAGTCCTAAGAGGAATTCTGCATCTTGAGGATTCAAACATGGGTCTTGTGAGCAATGTCAGGAGCACTAATTGCTCAGTCATGCCAACACTTCTTTGTTTTTTGTGAAGACATAAGAAACAGGCCAATACTACTGAGCTGAAAAAAGTGCCTTTTTTGAGTTATCTGACTGTAGATAGGTTGTCTGATCTGGACCATTACTGTATTTATATATGGCAAAGACTTTTTTTTTCATGGCAATGTCTGGTATTTCTTTTTTTTTTTTTTTTTTTTTTTGCCTCAGTTCAATAGTTTTCAGGGTTACATTGTTGTAAAATAATGGGAAGGAGGGGTTACAAAATATTCTAAGTGTATTACTAGAATCACAAAATATGCTCAGTTTGTTACTGGGATCATAATGCCTGGCATTGGTAATTCAGACACACATTTTCCAGTTTGATGTAACTATGCTTAACTTTTACCCAGATTTATATATGGACTGAGATCATAATAGAATCTAACTGCATATAAATAAGATGTAAATTATCAAGAAAAAAAATATGACAAAAACATACATGAAATAAAAATGTGGAACAATAATACGCCACTATTGTGTGGTGGGCAGATAACTGTCAAATATTGACGAAATTTGCTTATTAGCAATCCCAACCAGATCTCACACTATCAATGCACATACCAAGTTTGGTGAAAAACCATTGATATTTATTCAAGTTTTTGTCTGGAATCAAAACTATGGATGGACGGGTGTACAACAGATGCACGGAACACAAAGGGAAGTGAAACCATAATAACCCACCACTATCGTGTGGTGGAGTATAAAAAGCTGCCAAAATAATAGAATCCAAACTCAGCAAAAAAAAAGTATTAAGAATCTGTACAAAGTTCTGTTTTGTATTTCAATTTAACCATTAACACCTCAAACAAAACTGTAGCAGACAACATTCTTTACTTTTAAAGTAAAGTCTTATTTTCCTGAAAAAACAAAACAAAAACAATACACACAAAATGGGGCCTGCTGCAGTTGTGATTGGCACTTTAAGAGTTAAATGATAAGCTTGTCTCTTGGCACTTAAATTGAAAATATATGCTTTCTTTTGTAGCCTCAGCAGTCACCTGAATCAAAAAAGTCTCAAAAACAAAGTGATGATTTCTTCATTTGTTAAGGACAAAACCATGATTTTGTTTTTCTAATTTCTTCATTCATTGAAATAATATCATATATTTAGAAAGTTTAGCCATACATACGAGGGATGTTCGAAATGAACTGCTTATTGTCCTCTAGCTCGATATCCACGTGGGGCACGATAAAAACCAATACATACCTGTATAGGGTTATTCAATATCTACACAATGGTGTATAAATGTACATGTTAGACTAAGTGTAAGACATAAAATTTGCCATTTGAATACACGCAGTCACTGACCACTGCAGTAAAAATGGTTGGTAGAAGTGTCGACAAAAAAGATGAAATACGGGCTTAGCCTTACGTCAAAGCTCGCTCAAAACATGGTTGTTCTTTGAAGAAGCTGATGACTGAAATTTCTACTGCTTTTGGACCTTCTTGTGTGTCTTATGACATAGTTCGGCGGTTGAAAAAGAAATTTGAGTCTGGTGTAGAGTCCATCAAAAATGCACCAAAATCAGGTAGGCCAAACTCTGCATCTCGTAAAGAAATCGTTTCCAAAATAAAGGAAATCATTGAAGGAGATGCCAGATTTTCAGTTCGTGATATTGCACGAAAGGTAGGCATATCACTTTCAACAGTTCACCTTATTTTGAAGAAGCATTTGAAAGTCAGAAAGATTTCTGCTAGATGGGTGTCACATCTGTTGACTGACGAGCAAAAGAGGCAACAGGTTAAAAGTTGCCAAAAAGCTGCTTCAAATGTTTCCAAAATATGACAAAAAGCAGCTTGCCAATGTCGTCACAGGTGATGAAACCTGGGTCCATTATTTTGAGCCCGTCAGAAAGGTTAGCAATAAGATCTGGGCCACTAAACACAGCAAACGCCCAATAATTGCCAAACATTCTTTGAGTACAAAGAAGGTTTTGTATGCAATCTTCTTCTCTGGTGAAGGAGTCGCAATAAAAGTGCCAGTGAAAAAGGGCAAAAGCATCACCGGAAAGTACTACAAAGACGTAGTACTGAAGAAACTGAAAAAGTATTATCAGAAACGACGCCCTGCCACTGGTTTTAAACATGTCCGTCTTCTACATGACAATGCCCCAGCTCGTACCTCCGCAATAGTTAGGGCGTTTTTGAAGAAAGAAAAAGTAACTGTTTTGCCTCAACCCCTCCCCCGTATTCCCCAGACCTTGCCCCATGTGATTTCTTTTTGTTTCCGAAATTGAAAGCATTCCTTGCTGGGCGGAAATACCTATCCCGACAGGCACTTGGATCTGCCATTCATCAGTACCTTATTACTGTGCCCAAATCAGCGTACTGTGACGCCTTCAAGAAGTGGATACATCGGCTGAAACTTTGCATTTCTAGCCACGGGGAGTACTTCGAGGGCATGAAATGAGTACTTTTGGGCTAACTTGAAATTTGAAGTCTCCAGACAGAAATAAGCAATTCATTTCGAACATCCCTCGTATGTGAAGTATAAAAATCTCTGCACATTTATTCTTTTGTATCTAAATGACAACTGGATTTCCTGCGGAAATTTTGAATCAGTCTTCTTGTAGTGCTTGTAATATTTAAAGCCCTATATCAGTTGTTTCAAAGACAATGTAATCAAATTTGGGGCATAAAAGCATTGTAAAATGAATAAGCTTAAACATAAACAAATGTCTTGATATTGATTATACTACTCCAGTAAATCTATGACAAGTACCTGTCAGATCTCTAATTTTATTTGTCTGTATACATTTGAGCATTTTAATCAAGCTCTACTGTTTAAACTACTTTACATATGTTAGTCTTCAAAAAAACATTTATATAGCTATTAAAGCTTCAACAGAATTTTTACATCAGCTAAGGAAAACAATCAAGGATGTGCCCTAAAAACTGATGTTGCCAAAATGATATATGACATATCAAGGGTTGAGCGCAAGACTGGCGTAAGTCAGATGGTTATTTTTCCCTAAACCTAATCTCCTCACCATGAAGGTGTTATGAAGATTACAACATTTCTTTCTGTAAACAATGAAAATTTAGGTGCCATTGCTCTCGTATGAGCAATGGCACCTAAATTTGCATTGTTTACAAAGGGGTCCAAGTTGCCCTTAAACAAGGGTTTCAAAAATATGTTTGAGTTACTACAGTCTTGCGCTCAACCCTCGAATTATCTAATCTAAAAATAATTTACAAACTAGAAGTACAATCTTGTATATAAGCTTAGATATATAAATAAATAAAATGCCCAAGTGGATCACTGAAGAAGGATTAATGTGGTACACAAGTGTTAAAAACCCTGACCAACTTGTATATCTACAGTCAGACTGGTCTTTGTTGTTCATATATTCAATCATGAAGTAACATGAGAAAAGCATCCTTATCATATGTGCCAGTAACAAAACCCCAGATCAGCTAGCACATTTAGCTGTCTGATCATGAGTGCGTCCAACGGGAACTGCGAAGTGGTTCGGCGTGCAGATGCACTACTATACACTACCTATGTGACCAGTGATGTGTGACCAAAAATGTGATGGTCCAACAAACGCTTGGGTGGTTCGGTAATTATCCTGAAAAACAATAAGCATTGCGTGATTTGGCAGGGACTATTGACATGGTGACCGTACTGATAATAGCAACAAAACAGCAAATAACGCCAAGTATTCCAATTGCAAGGGGTTGAATCACAAGACTTATGACGTCAGCCTATAAAATTTGTGATTGCCCCATTTTTGAATTTTGTCTCCACTTCGAATTTTATTTCTATCCATTCTCCGTCTATTTACAAGCTAAGCATGATTCATTTTGTGCCTAAGGTACACTTTGATGTAGATTTTTAGATGACACATAGACTTTACACTCATTTCACGTTATAATCTTAAAAAACTTCAACACAGGTAAACGAACCACAGTATATTATCATTGTACCTGTCATTGGCATATACTAGTTTTCGGTTTTCGGAAAGCATGGCCCCCGCTCATTGGGGCCCGCGAAATAGATGGGTTGCCTAAAGCCTCCATGGCAGAGCTGCTAGTAACTAAGCAGGTCCCAAATTCATATGATCCGGTCGGGTAAACGTCCCACAAATTTGGAGGCAATGTCTCTGAACTACTGAAATATCGTTGACCTGGACGTTATATCGCAATTCATGCAGTGGATTAGAAGTCAAGCGTGGTCTGAAATCAAATTCAGTTAGATCTGGCCAACTTACCTATGAAGCATGTGATGACAATTTGGACGCACGGATATAGGTAACTCCTATTAAATTCATATTAGCTTAAATATGCAATTTATCAGAGCCACTGACTACCGCAGAATATATAGACCAACAAAGAAGCCTGCTCAGACTGCATGGATGTGTAGGCTGATCTGGCCATTCTATGTTTGCACATGACATAAGGACCAGTTTTTTTTTCATGCTGAAGGCCCAATACATATGAGCCACATCACAAGAAATTGGCTCTTCAGACTCTCCCTGGAATCAATCTTTCAGTGTGCATGCACTGCCACGTAGTAAGGCATACATGTCTAGTTCTTTGGTTGAAGTTTCCCCTTATTGTCTTTTTGACATCACTCAGAAAAACTTTTGCTTGGCGTTTTATTTTAAATGAAAATATTTTGTTCTGAATAACCATATCTTATTAGAAACCATTTGTCTTTTCTGTTTCTGTGTTTTGTTCTCAAATATGTACCCTAAAATTAAATTTACGGCCAAAAGTTGATCTGACCAATGCAATTTCTATAGTAAAGTGATTTTTTGGAATATTTGTCTATGAAAATATTTCTTACTTTTCTTTGAATTACAATTATTGATGTTTCTTTAACACTGTGAAAATTTCAGAAAAATTGAACAAGTGGAACTTGTTGAAAATCTGCCTTCAAGTTACCTACCCTACAGATTTCTGCATAATTTGCATTCATTTTTACTATGGGAAAAAGTGCAAATATTTGATTTTTTTAAAACCAATAACTAGAATAAAACTTTTTGTGAATAAGTAGTTACGACAAATGGTTTTGGATTAAATCATGACAAAAGTTTGCAAATTCATTTCTTTGTAAAGCACCAAGCAAAAAGAGTTGAAAGCACAGTAGTGTACCACTTAATGCCTGAACCTTTGCTGTTTGCATATGATATAATGGCTGTTTTCCCCATGACACAACTCAGATGTATATGTACTCTGAAGACTATAAATATCAAAAGGCAGCCAATATGGATAAAAACTAGTCTAGGATAGGATCTTACTATTTATAAATAACATTATTGATCCATATTTACCCTAAGTATTTGGACAGACAGGGCTGAACAAATAGTGCAGACCCAGATCAGATGCTGCAGAATGTGGCATCTAATCAGGGCCTACACTGTTTGCCACTCATACAACAGTTCATAGACACATCAACAAGTGGTTAAATGGACTTGTTTACTCTAAGGACAAGTACGTTGAGGAACTGTGAATATTCAGGGTAAATACCCCAACTATTTGGACACTGTAACACTTTTCAGCAAACCCATCTAACCACCTGGTCATGTGTGTACAAAGGGCTGGTTGAATGCGAAACTCTGTCTTGGAATGGTTTGATCTGGATCTACACTGTCTGCTCAGGCATATCTTTCCAAATTACAGTTTAATACAACAGGTCCATCTGTATCTACTACACAACAACACTGGGGAAATTCACTCTGATTTCTGTCTAAAACCTCTTATTTACACATTTGTATAAATGAGCTCCAAGAAGTTTTATAGTAATACACAACCAAGATTTATCTGTGAAATACTTAATAAATGATGATGTCTTTAACTTGTATGATAGCACAGTATCTTTGCACCGCATACATAAACTATAGCTCTCTCGATAAGAAATGGCCAACATCCCCAGAAAGCACCTTCTGTCTTTTTCTATTGTCCACTTGTTCTCAAAACACTTACTTACACACCAGTCTGTAGGAAATTCCTCACACCCAAAGGTTTGCGAGTCTGAAAAAGACAGAAAGCAAATATTTATACTAAATGACAAATGTATATTATATAACTAAATCTGACCTGTCCTGAATCAAATCTTTGGTGATGAAAAATTAGATCAGATGTCACTTTAGTTATCATGACAAATGCATTTTATCATTGTCAACTAGTAATGAAGTTTTCTGAGAAAACAGATGTCCCCCAACGATGAATTTTCAGTTTTTCTATTGCTGTGACCTTGAAAATTAGGTCACATTCACTAAAATCTAATCAGTTTTTTGTTATGTCCCAATTATATATCCATGAAAATTGGTAAGAATCCAACCACTGGTTCACAAGATATTGTGCAGGCAAGTATCCAGCCAATGCCAACAGTGAAGCCAATGGGATCTGCACCAAAATCAGTATGTCCCCCTCCTGTTGGTTGGGGGACATAATAACTGAGGTAAAATATTACTTGTGGTTGGAAAATATTTAGGCTGAAACTGATTGCATGATTTTACATTTACAAGAGAGACATACGTTTATTTCAGAGTGCCAAATTTGAAAATGCCTCTTTTTCTTTCCTTTTTATTAAACAAATATTTAATAGAGTTTAAAACTGTCAATATAAAACAATGAGTTAATGCATATACTGCTCAGAATTTGCTCACCACCCTGAAATAAGTTGCTGTTGGTTTATAGTACATAAAAATGCTTTGACTTTGAAAATCTATGTTACAGTTTCTGAGAAAAAATGCTCATCTCTGACATAAGAAAATTATGACTTTTGACATAAAAATGATTGTGCATCAACTTGAATAGCATTTTGTCTGTTATTGATATTTTAAAAGCCAGACATTTCTGACACTATTTACAACAAATTATTAAAGGTGGTTTTTCAGTATGGGAGAAATGATAAAAACTAAAGTTGCACATTTAAAATATACTAAAAAGCCAACATTATATGGATGAATAAAAGCGCAGCAAGCACTGCACTATGCCCTGCCTCTGCACTTACATCAAGTAAGTGCCATAACTATGTCAAAAATAAAATGTGTTCTACATATTATGTCCCTTCACATTTTTGCAAGGCTTCAAGAAAATCTCTGAAACCGTTTTCAAGTTATAGAAAGGGCACACATATATGACTTGGATCACTACTGTCAATGTTCAAAGGGTGGTAACTCCAAAAGCAGGTAAATCAGGGTTACAGTTGTGTTTTGCAAATTGTGTCTTGCATAAAGTTTCAAGAAAATATCTGGAACAGTTTTCAAGTTACAGAGTGGACACAAATATACTACAGAAATCACTATTTTCAAAGTTCAAAGGGCCATAACTACAAAAATAGGTAAACCAGAGTTACCCTTCTTGTATTCTGCACCTCATCTCATGATGCTTTACATTTCTGTGAAGTCTCATCAAAATATCTGGAATGGTTTTCAACTTACAGGGCTGACACGAGTACATAGTAGAAATGGCTATTTTCAATATCTACTACGTTCAAAGGGCCGCAACTCCAAAAGTAGGTTAACCAGGGTTACAGTTTTTGTGTTCTGCATGTTGACTCGTGGTGCTTTACATTTCTGATAAGTTTCATCAAAATATTTGGAATGGTTTTCAACTTACAGATCGACACGAGTACATGTTAGAAATGGCTATGTTCAATATTCAAAGGGCAATTATTCCAAAAGTAGGCATACCAGAGTTACAGTTTATGTGTTCTGCAAGTCCTCTCATAGTGCTTTACATTTGTGTGAAGTTTCATGAAAATATCTCAAATGGTTTTCAACTTGTAGAGTGGACACGTGTGTATGGTAGAAATGGCTATGTTCAATGTTCAAAGGGCAATAACTCCAAAAGTAGGCAAACCAGAGTTACGATTCATGTGTTCTGCACGTCGTCTCATAGTGCTTTACATTTATGGGAAGTTTGGTGAAAATACCTCTGACGGTATCAGTTATGGAAGCGCTGACGGACGGACATTCTAACATTTCGGGTTTAGGGACTAACTCAATGTTTAATTTCCACAGGGATTTAAGGGCTACTCAAATTTGGTTTAGGGACTAGCTAATGTATTTTAAATGGAATTAAACCTCAAAATACCTCATAATTATGTCCAAAATCGCCCAAAAATAGCCCCTACACCTTGGACGTTCGCCCAGATGGTCATCAGAGCCGACAGACGCTCAAAATTTCGGACAGTTTAACATAATACCCTTGCCACTTTTTGTGCCGGGGCATAAAAAGGAAAAAAAAAAAAAAAAAGAAAAAAAAAACTGCAACAGTATACTGTCAAGATTGGAAGCCTAAGTGACAAAGGCATGCAATAGGGTAAGTGTTTATGGTATGAAAACATGGTTTTGTTCAATTTTGAATATTGAGATTTTCATAGAAAAAACAGTTGAAAACTATGTATAGGTATTAAACACAAGAATTCCATGGAAGGCAGGGTTAGCACATGTGTCATACAAATTGGCAAAACTGTTACACTGGGAAAATTAGATCATGGTCTTAAAAGGATGTCGCAATGCTTGAGTCCTTATCAGGAAGAAACTATGCCCGGTAAGATGACTGTAAGTCTGTTATTCAGAAAAATACTTGAATGCTAGCGTGGTCTCAAAAGCTGCCAGACAGAAAACTGGACAAATATATCACACCTGCTTGCTGAAGCAGGTGTAAAAATTTTTTACTTCCTTTATGTTCTGTGTATACATAAAATTAGAACTTGAAAACTTGTTTATTTTTATAATGAAGCTGCAACTTTAGAGCAAATTTTGAATAGTATAAATACAATTAAAACTAAATATTTCTGCAAAAGAAAAAAACATGCAAGTTTAGTATTATGTAACAAGAAACAAATATTAAAACATTTTGTCAGTTGATCAGTGCAGTAAGACAAGACCCAATTTAACACTTTCAGCCCCAACACCATAAATATGTTTGCAAACTGCATAGATCCAGATTAGATGGTTCATAATGAACCATCTCATCAGGATATACACTGTGTGCCATTCCATTCTGAATTTTCACCAAAATCCCTATTTGCAACAAGTGTCCAATTTCAAAGAAGAAACACTCCACTTTAGAAATTCGGGGGTGAAAGGATTAAAGACATAGACCACTAAGTATACACAATATCTTAAGCTCAGGTGTTGAAAACCAGATCCTTCAAGCTGGGAACTTCAAAACCTCTCCAGTGATCTTGCTAATGATACAAGAAAAAGTCTCAATTGTTGTCTTCCATCTGAATTAACTTTGTGGCTGCAGAGTGTAGTGTATTTAATACATGCAAACAAAGATGTTAGCATTATGACATGTTACAATACCAATTATATCAATAACTGAACATATTAACATCACAACAATGATTAACTTGTTTTCTAAATCTGTGAACACTGTGAAGAAGATTATTAACAATTGTAGGAATATATCGTACCATTTCCTACTACTGTTCTTCCTCTGGAGCTAATGAAAGAAAAACGAAAGGCAGGGATGGGGCAGAAATATTCTTGTTCATATTGTATTCTATCTTGCCCAGAGGCATTTGTGACCTAGGCTTATTCTTGAATTTATTACAAAGTGTGATAATTTGACAATAACTAAGGTTTATGGAAAAATTGAGACATATCTACAGAAAAGAGGTATGATGCTGCTATTAGTGAACATTCAGATTGAGCCTGCACTTTGTGCCATTTGATCAGGGCCTTCTTTGTCTACTTGCAGAATCATTGGCTACTATATTGGCAAACAGCTAAGGCCCTGATCAGACAGTGGATGTCTAGGCTGATTTTAACCCTCACTGTCCACGTATGACAGAATTTATCCTGATCAGGCTGTTTATGCACAGGCCAATCTTGAGCCTTTACTGTTTACATATAACAAAACCTTTTCTCATTTCATTTCATTTCCCCAAATACCAAAGATCCTGACCAGTTTGTCTGTTCTTAGATCAGGTTCTTCATGATTTGCCAAATATAATATCACATCCCAACAGTGAAAACTGGGGCAAGGCTAGCAGTATTTGCACATATGAAAATATGGAGATAAAGCACTTCTTTTAAAAAAAAAATAATTTTTGACATCTTTTTTTTAATATTACATGTATTATTTTACGAAGAAACAAAAAAAAAAGTGTTTATCTGCATAGCATAACTATAGCTATAGAAAATGCTGGTTCACCAAACATTTATGTTGGTTATTGTATTAAATCATTAGTCTCTACACGTCTTTATACAGGTGTAAAGATACAAGTCTAGTCTGAAAATATTTACTATAAAAATAGTAGCTTTCTACTCATAGTAGTTTTGGAACAAAATGTTATACAACACATTGTATTACCTGTTGACGTATTATACAACATCCTGTTCCAAAATTACGATGAGTAAAAAGCTACTATTTCACAGTAAATATTTCCAGAATAGATTTTATCTTGTATTATGTTTCAGCATTCACATAATCAACTTGCAGAAATACATGGAAGTCCAGCAGGAAGTTACCATTTTAGTTCAAGTAGCCTGATAATGGCCAAGAAATACATGATATGTATGCCATGTGGGTAAAGGGTCCTCATGCTAATGCAAACCCCTAATGCTAAATCAGCCGGTGCATCCTTGCAGCCTTCTCTGTTCAACCGCATGAGCCGCAACGAGAAAATATAAATTCTTGTGCACGTGCTAAACGAAGCCTCAATCCAGCCTGGGCTCTGCAGTCTGATCAGTCTCCGTTGTCCGCATCCTTGGCTACCTAGGTGTCTGGTGAAGATTCTGATCAAAGTGCAGGCTGATCTGAATCTTCACTGGGGGAACATGTCCAAAGGTATGTGGCTCATATATTCTACAGTATCAGTTGGTTATATAAACAGGCAACTCATTAGACTGCAAATGTGCAGGCTTGGCTGGACCATCATTGCCTGCATAGCATAAGAACCCTTTCCCAGTCTTGATCATAACATACATGAAGCTATGAACAGTTCCATGTTCAGATCACTGACAAACTGAAAAATTCAAAAGTAAAAGGAGTTAAGAACAAAGATAAGACATTTACATAATTTCAACTTTCTTGGGCAGATGGCAAATGAATGGTATCTTACTCAAAATATTCAGATACCTTAATTCTTTATCATCTTTACTCCTTATCATCCTTGTAAACAAATCCGAACAAGTCCATTATGCTACCTGTTGATGTGTCTATAAACTGTTGAATGAGTGGCAGACAATGTGGACCCTGATCAGACACATTTGTGGCATCTAGGTCTACATTATTTGCTGAGGCCTGTCTGTGGCCAAACTCTTAGGGTATTTACAGTAATTCTCTAAAGCAGCTGACTATTTTATTCAAATGGCAACAATCTGAATGAAATGTCAAATATATTTCAAGTAAATATGAACAATAGTTTTGAAAATTCACTGCTGATGTTTAAAATTCATTGGGTAAAAGGTTAAAAGAATAGATCTTCCTGTGGTCCAACAATATTTTGCCTTTTTGGGGTTCTTAGTTTAGACAACAGTTTGCTCACAGTTTTGATTGGTGTGCCAGAAGAAAGAACACTAGTTTTCTTCGGGGTCAGTTTGTACTCTTTCTTTAGACCAGTGTCTAATTCATAGGCTGGCTGCATGCTATGAATCGGGGTCGAGTGTATTTTGTATGGTGTTCCAATTCTAATACCAGTACTTGGCGAATTACTGAATTCTTGCTCACCAAGAGCTGAACAACTTTTGGTTTCTTTTGTTATTAGTGGTGTTAATTTTGTTTTCAAAGGAGTGCCTCGAAATCTGCTTGTGGAGGAACAGTTTCTCTTCTTCCTAGATAAAGTAGCCCTACTGTTCTTCTTTTCTACCTGGGGAGACTGTTTAGATGTGCTATCATACAAAGACAAGCTATTCAACTGTTTTGAAATATTGGGTGACTGCAGTACATCATGTAGCTGCTGTCTTTGCTTCAGGGCAGGTGTGGTTTGTATATGGACAGGAAATTTAGCCACACCAAACATCGCATCCAATGCAGGTAAAGGAGAATGGAGGCTACTATCTGCCATGGTTCTAGGCTGTAACTGATCTCTGTGTACAGTGTTATCATGGCACTGGCTCCTAAATGTACTTGTCCCAACTGCCGAGTCAGACTGCACAGATTTTATCACAGGTAATGGTCGCAGAGATCCCGTTGCACTGGCTGTTCTGGACAGAAGAGTGTGTGAAGCATCATTTTTGCTGCCACTCAGCTCGAGAAAATTATCTCTCAAAGACTTTCTTGCAGAAGGCTTCTTTGTCAGTTTGCTAGTGTCTTGCTTTCCAATACCAGTTTTATTTCTATTTATTTCATCTGAACTTCCAGTAAGAGAAATTCTATCATTGTCATTGTAAATATCAGCATTGTTTTCAGGTTTGTACAGATCACCAGTTTCTGAAGCCTTGTCTAGTTTGATTTTCTTTACTCTATCAGTTGACAGAACTCCTCTAAAACTACCACTTCTATAGCATCTCTTACCACTGTCACCATCACTGAGTTCTCTTGTAGTTCTAATATTGCCTACAGTATCTCCATTCTCTAAGTGATCCACTGAAAACAAACTTGCACCAGTAATATTTCCAGTCCTAGTGTCTATGTTCCCCCCTGAAAGAGACCCCTGTCTGTGCAGGTCTCTGTTGACACTTGGACGAGAATGACCTGCACTACCTGCAAGAGAAGACCAGGATTTCCAGCTCTGAACTGGCGTTACACCAACAGCAGGGGATTCCTGTTTCGCCTCAAATATGTTGATAAGTTTACTAACCTGACTAGAAGACTGGGGTTGTTTCTGAATAAAACCTTGCTGTCGCCGCAGTTGTTTCTTGTTGGAAAGGGGAGAAAACCCAATGCTGAAAGCAACACTCTCTCGCTTACTGGACTGAAAGAAAAAATAACAAGAAGTGTCAATAAGCAGTGCTTATTAGATATCCCTCCTCGCAAGGTAATGACTGCCTTGTGGGTACTGAAAAGCAATGTTTTAAAATGCATATTTTCTTCAGGTTGTATGTATTTGGGAAAAGCAATACAGACAGACAGACAGACAGACATATGGATAGACATAAATGGTGGAGTTAAATTGGCAGTCATTTTTTTTTCCAGTAGTAAACTTATTCATGAACATGTTCAATATGTCTTTAATGAATCTGCAAAGTATCAGAATTTGTCAACAAATTTTTCGAGTCAAATTGATTTCATCATACATGCAGTATCTCAGATGCACCATCTCAGAGCATACAAAACTCAGTAGTCAAGAATTACCAAAAAATGGCTGAAAAAAGCTGTTGTTCTGACAAAAAGAAATTTCATCATCATACTTCATTAACCATAAAGAAATGAACTCCTAGGCCCTTATTTTTCTCAACAGCAAAACATCTCATCAGTATCAATATTTATGCAAAATATGAAAATATTCCTTAAATTATTCAGCAAGATAAAAAGCATAAACCAAAATGCCTTTTCAAGAATAACAAAGGGTAATAACTGAAGAAATTAATCCATAGGCCCTTATATTTCTCTAATAGCAACATCTCATCAATATCGACATTTATGTAAAATAAGAAAAGAATCCATAAACTAGAACAGTGGAAAATGTATGTCCCCCATCAGTTTGGACAGACCTATCATTGAAAAAATTGTATCTATAATTTATCTTTTTTTTTTTTTTTTTGCGCGTGTGTGGTCAATGAGGGCCATTTTCCAAAATCTATGCCCTAGTGTGACCTTGAAAATGGGGTCAAGGTCACCAAAATCTAATCAGTTCTTGTCCCTGTCTCAACAATATAGCTGTACAAGTTTGGTCAAAATTCATCCATTCATTCTGGAGATAGGGCACAGACAAGCCATTTTCCAACAATCTGAGCCCTCCTGTGACCTTGACAATGGGGTCAAGGTCACCAAAATCTAATCAGTTCTTTTCCATGTCTCAACAATATAGATGTACAAGTTTGGTAAAAATCCATCCATTCATTCAGGAGATAGGGTGCAGACAAGCCATTTTCCAACCATCTAAGCCATCATGTGACCTTGAAAATGGGGTCAAGGTCACCAAAATCTAATCAGTTCTTTTACGTGTCCCAGCAATCTAGATGTGCAGGTATGGTCAAAATCCATTTGTTCCTTCAGGAGATAGGGCGCAGACAAGCAATTTTCCAGCCTTTTCCAACAATCTAAGTCCTCGTGTGACCTTGAAAATGGGGTCAAGGTCATCAAAATCTAATCAGCATTTTCCCCCACCCAATGATAAATTTATGTAAGTTTGGCCAAAATCCATCCATTCAATAAGGAGATAAGAGTGCAGACAAGAGGCTACGCCGACGAGATCCACACTAAAAACAATATGTCCCCCCCTCACCCCTCTGGTGGGGGACATAATTATTTAGCAAGATTAGAATCAGAACAAAAACACCTTTTCAAGAATACGAAAGGGAAAAAAACTGTAAAGGAATAAACCCCTAGGCTTTTATTTTTTCTCTGACAGCAACTTTGTTTATGCAAACTATGAAAAAAATCCTTAATTTCTTAGCAAGAAGCAGAAACCGAAATGTAACGGACAGTTTGTTTGTTTGATTTGGGCTTAACGTCCTTTTCAACAATCTTTCAGTCATATCGCGACGGTGTCTGGACGTGGCAGGGAGCTCAGTGCTCACTTTTAGAGTGCTGCCTCACTGAAATATCACGCCCCAGACACTTTGATATGATATTCCACCCAGTCACATTATACTGACACTGAGCTGACCAGTTCTAGCTCTACTTTCTTAATGCTGAGCGCCAAGCGAAAGAGCAGCTAGTACCATTTTTAAAGTCTTTGGTATGACCCGGCCGGGGATCAAGCACGCAACCTCCCGGTCACAAATGTAACGGACAGACATTTTCAAGAATTTCAAAGGGAAATAACTCTAAAAGAATGAATCCCTAGACCCTTATTTTTGTCTAACGGCAATATCTTATTAATATCAACATTTATACAAATATGAAAAGAATCCTTTTATTATTTAATGTGATAAGAAGCAGAAACTAAAACGTAATGGACAGACTGACGGACATGAAAACAGTATACCCCCACTCTCCCAAATACACACTAGTTCACTGGAGTGAACTGCTTTTTTCATGAAAATATGTTACAAGTACACATTAGAACTAAAGAACTGACAGCGAGGCCTTCTAATGAGTACCCACATTATTTTCATGAATAAGAAAAATATCCATACTTTTTGGATGAAATATCTTATCTGGAGCTATGTTTCTTTACATGAAGTCAAAATAACAGCTAGGAAAAGAATGAAGATTGCATTTGTTTGTATATGCCATTACAGGTGGCTTTCCAACAGAGTGACTACACTGAGATACTGACAATACATTGAAATATTTCAATAATCAATGTAACTCCTTTAATGCACAACATATCTTAAATCTTAATTTTATCTGACTACATCATAACATGGTGTAATATTAAAACAGCAATGGCAGAATGGCAAACACCATGACTGATCTAGCTGGCAGTCTGACCTGGGTCTATACTGTTTGCTCAACCATGTCTGTCTACATGATATTAATGCTTAGTATGCTGTATATGACAATCAGTAGATGACATTTTAAATATTTTTATTATCATTTTTACCAGAAAACAAGAGTTTACCATTTCATGCAAACTGTCTCCTTTGTCTCTATGAAATGTCAAACCCTATCTTCTGTGAAAAAATAAATAAAAATACATGTGTATCACCAATCTATCATCTGCTGAACTCACTCAGAACTTGCAAGAACACTTTTTTTTTTTGTTGAAAACTTTAGTGTTATCTTGACAAGTAACAAAATGTACCTTTTTCCCTGAGCCAGTGTTTTCCAGATTACTGACCACAGAAGACGTCTTTGGAGTGAATTTGGGTGTCCTTCGACTGGGTGTGTGCCGTCCCCGAAGACTGACTGGGGTTCTAGGTGACTTGGATCCTTTCCCGGAATTTCTCCGACTGCTGGGCGACTTTGAAGTACCTTTACCAGAGTTTCTCCTAGAGTTAGCTGGCGTTGGAGGACCTGGCTTCTGATAAACAGTCCCTGCTTTTGCCTGTTGCAAACAAAACAAATCAGGTGCAATGTAAGAAAAGGGTCCTTATTGTGTACACGAACATCAATGGTCCCGACCGCATGTATGCAGGCTGAGCAGTGCCTTCTCTGTTCAATGATATATTCTAAAGTACTGATTTATTCTGTAAGCAGGCAGTGAAGGTGCTGATAGACTGCATCGGTGAGTAAGCTTACCTGCACCGTTATTGCCTGCAAATGGCCTAAAGGGTTCTTTTTTTGTGTTGCACATCACATAACCAATGTACCAGGATATATCAAAAAGGTATCATATTTACAGTATTCCAACAGACAGGCCTGAGGAACAGTGTAGACCCATGCAAAACAAAGGCATCTGATCAAGGTCTTTACTATTTGCTACTCAGCCAACAGTTTGTAGACACATCAAGCAGTAAAACGCTTGTTTCAATTTAGGGAAAAGTATGGCAAGGAGCTGAGGTATCTGAATATGTATGGTATTAAATATGGAAGTCTACTGCGCATAAATGTTAAATTTAGCAAGCAGAATTTAAATACCAGCAAATACTTCAAAATGTTTTTCAACTCTCGAGAGAAAATTCCTCACTCAAATTGTGTCCTTTACGGGAATGTTAAGCCGAGTTAAATGGAAAAGGAAGAAAACTACCCAGAACATTACCTAGAGTAAAGTTTCTTTTGTAAATCTGCTTCTTATCCAGGAAAACAAGCTATAGTAAAACCCTGTAAAACTGCGAAGCCATATTAAACCTAAAGCTTGCAAAAGAAAGATAACACAGCAGTGTATTCTAGACCCTATAGGAGTCTGCACACTTGTAAATATTATGAGAAGAGGAAAACAGTTTGTTCAGATATAGATATCTATTTTTACAGGCCTAAAGGACATGTTTAAAGGAGTATTTTATTAGCTTAAGGGGAATGGATACCTTTCAGGTTTTCTCTCTCAAATTTGTTTTGCCTCCTTTCTGAAAGGGGTCTACTCTAAAAGGAAAGAATTTGCTCCTCTTCAGAGCAAATTTATTTGCTCCTCTTATAGAGCAAATTCTTTCCTTTTAGAGTAGGGGCTTGGTGTGCAGAAAGGCAAATGGGAAGTTATCTCCCTAGTAAAATTAACAAGCAAATTCCATAGGGAATTTATGTCCCCCGCCTTATTTTTATTTGAGCTGTTAAAAATGGGTAAGTTAACCAGAGGACCATTGGTCCTGTATCACTTACTAAGTTTTGGAGCAGGAAACCAGTGATAAAAAATAATTTCAGGTTTCTGAAAAAAACATATGCATATCTTCAGACCATCCTTAAAGCACCTGTAAAGTTTTAAAAGGATCGGCTTAAAACTGTGGTAGGAGTTACGGGGACAAGGTACCTACTCCCTATACACTTCTGTAGTATAAGAACTCAAAAAATGTCTAAGTTAAAAATGCGGAAAAAGTGATAAAAAATTAATTCAGGATTCTGAAAAAACCACATGCATATCTTCAGGCCATCCTAAAAGCCCATGTAAAGTTTCAAAAGGATCGGCCAAAAACTGTGGGAGGAGTTAAGGGGACAAGGTACCTACTAAAAATTCGGAACCACACACCACGGAAAGCCAAAAACAGTGTCCCTCCGCTTTTCTTCGAAAAAAGGCAGGGGACAATAATCTAGCAAGAGTATCCACCCACTTAAGCAACAAGAATTCCGCGGAAGGCGTCATCGCACCTGCTGGGGCAAAAGTCAAAGGAGCCACAATCAGAACGTGGTTATTAAATAAGTTTATTTCATTCTTAGCAGTGCTTACTTGGGAAACTGGGTTGAAAAAATGTAGACAAAGTGCCTAGTGGGGCACATATATTCCAGGCCAGTCCCATTCCCTCTAATGGCTATATCTTCAGCACTGACTTTTCGTATCATACAGCCCAATGATAATGGAACGTTGACGTAAAATGTGTAAAAGTCACTGAAGCATGAAATATAGGTCAAGGTCATGGGTCAAGGTACCTGCTAATTCAGTACATCAAGGAGAAGCACAATGCAAGGTCTTATAGTTGAGGAGTTATCAAACATCAACGTAAAATGTCAAATATAGGTCAAGGTCACCGAGTCAAGGTACCTGCCAAGCCAGTGCAATGAGGTGAAGCACTATGCAAGGTTTAGTGGTTGTAGGTCTTATATTTGAGGAGATACCGAACATCAACATAAAATGTGTCAAAGTCACTGGAGTGCACAATATAGGTCAAGGTCACCAGGTCAAGGTACCTGCCGAGTCAGTGCATAGAGAAGAAGTGCTATATAAGGTTTGGTGGTTGAAGGCCTTACAGTTGACGACATATGGAAGGGTGACGTAAACGGAGTAAAAGTCAATGGAGCACGAAATATAGGTCAAGGTCACCCAGTGAAGGTACCTGCAGAGTCCGTACATTGAGGAGAAGCACTATGCAAGGTTTGATGGTCGTAGGCCTTACAGTTGAGGAGATATTGAATGTTGACGTAAAATGTGTAAAAGGCACTGGAGCGCAAAATATAGGTCAAGGTCACTGAGTCAAGATACCTGCCGAGTCAGTACATCTTGGAGAAGCACTATGCAAGGTTTGGTGGCTAGAGGTCTTACACTTGTGGAGATCTGGAACATTGACGTAAATTATGTCAAAGTCACTGCAGCCAAAATATAGGTCAAGGTCACCAGGTCAAGGTATCTGCCAAGTCAGTACATTGAGAAGAAGCACTTTGCAAGGTTTGATGGTTGTAGGCCTTATAGTTGAGGAGATATCGAACGTCGACGCAAAATATGTCAAAGTCACTGGAGCGCAAAATATAGGTCAAGGTCACCGGGTCAAGGTACCTGCCAAGTCTGTACATCTAGGAGAAGCACTATGCAAGGTTTGGTAGTTGTACGCCTTATAGTTGAGAAGATCTGGAACATCAACGTAAATTGTGTCAAAGTCAATGGAGCGCAAAATATAGGTCAAGGTCACTGGGTCAACATACCTGCCAAGTCAGGAGGTCAGGGAGATGTGTCATGCAAGGTATGATGGTTGTTGTAGAATTGTAGTTGATCAGAATACTAACTTCGACGTAAATGTCGAACTTTGACATAACAGAACTGTTAACAGACAGACAGACGGATGAACGGACAGACGAATGGAAAAGCGGGCAACTATGTCGCAAAGTCGGGAGGTCAGGGAGATGTTTCATACAAGGTTTGATGGTTGTTTAGTTTTGTAGTTGATTAGAATACTAACTTTGACATAAATGTTGAACTTCGACATAACAGAACTGTTAACAGACGGACAGACGGACGGACGAAGAGACAGACGAATGGAATAGTGGGCACCTATGTCGCAAAGTCAGGAGGTCAGGGAGATGTTTCATGCAAGGTTTGATGGTTGTTTAGTCTTGTAGTTGATTAAAATACTAACTTTGACATAAATGTCGAACTTCGACATAAATGTTGACAGACGGACGGACGAATGGACAGACATGCGGAAAAGCAGACGCCTATGTCGCAAAGTCAGGAGGTCAGGGAGATGTTTCATGCAAGGTTTGATGGTTGTTTAGTCTTGTAGTTGATTAGAATACTAACTTTGACATAAATGTCGAACGTCGACATAAATGTTGACAGACGGACGGACGGACGGACGGACGGACGGGCGGACGGACGGAAAATCGGACGCCTATATCGCACCCTGCTACAAGCAGGTGCGATAAAAAGTATATGAAACTAGCCAAAAAGGAGACAGAACCACCTCTGCTGCTTTCTGACGTCATATTCTCCTATGAAGACATTTCGGTTGCTACCCCAATCAAACACTTGATGAGACACTATCAGACTATCAATTAATTCCTCTCTTTTAACATATTAGCAGTTTCTATACTACAACTCATACCAGTTTGCTTTTATTGTCGGAAGAGTCAGCTGATGAATCGTCACGCTGGTGTTTTCTTTTCCTCCCACTACCATGCTCCATAGTTTGTAGTGTGACATTGCCCATCGTACTCTCCCTGAGGGCATCATCTCGGAACTTGTTGGGCTTATACATTTGTGTTTCTACAGGGTATGCAGTCTTAAGGTGGGCAGGACAGAGGGTGTTACGTCGTTGTAGTTCACCAAGACGACCCCATTCAAACTCCATTGGCTCATCCTCACAAAGATATAAGCCGCCAGTTCCTCCTGAAGATGAAATACACCAAGAACTTGTACAAACAAATATACGTATATGTCTTTATCACTTTCTGGGCTAATTCCGCAGACGACAAATTGATGATACTTTCTTATTTTTCCCAGAAAGTAGGCTCTGACATTCCGTTCAAACTGCATGAAATGTCAAACCTATTAAGGAGACAATTTGCATGATATGTCAAAGCCTATTTTCTGGGAAATATAAATAGGAATAATATTTCAAAATGTTGTCTGCTAAAAATCTTACCCAGCATGCAGCATGTTAATATGTGTACTAATAGTTGTTTTTTGAATTTCCTTGTTTACAGTATCCTTTAACACTCTCCAAATAACAAACTTTATTATATTTTCAGCAGTGATTTATTGATATTTGTCAGTGAATTATAATCTATAATTCACCAAATGAATTATTTAATTTTGAACATTTTGACGTCATAACTGCTAGACGACATTGCTGACATTGTTGGTACCAACAATAACGATAGTTGACATTTTGCAGAAAATCTGTCATGGAAATCAGACTGCAATTTTCACGTCCATTTGGCATTTTTGAGGAAAGATCTGCAACACAAATATAAAGAATGATTTTCTTGATAATCCAGTCCTACTTTCGTGATGTTGTTGTGTCTGTATTTCAAGCACAGGATGCATTAAAGCAAAACAAGATGGAGATTGATTTTCAACCTAATCCACGCCTCCTGAAAATCATGCACTGACTGGAACTATTTTGGTAGGAAATCATAATAATTGAATGTGAATAAAAAGGGTAAAACATGAACGAAAATGTAATAAACAGTTTATTCGTTTGTTTTTGAACGATTACATAGAAATAATTCACGCATGTTCTAAGGCTTTCGGGTAAAAAACTTGTTCACTATCGCTCATTTGTTTTTTACTCGTGACACGTGAATTATTCCTCCGTAATTGATCAAACAAACAAATAAACTCTATGTAAATGAGCAATAGTAGTCTTATTTCTCAAACTTTTTTCATATCTTAGTATTTCAATAATTTCAATACCATTTCTTCTCCCCACAAAATAGGGAGTAGAATTTTATTAAAATAGAAAGAAATTTGACTTTTCATTGAAACAATCTCTGAAGACAATGTGAAAGAAATATCTCAGGAAAAACAAAACTAGTTTACATTGCTGTTTGTTGATTTCTTAACCTTTAGAGCCCCCAATCAAAACTGCAGCAGACGTAATTTTGATAATATATTTTAATATTTTTGCAGGGAGAATAAGGCACTGCAGATTTGATTTTGCTAGGGTTTAACAACACGTCGACCCTTGTGGGTCATTTTGTGTCGTCTCCCAGAGAAAGGGAGAAAAGAGATAGAAGAGATAGTAGAAGAGATGAAAGAGAGGGACAGGAAAGAAAGAGGAACGGGAATGAAAGTGAAGCAACAAAAGAAATAAAAACATTTCCCCTCTACCCTTACCTGCTACAAGGATAGCAGGCCTTGCCCAACTGTAAGCCAAAATCAGTTGGGCGCACCTGTGACATAAGATACATGACACCTTCACATCACCCGACCACCCACAGGCTTGGCAGTTTTCATATGAAATGACAAGCCATATTTTCTCTGAAAAATTATATAAAAAAAATTAAACTGTTGTCTGCCATAATTTTGCTTGGCAATTTAAAGGCTGAACTGTCCTAGAGGCAGTGTTCTAAAGTGTAGCATGCATGTATGCAAGTCAGGTCATCTGACATTATCCACTTCTCTCAAACAACAAACACATCAACCAGTTGTATATGCCGGATGAGGTAGCCTGCCACTGTTTGCGTAATTTCTGTCCAATGCAGCTATTTAGCTTTTATATCATAACAGTTATTTCACTGTGATTCCAATATATATCTGAACATCAAAAACTAAAATCTGAACAAGTTCATTTCATTATCAGATGATGTCTCTAAAAAGTGCTGAATGGCAAACAGTGCAGCTCTTGATCAAATTACTCCAATAGGATCTGGGTGTACACTGCTCATACATATTTAGCATAAATATTTACATATCGGACTATATGATATTTACTGCACAGCTCCACATTAGACCGTTTTCTTCATAAAAAAAAAAATGTTGCATTTTCCTTAATTCTCCACCTAAACATATTGTGGGTAGTCATTAGAAGCACCTCATCGAGGCACTTCTGTTGACTGACATGTTTTCTATGGAAAAATAAGAAAACTAGATTGCGCAGTTGATGGCACGCCATTGCAAAATCCGTACACTCTGTGCTTATGTTGCTA
Organism: Anodontia alba; assembly: GCA_964016985.1. Lineage (NCBI taxonomy): Eukaryota > Metazoa > Mollusca > Bivalvia > Lucinida > Lucinidae > Anodontia > Anodontia alba. Next base: position 62,990,973 of record OZ024826.1, on the reverse strand, counting down.
AAAGTATGAAGGACAGATGGACAGAAAAATATTGTTGCTCTTGCACATCCTTACCATCTGAGGAAGTCATGTAGCAAGTTTGGTTAAATTCAGTCCAGAGGTTAAGGAGGGGATAGCATGACCAACAGATGGAGGGACAGATGAATGGATGGATAGAGGCATTCACAATATCCCCATCACTAAAATGTGGGGATAAATATTTACATGGACACCCCTCTTATCTGGAGCTGATTTAGTCAAGTTCATGCATGCATACATGTACTTACTTGGTACTGAAGCATTAGATCTGCAGGAGTCTGTACTTGTTATACTTCTGTTCAGGCTGGCTGCTGATTCACGAGACCGCAATCTGTAGGCCAGAGACGATGCTGAACCAATACTGGCTGCTCCAGGGGTCATGCCATTACTGTAAAATAAACAAGATAATTTTTCAGGTACTCCACATATAACATAGTTTTCACAAGTACTGGAACAGACAAGTTTGATCAAATGGTGAAGATCCATAGATCTCACAAAAAATGGCATTTGATCAGTGTCAGCAGTTTTTTTTTGTTGTTTTTTTTTAGACAACAGGTAGTAAACTGGAGTGCTATCAGATGCTGCATTCTGCAACATCTGATCTGGGTGTAGACTATTTGTTCAAGCATTATCATATTTACCATAAATATTTGGACACCTTAACTCCTTACCACACTTACCTTAAAATTTGAACAAGTCCATTTTGTTGATGTATTTAAAAACTGCTCGATGAAAAATAAAAAGTGTAGATTCTGATCAGATGCAGTATTCGGTGAGACTGTTTGTTCAGTCCTGTCTCCTCCAAACAGTTAGTGTAAAGACTGTAGATTTTACTGTTTCCTGCTTCAATTTTTATCTCTTACAATATATTAAAGATGAACATACACTCACATAAAACAACAACCTGAATTTAAAATGTACCTGTTCTTAGACCATTTCTTGTGTTTTTGAAGTCTAAATAGCTTAATAAAATGCTTTGCTAGGTGGGAAATATCTGACACTTTTTGCTAGACCTCATTGTCTCCTCCCAGGGATTATAGAATAACTCATATCCAGACATTGTTACTTGATACACTTTACAAAATATCCTCAACAACTCAACAAACAAAAAATGACTATAAATAGCACATTTATAGAAAACAATAACATTTCATTTATTTCATTAACTACCTGTTTGGCAATTCTGTTGTTTTATATAGTCTTAAGGATTTCTTGACCCTGAGGAGACATCTCATCAGATAATTTCAGTACAAAAGTACTAGCAGTAGTTTCAAAATTACAACAGTAAAAAAAAACTCTTCATTAACTAACTCATCAATGAATCCAATTACAAGAAGTTTAAGTATTATTATCTAACGAAAAAGTCTCACATGCTCAGTCAGCCATGAAAACAAATACTACATGAAAGCATTAGTTATCTTCTGCTTTCTCATAACCAGCCAACCATGGAATTCAAAGATCAATTATCATCTGCTTATTTATGATCAGGCAACAATACTGAAACTGGAAACCGTTTTTTTTCCTATAATTATATATGTATATATATATATTTATGTGTGTGACCCATCAAGGGAAAAGGGTTCTTATGTGCTTCAAAATACACCAACTTTTAGACCAATGAAGACAAAAAATATATTTGGTGCCACACTGGTCAAATGTTAATACTGTATTTTAATATAATATAATTTGCATAATTTATGTAAATTACTTAACTTTTAAATTGTTACACATGTACTTGAACAACCACTATACCGACTTCCATGTACCACATATTTTTGGAAAGCTCAGACAATACTCTATCAATCTACATTTTCATGAACATTCTAATTTTGAAAACAAATATTTCAATTTTTGCAAGTGCAATTTTATGCAAATGACGTTTTCCATCTATTTTGTAATTAAAATTACAGTATTCACCCCCATTAGCACCCAGTCACCAAAGAAATTGGAAAGAGGGGGCGCTTATTAGGAACAAAAATCTTGCAAGAACGGCGATTTTTTTAAATCCAGTACACGCATTAGTTTCCTCATGAATGTAGTAAACACCATCATAGTAGCTATTTATAGATCAGGTTTGCTGATGCATATTGTAAAAACTGGAGTTGATTAAACATGCGGCCACTATTACAAGTGGGGTCTGTAAACAGCCTGCAACAGTCCCAATCAGATTGTAAGAGTTTATAGGCTGATTGGGACTGTCGCTGTTCTGCAACAGTTTACTGACACAAGGGACTTATTTTTTTCTTCTGGGTACGTTATTTTTCCCTTCCAAAACCCCAAAACCCCACTTGTAAGACAGTCAGTTTTGGAAGAATCCAAAATTCGAAAGGGCTGACAGTGTTTGTTTCTTTTGTGACAAGAAGATGCTTAAGTAACTAATTGGGGTGTGCAAAGAGAAATGATTTCAAGAAGAGTAGTTTTAATTTTGAAGCTTTGCTAAAGAAATGTCAGTGCGATATCTTTCGGCAACGAAACTCTATCCCTCTGTTGTGAAAATGAGTGGGAATGTCCACTTCCGCAATGTGGGACGCTGACTGGTTTGACCACAAGTTTTGAATATATAGATATTGTGACATGGCATATATTCAATTCGCGGATTTCCATGTTTTTACAGCTGTTTGGACCCAAGTGGAAGGAGAAATTCTTGATACTGCCAGGGAACATAATAATAACTGAATATGATAAATATGCAGTGGCTGTAAAAAAGCGAGAAATCACAGATGGATATGTACCACGCAAAATTAGTAAACTGTTACTTTTTTCATGAACATGGTGGTAGCTTAATGTGTAAAGTGACAAGCAGTCAATACAGACGCACTGAGATAGAAAGCAGGTTACCTGAAAACGGTGACACTGCTAATAGACTTGCTGAGACGTTTTCTGCTTCGACTGGCTCGTGTTGCTGGCGTTAATGTATCATCTGAGATACTGTCTTTTGTCTGATCCAGTGAACTGTGGCGGGGCCTCAGATGGTAAGCTGTTACATTCTTCTCTTCATCAGAATCATTGAATGGAATGGAGGAGGGGTGGTTCTCTGAAATACAAATGTAACATCTCCATATGAGCCGTGTCAAACGAAAATAAGCCTGTAAGGCATGCACGGACAGCGAAAGCCCAGACCAGACTGCAAGGATTTCACTGTCCCTTGCCAGAATCATTTGAATCTATAGAATGCATCAATGGAGAGAAAAAGTGCTGCTGAGCCCTCATGCAAGATCAGGATGATGTGAATCTGCACATTTGCGTATGCTCAACGGCACTTTTTTGCTTGACGTGGCCCACATCATACGATACAAATCATGGGAAAGGGCTATTATTATATTGCTTTTAATAATACTGCTTTCAAACAGTTACATTCTAACAGCCTGATTCAAAAAGCCAGATCAGTTTAGAGTCAATTTTTCCAGATCCAAATCGAAAACAAGACTTGTGCATAATGTTCCACGTCTTTAACTGCTCAAGGAAGCAATTAATTATACTCTTCTCAATCTTCATCAAAATGTTACTTAAATTACTGACTTAAATAAAACATGCCCAAAACAAATAACAGGCAATCTTGATTCAACTGTAAAAATTGTAATACAGAGCTCCAGATAAGAGGGGCTTCTAAAGAGTTCCCGAATTATTTTTCATAGAGAAATAAGAACAAGACCTGTCACCAGACAGGATAGCTCACCTGAATTCGCGCTTGTCAATCAAATAAAAAAATAATGTAAATGAGGTCCTAAAAACTTTGATGTAAAATTTTTACATGAAAATTCTAAGTCTGTGACCTTGACATAATCTAGGGTGGTGGGGATGATACTACGCAAAATTTTGGACCAATATGTATTAGCATACCAAAGATGAATCAAACCGGTGATAAGGTTAGAAAGAATGAGGTCTTAAAAGCTTTAATGAAAACTTTAACATTTGTGGATGCCGACTCCAACGCCGCTGATGCTGAGGGTAGTGCAATAGCTCTCCATGAACGTTGTTCAGGTGAGCTAAAAACATAAACAAAAAGGTTGAACTAGAATTTGTTTTTCTACAAAAACACAGATGTCTCCCCCCTTTTTGGTGTCATATTGTATTTGTACATTCAGCAAACATTTATATTAACTGAGATTTCAAGGGAAATAACGCAAAAAGTATAAAAGCAAGAGTTATGGTTCTTGCACTTTGCACAAAGTCTAATGTTGATTGATATTCATACAAAGTTTCGTGAAGATATCTTGAACGATTTTCAAATTATAGAGGTAAACACGTTTTTTTATGAAAAAGTTCCAAGGGAATAACTCAAAAAGTATAAAAGCAAGAGTTATGGTTTTCGCGCTCTGTATGTTGTCTTATGTTGATTGATGTTTATATGAAGTTTCGTGAAGATAACTTGAACAGTTTTCAAGTTATAGAGCGGACAAGATTTTGTGACAGAGTCCAAGGGAAATAACTCATAAAGTATAAAAGCAAGAGTTATGGTTCTTGTGCTCTGCACGTCGTCTAATGTTGAATGATATTTATATGAAGTTTCGTGAAAATAGCTTGAACAGTTTTCAAGTTATAGAGCGAACACAATATTGTGACAGAGTTCAAGGGAAATAACTCAAGAACCATAAAAGCAAGTGTTATGGTTCTTGCGCTCTGCACATCGTCTAATGTTGATTGATATTTATATGAAGTTCCGTGAAGATAGCTTGAACGGTTTTCAAGTTATAGAGCTGACACGAATGTAACAGACAGACAAACGCCCGGGGAAAAAACAATGTCTCCCAACCCTAAAGGAGGGAGACATACAAAAAAAGCACTATCTAGAGCTCTGTGTACAAAGAATGACTGTGTGAAATGAACAGTTACCCATGAAACTAGCATCAGCAGCATTCTCTCGACTGCTGATCATCTTTAGGAATTCAGAGTTGTCTCCAAGGAAAACTGATCCAGATTTCTCCAGCTGATTACGATACTCCCGCAGTTTCCTCTCAGCCAAGTCCAGCTGGGCTTCCATAGAACGAACTTTATTACCTGAAAGAATGAAATCAAACTAGATGGACGACAAAGGGAAATTAGTCTTGTGTCATAAAATATCATATGAGCTTCAACATGAGAAAATGTGCAATCAGCAAACAATCAGAACTGCTCAGTCTGTTCAGACTCTTCAGTCAAAATCACCAGGTCGGTGCTTTTTTCTACCTGAAACGTTTTCATATTTTTTTCTTATTTCTGCATGAAAACATGTTGTGTTACTCATCAGAAGCACCAATCCGAGGCACTTCTAATGAGTACCCACAACTTCAATTGTTAAGGAGGTCAAGGTGTACCCACAACACCTTTTTCATGGAGAAATAAGAAAAATATTTATCTGGGTCCAGTTGTTCAAATCATGGTTAGCTTAACGAGCTTGTTAAGGGTCATTTCGTTAACTGTTTTAGTGGATTCAATATACAATGCTCTGATATTTTTTGCTGAAAAATGTGAGTAGCTTTTGCACTGCAAAAGCTACTCACACGTTTTTCAGCAAAAAATTTCAACATATATGCGTATCACTTGATGTAAATTTTAACGAATTGTTAACTAACAATGTTGTTAGCTTTGAACAACTGGGCCCTGGATATCCCTTTTATCTGGAGCTATGACTGTCAGCCTGAAGAAATTTTGAATCCTAGGCTATTTAAAGAATGCCCAATGAACACTGATTTGAGTGTGAGGATGTACAGGTACGATGGTCGTGCAAAAAGTTCTGTCACTAATAGGCTTACTTAGTTTTATCCCAGGTATATTTTAAAATGCTTCTCTGCACTTGAATGGTGTGTTGAATAGCTAACGATACCCGTTAATTTTGTGCAAATTGCTTTCCAACTGGCCGAGTTATTTCAAACTGAAATAGATGCAGTCATATACACTGGCCAATTCACTTGTTACATTGGAACATGGACCAGAAGACTGAAATACGTAGCTATATTAAATGCCGCTTTAGGCTTAACATGGACTAAAAGCAGATATTTAATGAATTGTGTGGTATATATGGACCTCAGACCATTTCAATGTGCACAGTTTTTAGGTGGGTTAAAGCTTTTAAAGCTGGGAAATTTTCTGTTGAAGATGATATCCATCCTGGAAGGCCTAAAACCTCTGTTACTAAGGCTAACATTGCTGCTGTAAAGATTGTGGTCGAACAGGATGTGCGATTGTCTGTCAAAGATAAAGCTAATTGTACTGGCATATCAGAAGGCAGTGTGCAAACAATTCTGAAAAAGCGTTTGGACCTGAGAAAGGTTTGCACTAGGTGGGTACCTCATTTGCTCACTGAGGAGCAAAAGACACAACGCCTTAAATATGCCCGGAACTTTTGAAAACATACAAAGGTTGTAATAGTCGGGTTATTTCTAACTTGCTAACAGGTGATGAAACCTGGGTGCACATGTTTGAGCCACAAAGAAAGGCTGATAATAAGCAATGGAAGCAAAAAGATCGAAAACGCCCATGTATTGCCAGGAGAACCATAAGTCTGAAAAAGATGTTGTATGCAATTTTCTTTAATTCAAGTGGTCCAATCGTTCAAGTGCCTTGTCCATCTGGTCATACAGTCACATGCCGATTCTACAAGAATTCTGTACTGAAGAAAGTGAAAGAGTTTTACATTAAGAAACGACCAAGCAAAGGATGGTCAGGAGTCCACCTTTTACATGACAACGCCTCCTCTCATATGTGTGAGGCTGTTAAGTCTTTTTTGGCTTCTGAAAAGGTGAAAGTTTTAAACCATTCACCTTATTCACCTGACCTGAGTAGTTTTAAACCATTCACCTTATTCACCTGACCTGAGTCCCTGTGACTTCTTTTTATTTCCAAGGCTTAAGAAAATGCTTTCTGGAAATAAGTATATGTCTAGAAGTTCTCTTGGCAGCGTTATTTATCAGTGTCTCCAGCAGATACCAAAAGAAGACTATTTATCTGCTTTTCGTGACTGGGTAAAAAGGTTACAAAAATGTGTTTCAGTAAAGGGGGAATACTTTGAAGGTTTGTAATGAAAATATATTTGATAAAACGTAGCAATGAAGTAATCCGAACCAAGTGACAAAACTTTTTGCAGGACCCTCGTACATGTAGTGTCTGACTTATCAATATTGATTCTCTCCACACACACACAAAAAAAACAAAACAAAAAAAAACCTGCTCAAATAAAATAATTGCAGAGATGACATTTTAAAGTGTCTTATACCACAATCCAGCAGCCAGGGCCCAGTTGTTCAAAGCTAACGATGTCGTTAGTTAACGATTCGTTAAAATTTACATCAAGTGATACGCAAATATGCTGAAATTTTTTGCTGAAAAAATGTGAGTAGCTTTTGCAGTGCAAAAGCTACTCACATGTTTTCAGCAAAGAATATCAGGATATTGTATATTGAATCCGCTAAAACAGTTAACGAAATGACCCTTAATGAGTTCGTTAAGCTAACGACGCTTTGAACAACTGGGCCCTGTTCTTCATGTGTTATAATTTCATTAATCTGCTAGTGAAGAGCGAAGCTCCAGATCTGACAGCCCAGATTAACATGCTTTTCAGGATTTTTGCTGTCTATATTTGCTGTAAGGTCCCTTTCTGTTTGCTAGAGCCCACCTTAGACATAGAACAAGGTACCAGCAATTCAAATATACCTAAAGCCAAAGCAAATAGAAGTTTTTTAAGTCTAAGATCTTGATCTTTGGTTAGCAGCAGCAGCAATAAGGTCTCAACTATCTATAACTATCCTGTCGTAATATTTACCACATATGAACAACTTTGAATGAAACTTTCAGAAATGTAAGCAAAGCAAAAGAACTTGACGCAAAACTTTGAAGCAAATGTTAAGAAAACTGCCAAGTTGACCCTAGATCTGCAGCAGCAGCAAGATGCCAACTATCTGTTTTCAACAAGTAAGACTATTAATCACACACTAAAAACTTCAAATGAAGACTTTCAGAAATGTAAGCAAAGCAAAAGAACTTGTTAAACATAAATCTCTGAGAATGTTAATGAAATTTTGAAGCCTTTGAGCTTGCCCTTTGGTCTGCAGCAGCAACAAAATATGTCAACCGACATTTTAGCAGCAATATTAACCAGTGAAGACTTCCACATATATAAGCAAAGCACACAAACTTTATGCAAAATTTTGATGTAAGTTGCTCCAAACAAACAGACAAACAGAACGTGAAAAGCCATGTTGGGTAACCAGATAAATATTTTTCTTATGTTATGATTACCCACTGAAAATGCCTCATTGAGGCAATTACAATGTGTATTGACAACATACGAACCTATGTTTTCATGGAGAAATAGGAAAAGTATCTATGCTTTTTGGCTGAATAAAAAAGCATCTTATTAAGAGGTTTGTTGCTCAATTCTTTCACCCCTGCATTTCTGACATGTACCAATCCATCTCTGAATTTGAACACATCCATTATTGCAAATAGGGGTTTCAGTCAAAAATCAATAACAGAATGACACAGTGTGGATCTTGATGTGATGGCTTGTAACAATGGCTCATTATGAGCAGTCTCATCTGGATCTACAGTGTTTGAAAATGCATCTCTTTGGGTCTATAGGGCTGAAAGAGTAAAGCCACTTACTGAGTACTTTGTTTTTGGCGAGTTCACCCTCATATTTCTCCCTCATTGGACTGACTTTGTTCATCAAGTGTTCCTGATTCTTTATTAGTTCATCCACTTCCTTCTTCTTACTTTCTAACTCCTCGGTCAGCGCTACAATCATCTCTTTCTTCTTGTTATAGTGGATATTGTACTTCTCATTGATATCCTGGAACTTCTTCCTCTCCACCTCCGTCTCCTTCAACTTTTCTTTCACCTACAAAATAATAATGTTGATAATTTTCTTATTTCACCAGAAAACATACGAGACACAACATGAGGAAATGTACCTTCTGACATGAAGACTCAAATAAGCCAGCGCATCTGAGTCTTTGTTGTCCACTTGAAGAAACGCCACATCCTCGGCTATTCAAAATGTCCCCAGTGAGGATTCTGATCAGACTGCATGAATGTAACTTTTCTGACATTGCCGCTTGTATGTTGTAATGATACTCATTAGAAACACTTCACTGAGACATTTCTAATAAATACCCACAAAATATGTTTACATGGAGAAAAAAGAAAAACATATTTACCTGGATACCCTGCTTATTTAAGACTATTAGAATACATAAACAGTCACTGATCTGCCTATGGAATCATGCAAGTATTCCCACAGCTTATCTATAATTCTGTAATTATCCTTAATATTTGGATTCCTCAACTCATCACCTTACTTCTACAATCTTAACCATCTCACTACTTCTTACATGCACATGTATGTTTTAAATGCGTTTGAGGAATCGAAATTGGTTTGTTTGTTTGTGTTGAGGTTTTACAGCCCAGTCAATCCAATGAGGCCATGTCAAGTGCAGTCAGTTTACCTAGCCACACTTTAACTTGGCAGGCTTAGTCCTCCAAGCGGTTAACCAGTATTGTGCACATTTTAACTAGGCAGGCCTAATCTTCTAAGCGGTTAACCAGTACTGTGCACATTCTTTCGCCAGAAACTGACAATTGTCCTTCTTGAATCAGCAGAAGGGAGAGAAAATATTTCATGATCAATGTCCACAAAAGAATGTTGCTGACCCGGTGGGGGTCCACTCTGCAATCTCCTGATCAACAATCTGACGCGCATCCAACTGAGCCACCAAGGCCGTACAGATGCAGATCTAATGCCTCCTTTGTTGTTTGATTTGGGCTTAACGTCGCTTTCAACCTCTTTCAGTCATATCGCGATGGTGTCTGGATGTGGCAGGGAGCTCAATGCTCACTTTTAGAGTGCTGCCTCACTGAACTATCATGCCCCAGACATTTTGACATGATATTCCAACCAGTCACATTGTACACAGACACTGAGCTGACCAGTTCTAGCTCTACTTTCTTAATGCTGAGTACCAAGCGAAAGAGCAGCTAGAACCATTTTTAAAGTCTTTGATATGATATGGCCGGGGATCGAACCCGCAACCTCCCAGTCACATAGCGGACGCTCTACCACTGAGCCACTGTGCCGGTCTAATGCCTCCTTTATACTTATGTTCAATATAAGAGAGGTATCCAGATAAATGTTTTTCTTGGGCACTCATTAGAACAGCCTCACCATATTCATTAGAAGCACCTCTGCAGAGGCTCTTCTAATTATTATCTACAAAACATTTTTGTGGAGAAATAAGAAATTTGATTTTCAGTTGGTGTTTTACTGCCCAGTCAACACTATGAAGGTCATTTCAAGCCTGTCAATTTACCTAGCCACACTTTTTCCTGGGCAGGCTTAGTCCTGTAAGCGGTTAACCAATACTTGTGCACATCCTTTCGCAAGAAGCTGACATCTGATATGCCCAAGCAAATAGTATAGACCCTTTTAGACACATCTTTAGTCAGTCAAATTCTAGAATTCAGGGTTCTCACTAGAATTTGAAAACAGGAGTACCAAAGCCATTCTGACCAAGAAGTAGGAGCCCTCAATGCAATTTTGTTAATTTTCCTAGAAAAAATGAGGGCCCCAACCAAAAACAAACAGGAGTCCAGGACTCTATATTTGGAGTTAATGAGAACCCCTTGGAGAATACATGTATTAACCACAAGTATTGGGACAGACATGCCTGAGCAAACAGTGTAGACCCAGATCACTCTATAGGATGTGGTGTCTGATCAGGATCTACACTGGTTGCTACTCATCAAGCAAAATTTTGGACAGATCAAGAGGTAATCAAATGGACTTTTCAAATTTTAGGACAAGCATGGTAAGTGTGTGGGATGTCCTGGTATGATAAGGAAGTTACTGTATCTGAACATTTAGAGTAAAAACTGTAATGCAACCAACATAGTTAAACTGAACTACTAACCTTATCAAGGGAAGCAACTTCTATCTCGAGTGCAGTTTTATCCTCTCGTAGTTGTCTGATATCTTTCTCATATGTCTCTTTCATTCTGGTAAACTGTTCTTGCATGTTCTCCACCTTGAAGTCAATAAAATTAACTGTCAAAAGTTCTACCTACACATAGCTTTTTGGCATGTAAACTACAATGGAGATATTCATAGATGCTAATTGTTTTGTTGTTGTTCATACACTAAAGATTCATGTGTAAGAATTTTTCACTTTTTGTGAGTATTTATAAGGTTCAAAATTCTCAAGAATACAGGCAAAAGCATAACTATCATGAATCATCACCAGCATATCTCCAGTCAATACTTGCTTTTCAACCAAAAATCATTGACACTTTTCTTACTTCTCCTCGACAATGTCATGGGTACTCATTAGAAGCACCTTGGTAATTCACTTGTAATGAGTATCAGCAAGATGTTTTCGAGGAGAAATAAGAAAAACTATTTATATGTTGTCTGAAACTATACATCTGTCAGCTATACACAGCATCATCTCTCATGTGATCCACATTCAAGTCACGACAGATTACTGAAAATTATATGCCAAATAAACAGATAAGCTCAGAACATGAAAGGGGAAAAATGCAGCCACTGCTCTAAGGAGCATCAAGAGAAATATATTTCTTACTCTCCATATCATACATCCATATATGCTGTGATGACTGACATTTACCTGTTTTTGTGTGGAGGCCATAAAGCTTCGGCCAGGACTTCTGTATAGTGCTGATATCATCAGTTTCTCATCCTTTGGGACTACTGAGCTCAGACAGCATTACATGTGAACACAGAATGCCCCTTACAGCGCTGCTGAGTGACAGGAGGAATGACTTTTTTTTTTTTTTTTTTTCAAAATCTCTTCATAACTTTCTGTCAAACCGAGCCTGGTATTTTGTGTGTTGTTGTGTTCTGTACTACAAAGGAATCCCCCTTTCAGAGTATTTCCAGTACAGGTAATATAAAGCCAATCACATCTAAGATTAACGCCGAGGACTCTGGGTAAAATTTTCAGCAGACAGACAAAAAAAAAAAAAACAACATACTGAAATATTTTTCCTATTTTTCTCAGAAAGCAGGATTTGACATTTCATGCAAACTGTTTCCAAAGGATGTGCAGGCTGATCTGAGTCTTCACTAGGCATACAGGTGTGAAGGTAGTTATTCCTATTGCCACTCATTTCATTCACTAATGATACATACCTCTTTACTAAATTTTGTGTTCAAATCTGAGAGCTCTCGGCATTTCTCATCTAGCTGCCTTCTCAATGTACCATTTAATTCCGCTGCCTTGTCAACCTGGTGCTGGTTGTCTTGTGTTATTTTCTTCTCTCTCTCCATGTAGCTGAAAACTCGCTGCTCAAGTTCACGCAAGCGAGCCTCAGTCTGAGTTTTCTCCTGTTGTAATTTTTCCAACTGACTCTCTAGTTCTTGCTCGGACTTCTTAACAGCTTCCTGTTTATAAAAAAACAGAACTTCTTAGATTTAACCATCAGCATGCTAATCATAAATTTCAACACATTTTTTAAGGTGCATCGATACACCTGGTATAATTTTGACCATTTTTACAAGGAAGAAAATATTTGAGACTTTCCATCAAGCCCCTTCTGAAAAGGGGTCTACACTAAAGGAAAGAATTTGCTAGCGTCTGAGTAGACCCCCTTTTTTTTTTTCAGAAAAATAAAGTTTGACATTTCCTATGAATTGCCTGCTAGGCAGACATTTAACATGAAATGTCACATCCTATTTTCTCTGAAAAATAATAATATTCTAGTAATAGTGTTTTTATCTAGAAAATTGTACCCTCACCATGAATTTTCAGTTTGTCTACTGCTGTGACATTGAAAATTAGGTCCAGGCCACCAAACAGTTCTTTCTTATGTCCCAATTATATGTATATATTCATGAAAATTTGGTAAAAACCACTGGTTCATAAGATATTGTGCAGACAAGAAAGTGTGATGCAGATGCCAACAGGATCTGCACCAAAATACACTAGTAACAGTGTTTTCAGAGAAAACTGATGTCCCCTCACTGTGCATTTTCAGTTTTTCTACTGCTGTGACCTTAAAATTAGGTCAAGGTCTCCAAAATCTAATCAGTTTTTTTGTTATGTCCAAATTATATATCCATGAAAATTAGGTAAGAATCCAATCACTACTTCACAAGATATTATTGTTCACTATGTAAATGTCACACAATTCAAACACTGTGCTAACACTTTGTATGTTCATCGTAAAATTAGCAGTTGATAAATGTGTTCTTTAAACATGAGTAGCTCCGGATAAGAGCAGGTTTCAGGTAATTAGTTTTCTTTTCTTAGTCCTACCCAAAAACATGCCATAGGATGCACTTCAGAGAGGTGTTTCTAATGTGTACTCACAATATATGTTTTCATGTCGAAATAAAAAAAAAAAAAAAAAAATCAACATTTTTTGGTTTAAAAACTGCTCGGACAATACAAGTTTTTATGGAAAAAAAAAAGAAACACACACACACATAAAAACAGAAATCACTAAGAAATCCTCCCTAGCAACCGTCTGGTATGCCCTGTGACTAATCGGGGAGGCTTGTATCACTTTTATTTCCTTACATAGCATTTCTGTGAGGATTGCAACTGCCGCTCAAGTTCCAGCTTTTCTATGTTGATAAACTTGAGGTCATTTTCTGCTTGAACTCGGAGATCTTGTAATGATGAGTGACTCTCATGTAGCTGAGATCTTTGCACCTCCAACATCCGCTTCTCCTCTTCAACAGCTGCTAGCTGTAACAGTAAGAATTCTCTAGCACTTACTTTAAATAACTTGGCACATGATAAGAACCTTTCTGTCTCTGTGCATATAAAACAGCCTGCACATTCAGTCTGATCAGGGTCTATACATAGCCGAGTCTTCTACAATCTATATACAGCTGAACTTGTCTTAAACCCTTTCAGCCTGGCAGACCATAACAGATACCTTTGCAAACAGTGTAGTTCCAGATGAGACAGCTCATAATGAGCCATCTCATCAGGATCTACACTGTTTGCCATTATGTTTTTGATTTTAGACTGACATGCATCAGTGGACATGTCGAAGTTCAAGGACAATACAGTCCACTCCAGAAACTCAGGGATGAAAGGGTTAAAGATCACCTCTATTATTGTATTAGGCGACCACTCTCTGTTAAGATACCACTTGATGGTAAACACATGTATGTGCATGTATGTGTTCATTCTGACCTCTTTAAAGGGAACAGGATAAATGTACTACTGTCCTTTCGACATCTCTCGGAAAGACGTTTTTTGCTTGGCATTTTATCTTAAAAGAAAATATTTTGTTCTGATAAACCATATCTATCATAAACCATTTGTCTTTTCTGTTTCTGTGTTTTGTTCTCAAGTATTAGTTAACTACTTAGAGGACTAAGCTTGCCCAGGAAAAATTTTTCCTGGGCAGGCTTAGTCCTCTAAGTAGTTAACTAATACTTGTGCACATTCTTTTACCAGAAACTGACAACTGACCTTCTTGAATCAGCGAAAAGGAGAATGACCCTAGAAAATATTTCATGAACAATCTCCACGAAAGAATGTTGCTGGACCCACGGGGATCAAACCTGCGACCTCCTGATCACCAGTCAGATCCATTGGATTTAAAAATTTTTCCCAAGTACTGCTGAGCTACAAGTAAGTACCAAAATCAAGTTTAACATAGTTATTCGAGTAGGGAAAGATTTTAGATTCATATTTGTCTAAAAGTTTCAACTCACTGAGTACTTGTGAAATTAAATGACATTTTCAATGGCTAGCTACTCAGCAAATAACATTTTATGTATTGTTTGAATGTCTTTATAACAGTATAACTTTTGGTGAAACATTAAAATGCATCTACTTTTAGAACAGTTTAGTGGACAAAATCATTCGCTCTTCTTGTATAACAAACTTTCTATGCTTTGTCCATTTCTTAAAAATCTATACGAGAATCTTAAATTATTAATTAAATCTGTCATTCCAGAGTTCCATAAACTATAATTTTACTAGTCTTTTAAACTGAAAACAAAAACTGAAGGGAAACCAATATTAAATTTCACATACAAACCTGCTGTTGTTGGCTTGACAGCTCAGCTGAGAGTGTGTCATTTTGATCACGAAGGTAGCTTAACTGTCTTTCTACTTCTTCTCTTTCACCCCGCTCCCTCAACACTTCTTCTTTGGCACCTTTAAGATCAGAATCTCTAGAATCAAGTTCATTGTTTAAACTGTTTACCTGTTCTTCCAAATTTAGCATCTTCAAATCTAATTCACTTTTGTCTGTTTGTAATTTAGTCACTGTTTCTTGAAGTTCTGTATTTAATGATGCACAAGATGAGCACTGATTTTGCAATGAAGCAACTGTTTCACATTGTTTTGATAATTCTGTTTCTAAATTTACAATTTTGTCACTGGCCTCTGTCAATTTTTTCTCAGTATCACGAGTTTGAGACCTATTTTCTTTTTTGTTTGTCTCTATAATCGCCTCATACTGACATTTCATTTGGGAAAGGCGCTCCTTAAGATCTGATGTTTCTGAATCTAGCTTTTCTTCAAGATCACTTATCATTCCCTGATAAAGATTTTTCTGTTCTCCATTTTCTGTGCTCAGCCTGTCTATTTCAGCTTTATGCTGTTCAGTTAATTTTGCCACAAGTTCTTTACTTTTGCAACCTAAATTTTCTCTTAAAGTTTCTAGCTGAGTCTCATACTGGCCTGTTAAAATTTCAATTTCAGCTTTCTTACTTTCTTCTAATGACACAATTTGCTGCTTAAGTGATTCAAGTTTATCACAACTTTCTTTATGACTTCTGACTTCTTCAGCTAATTCTAAATTAATATCCTCAACCTGTTTCTCTACACAAACCCTTTCAGAATCAAAATCCATTTTCAGATTTTCTTTCTCCTTTAAAACACACAGTATTTCTTCTTTCTTTTCCCCTATGACTTTTTCAAGCCCACTAATTCTTTCACAGTAAGCTTGCTGTTGATTTGCAATAAACATATCTTTTTCATCAGACAACTGTTGAATCTTCTCCTCAAATTCTGCTGTAATTTTAGCCACTTGGTTCTCATATTCTTCTTTCTGCTCTGTAGTGCCATTATTATATTCCTCCTCAAGCTGTTCACACTGTGACCTCCAGTAATGTTCAGTTTCTACAAGTTTGTTTCTGAGACTGTCTACTTCTGACTGAGCTCCATCTTTCACAGATTTCAGCTCATTTTCTGTCTCTGTTTTCAGCTTTGTAAATTCTAATAAATCTGATTCATGTTTACTTTTCTGTGAAGTAGCCTCTGCATTGCATGTATTTAACTGTGAAAACAAATCATTTATCTCCTTATCTTTTTCTTGTACTGATCTGTTATATTCTAGTCTGAGCTGTTCAGTACTTTGATCCTTTTCATTTACAGTTTGTTCCAAATTTAATATTTTTGTTTCCAGTGCCTGCTTCATTTCAGTCAAATCTTTTTTGGCAGTGTATAATTCTTCATTTTTTTTCGACAATGCCTCAACATGTATTTCATCCAGTTTTGTTAATTCCTTAATATGTTCAGCTTTCACTGTTTTTATGTCTTCGAGTAACATGTCTTTAACATCAGCATAATCAGTTGTCTTTTGTGATATGGTTTGCTCTAACAAATGTATTTTTTCTGTCAAAGCATCTCTTTCAGAGCTGTGCTCATTTGCAGCTTTTTCTAATTTATTTTCTAACTCCCCAATAATTGCATCCTTCTTATTCTGCAGTAATACATTCTGCTCACTTTCAGTCTCATATACTTCATTCACATTCTTGACCTTGAGCTGTAGATCAACAACACTCATTTTTGACATTTTCAGTTCATCACTGATTTTATCATTACTTGATCTTAATTTTTCTATTACCTTATTCAGTTTCTCAATATCTTGCTTTTGAGATTCAAAAACTTTATTTAGATTTGAAATTTCAATTTTAAGGTTTTTTTCAACAGTATACTGCTGTTCCAAGCTTTGTTTTAATCTGTCTATGTCCTGCTTTGAAGTTTCTTCATAATCTTTCAGTTTCATATCATGTTTCTGAATTTTAGAATTAAATGATTCAGTAGCTGACTGAAGCTCTAATCTAGCCTTATGCACATCAAGTTCCAAAGCCTTTTTCTCTGTACTTACTGTAGTAATTTCTGACATCAAAGACTCTTCTTTGCTAACTGAACTAGCTTTATAATCCTTGAAGTCTCTAGTTAGTGATTCTATCTGTTCTGCTCTTTCCTCATTCAAATTTTTCTCAATATTAAACTTTGCTTCCAACTGTTCATATTTCTCAGTGAATGATTTTCTTTCACTGTCCCATTTCTCTTGACTTTCTTTTAAATCACTTTCAAGTTCAGAATTCTTATCTCTGAGGGTTTTAATAAGATTTTCATTTTCAATTCTCATACTGCCCACTTCAGTCTCTTTATCTATAATACTCCCTTGAAGATTTTGAATTCTTGATTTGAGCTTTTCTTCAGTAGCAGCTGACTCACTCTTCAGATTCTTTATTTGTTCCTTTCCTTCATCAACTTTTGCTTGCCAAAACTTTAACTGGGCAGAAAGTTGCTCTTCTGACTGCTGAAGTCTAGTTATTTCATCTGTCAACTCAGCTTTTACGCGATAACAATCACTTCTATTTGTTTCTGCTTTAGCTTTCCAGGATTTCAGCTCAGATGATAGTTCATGTAATTCTGATGAAAGCTGCTGTTCTATCTGATGAAACATCTGTGTCTTTGCTGCAAGCACCTCTTCTTTAATATTTACTTCATTTGTTTTACTTTTTAACTGCTGAGTAGTTTCCTCCACCTTAACCATCCACATATTCACTTCTGTCTTGAGCACTTTCTCATTCTTATGCATTGCCTTAAGTTGTGTGGAAGATTCACTCTTTAGTTTATTTAACTGTTCAAGATTTTCTGCAGTAGTAGCTTTCCACTGATTCAGTTCAGAGGATATTTCATCATTGCTTAGCTCAAGCTTTTGAACTTTGGCTTTTGATTCCGCCAATTCAGAAGACAATTGGAGTTCGGTGTTGTGTAGTGCTTTGATCTTGTTATCTGTCTCCATCTGCAAGCTGTATAATTTCTGCCTACTTTCCTCAGCCTTAGCCTTCCACATGCTGATTTCTGAAGACAGCTGCTCTGATTCCGAGGCCAGCTGCTTTTCCATCTCCTGTAATTCCTGGATCTTATTTTTAAGTTTGTCTTCAGTATCGGCTGATTCTTTCTTTAAAACAATGACCTGTTGCAGACTTTTTTCCGCTTTAGCCTTCCATGAATTGAGCTCAAAATTTAGCCTCTGTTCAGCAAGTGTTTTCTCAAGTTTCTCCTTATCTAATTCGACCATGGTTAGTCGGCGAGTTTCATTTGCTTCCAGCTGAACCTCAACTTCCTGCAAATTAGTGAAAGAATTGATAAATAAAAAATAAATAAACTTAGAAAACTGCCAATGAAATGATATACAAATCCAGTAAGAATTATCAGAAGACAAGTATTGTATTTACCCTAAATATTCAGATACCTTAACTTCTTCACATACTTGTCGGTTTCCTCTTCCTCTTGGTGTCTGGGAAGGGCTGCAGTTTGTGATTGTGCCACTCCCTGGACTTTTCTCGTACCTTTTTTTTTGTCCTAAAATTTGAACAAGCCCATTTCACTACATGCAAATGTCTTTAAAAGTGCTGGATGAGTGGAAAATAATTTAGACACTGATCAGTTGCCATATTCAGTGGCATCTGATCTAGTTTAACACTTACTCAGGTTTTTCTGTCTGTCTATCTGTCTGAGTGCTCAGTTTAATATGGTAGGATATGGTGAAATCACAGTTGTATGTCTTCTTTTATTTATATATGAAAGACAAAAGATTAACACCTCAACACAGTTTCACCAACATCCCCTGGAACTAACCTTTGTCAAAGAGTGTGTGTGTGGCAGGGTGGGTGGGTGCGTGGGTGTCTCTGGGGGGGGGGGGCGGGGGGGAGAGCTGTTTACAGTTATTACAGGAAAACATTCCCACATGCAGCAGAAAGTGGATGCAGCACAGCAATATATTGAGTTACTGAGCAACAGAAAACAGACATTTTCCTCTTTATTGCTCTAAACCCACTAAACCGTTAATGGGATAATCAAAACAACATATTCCCATATTCCTTACTACTTAGTGAGCTGGACAAAAAAATGAAGCTGGTGGCACTGTGAAATCTTTCTTATTTTTCTTAGAAAACAGCATCTGACTTTGACATTTCTTGTGAAATTATCTATTAGATAAATATCAGAAAAAGTATGGTTATTTTACTTTCATGTACTTTTCTATAAAAACATATGCTCTGGGTACCAATTAAAACACCTAACACTTCTAATGAGTATCGATAACCAACTTTTATGGAGCTATAGACAAATATTTATCTGGATACTGCTCTTATCTAGTACTCTATAAGAAGTTGGTCGCCATATAAAATTTGTACTAACCCTTTGTGTGAGTTTAAGTTCTGTCTGACACTGTGACAACTGTTTCTCCAGGGATTGAACACGCTCTTCTAACTCGTGATTTGTTGATTGAAGTTCAAACTCGGACTTCCTTAAACTGACCTCATTTTCTGTCACTGCTTCCAACTGGGATTGCAGAGTCTTACTATGACTCCGCTCTTCCTCTAGACTGGTTTCCAGCTGTGACATACTGGACTGGTACTGTGTTACATTGGATGATAGTTTGGCAACTTCATCTTCTGTGGATAGCAGCTTTTTTGTCAAAGCAAAGTATTTTTCCTGTAAAAAGACATTTAAATAAGTTCATCACATAAAGGCCAATAAAGTAAAAACATTACATTAAAGTAGGAATCCAGATATAGTGTTTTTTTAAACACATTTATTTCCTTATTTCTCCAAAACAACTGACATTGTGGCATATCATCAGAATTGTCTCAGTGATATTCTGATAAAACACCACAAGACTTTTAAGGGTTGTTCCAGAAATAATATAAAAAAAAAATGTGTGCGCGTGCACCTGTGTGTGTGTGTGTGTGTAAGTGTGTGTGTGTGTGTGTGTGTGTGTGTGTGTGTGTGTGTGTAAAGTAAATCCATGCAAATAATTTTGCTGGAACAGCCCTATGGAGAAATAAAAAGAACATAATTGAATACATGACCTGTATGAAACAATACGAAGGGATATGGGCTAATCAAGGGACAGATGGTATCCTACATTTAAACACTATTATATACCCTATCACTGCAGATACTAATGCAGCTGACTGAGGTTCAGGAATGCAAGGGAGCATAGATTTAAGCGCAACTGCACAAGCATGAGGTTTGGTCAGGGGCCTTTGTATAAGTAAGATATGGTACTGGTAGCCATGGCTCTAAGCGAGAGATATCCAGATATTTTTCATGAAAACATATGTTGTAGGAAACTCATTAGAAGTGCCTCATGATGTGAAGTGCCTCATCTGCTGAGTACCCACAATATATGTTTTTATCAGATATAAAATATCAATACTTTTTGGCAAGCTATGTATATACTGTAGTACTGTACATCGTAATTAGTCGGAATACTGGGACATTATAACCAGTCAAAAATATCACTGGTGCTTGTTTGAAATAATACAGACCCTTACTAGCCATCTCAACTTAATCTACACTGTTTGCAGTGGTGAAAATTACCTCTAGTGTCTGCTTTGCCTGGGAGTCTTCTTCACACTGTTTCTTTATCTTATTAAACTCCTCCGGATCAATCCAGGTGGACTTCACTTTATCATACTCTTCCTGTAGCTCTGACAGTCTCTTCTCTATCACCACACTCATTGACTCCCCTGGATGACCAAGGCCCCCAATACCAATCATACCTGGTGAATACAATATATCAGTTGAGTTGGGCTGATTTAGTTTGGAGTTTAATGGCCCAGCAGGGGTGGAGATAGTGCTGAATAAAATTTTGGACCAATATCTATAATAATGCCATATATAAAGTAAATCCATTTACTTTATATTTGATTTAGATATCAAGAGATGTCAAAAACTTTGATGCAAAATTAACATAAATTTCTAAGTCCATGACCTTGAAATTTAGGTCATAAGCAGTGATTGGGAAAGTGCCAAATAAAATTTTGGACCAATATCTATAATTATGCCAAATATAAAGTAAATCCATGCAAGGATTTAGAAATGAAGCGATCTTAAAAACTTTGACGCAAAACTTTAACATAATTTTCTAAGTCTATGACCTTGACCTCTAGGTAATAAGTAGGGGTAAGGATAGTGCCGAATAAAATTTTGGACCAATATCTATAATCATGCCAAATAGAAAGTAAATCCATACAAGATCTATAAATTAATAGACCTTAAAAACTTTGACGCAAAACTTAAGTATTTTTAACATAAAATTTCCAAGTCTATGACCTTGACGTCTAGGTCATGACCAGGGGTGTGAATAATGCACAATAAAATTTTACACCACATCTATAATCATCACACCTGGTAATCTCATAAGGGGTAGCCGCTGGTTATGCACTCAAAATCTTTATGCGAACTTCCAGCCATGAC
This sequence comes from Anodontia alba, assembly GCA_964016985.1. NCBI lineage: Eukaryota > Metazoa > Mollusca > Bivalvia > Lucinida > Lucinidae > Anodontia > Anodontia alba. The sequence goes on along the minus strand of OZ024826.1, from coordinate 62,969,485 downwards.
TTACGAGACATCCAAATGTCAACAAACGGATAAGTTCTCCTGATTTATTAATTTTTCATCAATTTCATAGGCATATTTTGAAAAATCAGACAATGCTTTTCCCAGCAACTTTCATTTTTCTATGTGGGAAAAGATAGGTGTGGGCTTGGAAAAACAAGCAGCTAATTTTTATTTCAATTTCGCCCGTAGATAGGTAGTCGGGTGTTCCTGTTTTTACTTTTTTCCAATGCAAAATGAAGGTATTTTCAGCTATCTGGACTATGAACTACTTTTTATTTAACATATCAAATAAGATGCACTGCAACCTACGTCTAGGTTGAAATACACCAGATGCTAAATTTCCCAAGCATTTGTTCCGGGGACTAAAATATTTGTGCTGAATTTGACTTACAAGGCCGACTACCCCTTATGGGGGGCATTAACCCATACAGGGACAAGAAAGCCAACTGTTAGGTGTCTGATTACAAGGCCTGATTATCCCTTATGGGAACATTAGCCATTATCGGAATGCCCCACATTTAAAAATATGCAGATTTTAGACCAAACCAGTTTCAAAATATTCCACAGGCAAGGCCAAGTCAAATTCAAGAACTTTTTCAAGGACCAACCTTAAGTTTTCAAGGACTATAATACTTTACACAAATTTGTAAATTCTGGCACAGTCATTCATTGGTTCCACATCCAGTGAAAAACTTTGGGTTAAAAAACTGATAATTTCTGCCAAATAATGTCAAAATGAACTCTCTTAAAACCAAAAGTATTAAGCTGTGCTTGCAGTTTCTGTTTTAACCTGTGAGAAATTTACGAATGTCCGAGACATCACTTTTTTTTGTTTCTTATGCCCCTCTCCCTACGCCTGACCACAGTGCACTTTCACCCATTTGTATCGATGTCCTTATTACATGGTCAACAGTGCGCCTTATGTTTACTGTTCGTATACTTTACCCAAGGATATCATTTTTACCACTCTCTGCTATAAACACACTTTTCCATTACGCTGAAATAAATTCAGGGTCAAAAATAAAAACACACACACTAAAGAACATCAGACGCCATTTTTGTTTTTTGTTTAGTCGGGTTATTGGAATTGACCTTTTTCAGCAATAAAAGTTGTCAAAATTGCCAAGTACCAGTCTGCAAGGGAGACAATCCAAACATCAAGTACGAATCATTCGAATCTATGTGTATTCGAACTTTATTTTCGTGCCCAGCACATTCGACCTCTTTAATTATGGCACTCTTGCACCTCTGTCTTTGCCCAAAACTTGCCGATTATTTTTCTAGGAACTTTACTTTTGATTCTCACAGAGATTTAAAATTGTCTAGAATACAAGAAAATGTAAAATTCAAGTACTTTTCAAGGTCTATGGACAGTTTTCAAGGGCTTTTCAAGACAAATTTTGTTTTCAAGGACTTTTCAAGACTGCCCTTCATTTTCAAGTACTTTTCAAGCCTATGCGAACCCTGCATTTACATATAAACAATCAAACACCATGAAAGGTTTTGCAAATGAGACAGCCACTTTTGCATATATTTAAAGCTCTCAATTGAGCAAAATCATATAAAAGTTTCATTATACTGCCGTAAAATCGCATTGTGATGTACAGACTTTCTTGTCTTCGTAAGGGTTAATGACCCCATAAGGGGTAGTCGGCCTCGTAAGTCATATTCGGCACAAATATTTCAGTCCCACGAACAAATGCTGGGGAAATTTAGAATCTTATGTATTTCAACGTGAACGTAGGTTGCAGTATGTCTTATTTGGTATGTTAAATAAGTATTTCATAGCCCAGATAGCTGAAAATACCTTCATTTTGCACTGGAAAAAAGTCAAAACAGGAATATTTGACTACCCTTCTCCGGGTGAAATTGAAATAAAAATTAGCCGCTTGTTTTTTCAAACCCACACCTATCTTTTCCTACGCAGAAATGAAAGTTGCTGGGAATAGCAGTCCGATTTTTCAAAATATGTCTATGAAATTTACTAAAAATCAATAAATCAGGAGAATTATCCATTTGTTGACATTTGGATGTCTCGTAAGTCATGGCCAGAAGTTCGCGTAAAGATTTTGAGTGCATAACCAGCGGCTACCCCTTAGGGCAATTCCAGAATTAATCATGGGGGGAGGGCGGGAGGCACTTTTTTAAAAAACCCACCACCCATAAAATAGAATTTTCCCTGACCCCCAGTACCCATCAATTTCATAACAATGAGAACCCCACCACCCCTTATTTAAAAAAAAAAAAATCAACACCCCATCCACGGTAAATAAAAAAAAAAAATATTACAACCCCACCAACCATAAAAAAACAAAAAAAAAAACAATAAAGTTAAGAAGTTTTTAAAGTTTTGTTTTTGGAGTTTAACAGCCCAGTCAACAATGTTTAGGTCATAACCTATTTGCAAATCCTGCAAAATACCTTCCTACATACAGGTATTGATACTTTATTCCAGCTCCTGGGTATATCTGTCTTTGCTGCAACTTTGTTATTTTTTTTTTTATATCTGGGAGACAGAGTTAGCCTGAGAGGACACCATTCAGTTCACCAACAAAAGTATCTTGCCGCTTATGCGACAGATCAAAACAGCGACCGACTCACTCGGACCGACACATCCTCGCAGTCAGTTAGGGATCTATGTAATTTGTAAAAATGATTCCGAAGAGCCCGAAAAACATGTCATAATTCCACTGTTTAAAGTGCAGGCTGATCTGGGTCTCTTTATTTCGTACACGTTATAAGGTACAACTTTCCTTGTTGCTATCCCAGAAAATTGTGCAGGTGGTCATTAAATACTTAAACCAAAAAAAAAAGATCTTACCGATTCTAGAAAAAAAAAAAAAAAATAAAAAAAAAATTAAAAAAAAAATAGCCAACATTAGGATAGGGTGTAGTATCCGCTTATTCCTACGCAGTTTGCTTGACAGGGTTTGCAGGGCCTAGAAACAGAGCGCCTTTTCAAACATTTTATGCGCAGGCTGGTCTAGGTCATCGTATCTTGCCCAAGAAGTAAGTAACTAATTTGCGGATCACGAGTCTACCTGTTGGATAATCCTATGCAGTCATATTGACACGCTAACAATAACTGTTCCGACAAGTAAAAAAAAAGTACCTTATCGCAAATGTGAAAAGGGCAAATCTAGATTAGTGTGCGCATCTGTGCGGTCTGATAAGTGTCTATTTTATTTCTTGTGCAGACTTACAAGGCCTGACATTCTTTATATACAATATTAGCAGTTTTATTATTCTGAGTGGCCTGCGCAGCCAGCCGATCGGATTGCAAGTAATTTGTATGATCACAATAAGATCCGTTTTTTTTTTTCACAGTTCAAATTTCTAGTAGTATTGAAGGGATTATAAAAGTCGCCAATTTGTTTAATGGCAATTGGTTTGTTTACATATCAATCATGTGGTCAGTGGTGAATATGTCCCAGGTGGGTATCATTGAAATAGATATGGTTAACTCTGTGGGCTAATTCAGAAGATGACAAATTGATGACATTTTTTAGTGAACACTGGATTTGACATTTCATGCAAACTGTCATTGGTGACAATTTGCATGAAATGTCAAACCTCTTTTTTGGGACATATTAGAAAAAAATATTTCTAAATGCTGTCTGCTGTAATTTTACCCAGAGTGCTAAGCGTTAAATCCTTTCTTTCATCTAATATACCTAATGGATTAATCCGAAAAGTCTGTAATTATTTCGGAAATTCCGGTGTCCATTGTAAGGAAAAAAATGTCTTTTCAATGCATATTTATCTTTAAATGTTGAATCTTCGGGGATGGATAACATTTTGGAACCTATTGTGATTTTAATTAGTCTGTATTGATAAATTTCTGTCAAGGGAACGGAGGAAGTGTCGAAGGTAAACATCATTAAAGCTTTCTACCGGCTTCGATGATTGGCATTTTCCATGACCACATGGCGCTACCACACTTAGCCAAAAATACCAACATGGCCAAAGACCTTGTTTATAAGACAAGTCTGAATTTTCGGAGTCATTTTCGCGTAAAAAATCTCCATCTTATAAGTGGATTTTTATGGTACCCAAACACATGTAAACAAAAATTTCAGAGGCATTCGGACGTTTCTCACTATATCAGCTTAAATGAAAAATGTTTGAATTTCTACCCATAATTAATTTATTCCCGTAAGTGTAACTTTCTATCCATTATTACTTTATTCCTGATTTGAAAATGACCCCCCACCAGGCATCAGTTCGAATTTTCCTTGGACCCCCCCCCCCCCTCCCCCCCCCCCCCCCACAAACCCCCACCGGGAAAATACGATATTCGCCCAAACCCAAAATGTAATCTATAGAAGTTAGTCGCAAACGAAATGTTTACAAAAATTTTCAAAGGGGCATAACTCTGCTAATATTTGGACTGTAACCTCGAAATAATATGCACTGTTCCACATCATGGTCTAACTTTACATCAAGTTTCAGCTTGATTGGATGTCAACTGTAGGAGGAGTTAGCCGGAAATGAAATGTGTTTACAAAAATTTTCAGAGGGGTATAACTCTTAATATTTGGTGGACTGTAACCTCGAGACAATATGTGCTGCTCCACATCATGATCTAACTTTATATCAAGTTTCAGCTCGATTGGATGTAAACTGTAGGAGTAAGCCGGAAATGAAATGCTTACAAAAATTTTCAAAGGGGCATAACTCTGTTAATATTTGCTGGACTGTAACCTTGAAGCAATATGCATTGCTCCACATCATGGTCTAACTATATATCAAATTTCAGCTTGATCGGATGTAAACTGTAATAGGAGTTATCCGGAAACAAAAAGTTTACAGACAGATGGATGGACATACAGACACCAAGGGGCATAACATAGTATGTCTTGTTTTTCAAATGGGCGTATAAAAAACATGTAATATCAACAACATTGTACATATTTCTAGCAGTTCTATTGTTCAATGTTTAATCAATCATCTGTCACTTGCATAAGCTGATGATTGATCACAAAAATTAATCCAAGTTCAAGCACTTGAAACTATGGTATATTTTGGTTGCAAGCAACCACTCAAGCTCCAATTTTTCTGCTTCAGTATACTCACATTATTTGGATACATTGCACATTCCAGGAGGGTTCAAATAAAGCACAACTTACCATTCCTTGTACCCAGCAATTCTTCAAGCTCCTCTTTGTCTTGTTTCAGTGTACTGACATGCTGCTGGGACACACTGTACATATTCTTAGCCTCCACAAGGGCTTCATTTAGCTGTTTGGTTTCCTGTTCACGATGTTGTATCTCAGCCTCATGTTCTTTCACTAAGATCTGTAACCGATGATACTCACGGCGGAACTCCTCACTACTTCGCTTCAGGTCCACAATCTCTTTTTGCTGAAACAGTTTTATTATCATTACTACATTACTTCCACATTATTACTTTTCTGAATGAGTCAAGCTTTAAGCTTTAAAGCGCCAATCACAATAGCAGCAGACAACATTTTCGATTTCTTTTTTTTATTTTTCAGAGAAGACTCATTTTCTCAGCAAAAAATGCTAATAAAATTTTTTGACTTGTCCTCTACATTTTATTTCCTGGAGGTGTAAGGGTTGACAAAGATGTTGCCTCCGATGGAACTTTTACCTGACCTGGTCGAATTAGAAACTACTATGGTCCTGCCTAAAGTTACATGCAGCTCTGCTCCAGAGGCACCCGACAATACGTCTATTTCACTTGCCCTGATGTGCAGGGGTCAAAATTATTACACTTTATTCTGCCTTAGTAAAATATTAGCATTTCTTTAATCCTTGAATCTGACAATTAACTTTTTAACTACAGAGTTTGAGATTTACGGCCCAGTTAAAGTTCTTAAGGTCTACTATAGCCTGTCCATTAACCTACTCAAAAGTTTTTCTAGGCAGGCTTAGTCCTCTAGGTAGTTAACCAGTACTTGTGCACATACTTTCGCCAGTCACTGACAACTGCTCTTCTTGACTCAGCGGAGTGGGAAGCATGACTACAGAAATGATTTCCACTAAAGTTATGTGGCTGAACTGAGATTCTAACTTGTAACCTGTTTCTGCAATCAGATGTGGTACCGACTTCACTATGGAATACGCATTCAGTTACGGAATCTGTTAAAATAATTGAAGCAGAAGTACTACTACAGTCAAAAGTTCAGTTCTCAGATACATGTAATTAGTGTGAGAATTAATCAGCAGCCACAAATTGCATTTCTCTTAGAATGTCATCTGCTGCATTTATTTGACACTTTAAGGGTTAAGCAGTTTTACATTCTTTGGAACTGTTAAAACATTTTATAAGTGGGAAATCTCAACATGTTTGGCTGGTTTGGTAGGCCCAGTCAACACTATTAAGGTCATGTAAAGTCCTACTCACTCTTCCTGGGCAGGCTTACTCCCCTAAGTGTTAACCAGTACTTGTGCACATTCTTTGGACTGAAACTGACTTCTTGTATCAGCAGAAAGGAGGAAATGACCATAGAAAATATTTCACGATCAAGCTCCACAAAAGATTGTTGCCAGATCCCACAGGGATTGAATCCTGAATGACCTGATCACCAGTTGGACGCGCATCCCACTGAGCCACCAAGGCCTGCTAAATAATCTCAACATATGTAGGGTGCCCTTAAGATGCTTACATCTTTCCTAGTTTTCTCTACTTCAGCAAGTGCCTCCTTGTTCTCCAGTTCTAGAGTGTGGCAGTGATCGCGCAGGTTCTGACATTCTGTCAATCTGGCCTGAAGCCTGAAAATACAGACAGACTCCTCCAATTTAAAAGTGACATTCCACCCATCATATACGAAACTCAACCCACAGATCTAGACTTGAGCTGTCAGAGAATCTGACTAAGACCCTGCTATTTAAGGGGAAGTAAACAATAGTAATGCTTATCATTTGAAACTTTTTTATCTGAAGTGGTTACAGAATGACAGGTCAAATCCAGTATATAGCCCAAACTTCTTCAAAGCAGTGCTATAATAAGAGACGTATCCAGATAAATGTTTTCCTTTTTTTTTTCCACAAAATCATACGTTGTGGGAACTCAACAGAAGCCCTTTGATCATAATGATGATGATTTGATGTTTTAAGTCCTTCAACATTATTTTGTCATATCAAGACAGTGAAATGCTCTGTGCAATGAAGCACTGCACAGTCATGAGGGGAATTTTGCCTCCAGCGGGATTCGAACAGGAGACCTGAAATGGGAGCGCTAACTACTCAGCCACCCGTACACTTCCAGAAGTGCTTTGCCAAACATGCTTTTAATGAGTACCACAACATTATGTTTTTGTGGAGAAATAAAAACCTGCGAAATATTTTTTTTGTCAAAAAAGAGCTATGTCCCCCACCCACAATCACACACTCCACCCACATACACTAATAGTACATCTATCTTAACAAATATAAATCTAGATTAATAAGTTCTTATCATAATTATTCCAATATATATTTATAAACTAGTAACATTTTTTATTCTAAAAGATGAACAGGTCCACAAGGCTCTGGTGATATATCTAAAAAGTGCTGACTGCCAAACAGTGCCACAATGTCTGATCTGGTTCTGCCTTGTTTGTTTTTTTCTTGTTTAATGACACATCAACCTTTGTGGGTCATTTTGTGTCATCTAAAGAAAGGGAGAAAAGGGATAGATGATCTAGTAGATAAGAAGAAAAAGAGAAATAGAAGAGGACGAGGCCCGTTGTTTCAATACTCACAGTAAATATGGTAGCATAACTGCTTCTTGCTTAAACCTTTACCACTCTCTGGGTAGATTCAGCAGAGGACAAATTCATATATTTCTTATTTTTCCCAGAAAATAGACTTTGACATTTTTTGTCAAAGAAATTTCAAAGCCTGTTTTCTGGGAAAAATAAAAAAAGGATATTTCAAAATGTTGTCTGCTGAAAATAGTCTAGAGCTGTCAGAGGATCTGACTATAGCCCCGCTACAGTGCCATCAGAGGAGAAAGACACAAGTGTGTTGAAAAATTTTGATGTTTAAAAATTGGAGAGAAAGATGGGATAAATAAGCAGCAGCTGCATGATTCCAGTGTATGATACAGATCCACCAACTGTCAACATGTGTACTCTGCAATGTTTCAACTTAACTTACCGGCCTCTTGGTTGGTCAACAGTATAGCTGACTACACAACATCAGGGTTGGTCACATTATGGTTGTCTTGAGTACAATTATAAGAAGAGCAACAACAGGAATGGTTACAATCAGATTCCATCATCAGGGTTGGTCATCAGTATTGTTGGCAAAATTTGAAAACCTACCAAGGGACATAGCTCCAAGAGTTATTGGCCCTTGGCCACCAATTTTGCCACTACACTTTCCTTACCTTAGAGACCATGTGTGGTATAAGTTTCATTGAAGTAGGACCACAAACTTAAAAGTTATTAAGCAAAATGCATTTTAATTTTTTGAAAACCTACTAAGGGACATAACTCCAAGAGTTATGGACCCTTGACCCTTATTCTGGTATACATGATACATCCAGTCATTGTCCATGTTAATACAATCTTTCAGCTTTCTAGCTTTCTCAGTTCCTGAGAAATCTATTATGAAAATTTTCAAGAGTGGCAAAATTTGAAAACCTACCAAGGAACATAACTCCAAGAGTTATGGGCCCTTGGCCACTATTCTGCAACTATACCTTCCTTAACTTAGAAACAAACTGTGGTATAAGTTTCATCGAAGTAGGGACCACAAACATAAGAGTTACTAAGCAACCTACTAAGGGACATCACTCAAGGAGTTATGGACCCTTGACCCTTATTCTGGTATGCACGATACATCCAGTCATTGTCAATGTTTATATGAACTTTCAACTTTCTTAGGTTCTAAGAAATCTGTTACAAAAATTTTCAAGAATGGCAAAATTTGAAAACCTTCCTAGGGGCAACTCCATGAGTTATAGGCCCTTTTGCCATGACACCTTCCTTACCTTAGAGACCAAGTGTGGTATAAGTTTCATCGACGTAGGACCACAAACATAAAAGTTATTAAGCAAAATGCATTTAAATATTTTGAAAACCTACCAAGGGACATAACTCCAAGAGTTATGGACCCTTGGCCTCTATTCCGGTACACACGATACATCCTGTCATTGTCCATGTTTATACGATTGTTAAGCTTTCTAGCTTTCACAGTTCCTGAGAAATCTGTTACGAAAAATTTCAAGAATGGCAAAATTTGAAAACCTATCAAGGGACATAACTCCAAGAGCTATGGGCCCTTGGCCACCATTCTGCCACGTTACACCTTCCTTACCTTAGAGACCAAGTGTGGTATAAGGTGCACTGAAGTAGGACCACAAACATAGAAGTTATTAAGCAAAATGCATTTTAAATTTTGAAAACCTACCAAGGGGCATAACTCCAAGAGTTATGGGCCTTGGCCACTATTCTGCGACTACACCTTACTTACCTTAGAGACCCAAGTGAAGTATAAGTTTCATTGAAGAAGGACCACAAACATAAAAGTTATAAAGCAAAATGCATTTTAATTTTGCAGTCACAGAATCATGGAATGACAGAATCATGGAAGGACATGACAAATCCAGTACAGCCCCACTTTTTCAAAATGGGGCAATAATTATTTCTGAGCATGTTAAGCATTAACAAAGGTGCACTGAAAAATAATCTGCTTGAGTAGTGAGCCATCACATTATCAAATCAAAGCTTGAATTACATACAACAGATTTTACCATCCATCCTTATACCAGATGCTGACCCAGATCAGACCATTTTCATTTTGATATATGTATATGCACATATCAACACCATATAAACAGGCTTTCTTTAACTGCTGGGTAAAAATTTCAGCAGATGACATTTCGAATTTTTTTGTAATTTGCCAGGAAAATAGGAGACAATTTGCATGAGATGTCAAATTCTGTTTTCTGGAAAAATTGTTTGGGTCAAGGTTTACAGACCAGTCAAGCAAATTGGGTCATGTTGAGCGTGGTCAGTTTACCCAACCACTTTTACTGGGCAGGCTTAGTCCTCTAGGTGGAAAACCAGTATTGTGCACAAATGAGGACTGCTCTTCTTGAATCAATGGAAAGGACAGCAGGGGTTGAAATAAGCGGATGCCCGATGCCCGAATTGGGCTGAAAAGGCCACAGGCAAGTAGACTCTGCCAGCGGTGTGCCCGGCGGACAAGTAATAACTGTGGTTGTGATTCAGATCATTACAAATTCGGGTAGTTTTGGTACTTTCAATCCAGTTTTATCAGTGGAAGAAACAGCGTTTCTGATTGATCAGTTTCGCATTTTTTGTCATTCTTTTCAATTTTTGCAGCCAATAAAATGGACCAATACATTGTAAGCTTGATCTTAGCATAAAATGGCTTAAAATTCGTTTGTAACAAGCGATCTGGTTGGCTTAAAGTTTATCTGATGCCATAGCTCCAGATAAGCTGTGTATTTTAATCAATTCATGAGGGTGAAAACCCAATTAATATTAGCTGCACCTACAGAAATGCAAAAGATATTGTGATTACACAATTGAATGACCAAAACAAAAGTACAGTCAGTCCTTCTTGTTGTATATTCTGCCGATTTGTCCCTGTACACACAAGCAGCGACAAATACCGCCAGAGAGGGGTAGTTGTACTGATCAACATCCCGGTAACATTTATCGGGATTTTCCAACACTTTATTTTCATATCTGCGTGAGCAAATCAATACAGCAGCTTCCTGATGAAAAACAAGCTCATTTGCGACAATTTCAGTAAAATTTTAAACAATTTTTGGGCCAAATCTTCATCATGGAGGATAAGGAGTTTCAGGATGTCATGACGAGAACTTTCTAAGTTTCAATCTGTTTGATGGAGAAAACTTAAAATTAGCCAAAATAATTACAGATAACATTGAATAGGACTTGAAAATTGAAACTGAAATTCGCAGAAAAGAAAGGGATGCGTTTTTTGATGAGCATGAATCAGAGTGGCTGAAAGTGTTTCAGACTGGAAGTGGGCCCAAAAACTTTGATTATGATACTTCAACTTATATTTTCTGTCATTTGTTTAATATTGGTAGTGCAAACAAATCTATACTATCAACAATTTCTTCAGGCAAAAGGTGGTATTGACAATCTTCCCAGATGTGCTCAGGTATTTATCATGCCATCTTTAAATAAAATTTCTTATGCTCAGGGGGTTTGGCTGGGTAGGGTTGAAGTTGAAGGAAAAATAACTAGGTTGGGTCTAAGGAAAAATAATTTGTTTTGGAAGATCGGCCAGAATGTGATGACCGAATTTAAACATGTATTTCAAGACCATGTCCATATTTATATCCAGAGAAATGGGCACTATCATTGTAAATTTTTTTTCGTTTTATTTTTTAATACATTTTGGGGTTCATCAATATGCAGGTGGTGTATTCAATCTATTTATTCAAGTTTTGAGACTCAAGTGCCAGTGGAAAAAGACTATGCTGAATTTTGTATGAATGCAGCTAATTCCCAGTTGACTAGATTTTAGAATCTGTCCACACTATTAATGACTGCAATATAAGAGTGTGCACACCTGTCATTCAACTACACTAAAACTTAGGTCTAACTTATAGCTTTGTTATTGATGGTTATGGTTAGGTATTGAAATGATCACAGAAAATATTTAATGATCAATCTCCACAAAAGAATGTTATGTTTTCTGGGCAAAATATCATCAGTTTGTCGTCCTCTGAGTTTGCCGACAGAAAGGTACAGATTAAGCCTTTCAGCCCTATAGACCAGTGTAGATCCAGACGAGCCATCCCATCAGGACCCACTGCTTGCCATTCTGTTATTGATTTTTGCTTGCCATTCTGTTATTGATTTTTGATTAAAACTCCTATCTGCAACAATGGATGTGTCCAAATTCAGACTTGGAAGAATCCATTTCAGAAACTCATGGTTGAAAGGATTAATAACAATTCATAAATCACTGGCCTACCTTGCATTGTCCTTGCTTAGTTTCTCCCTGTCTGCCTTTATGACTTCTAATTCATCCAACTGGTCACGGAGAGCTCTCATATCACCCATCTGTCGCTCAAGTTCTCGTAGTCGGTTATCTGTTGTCACAAATAACAGAACTATATTTAAAGCATCTACTACATTTCTCTTGTTTTATAACTGTCAGAATAACAATCTTCAGTTCAATGACTACATTAAATGCATTTATGTACTTATGTACTTAACTTTTAAGATACAATTTGTTAAAACACAATAAAATATATTTTTGTTTCTTGACAGATTCATAGTTAAAGTTTTTGTTTTGGTAGTCTGACAGAAAATTAACAGGCATTTGTTTTCTTTTTCTTTTTTTATTTTATTTTATTTTTTTTATTTTTTTATTATTATTATTTTTTTTTTTTTTTGCATTGAAAGGCTCCATATTCCTCATAAATAGACATTTTTAATTCAAGGAAGGTTTAATAAATTGTTATATAGTATTTATACGATCATAAAATGTAGCATCTGATAGCCTGTAAAATTTCAGTCAGTCTCTCGTTTTTGAACTGGATAAAAAATGAAATGATTTCTATCGTACCTCTGAATTAATGTTGGCAACATTAATTCAGAGATATGATAAAAAATCATTTCATTTCAAGAATGACAGACTTACTGAAATTTTACAGGCTGTCAGGTGCCACATTTTACGATTGTATTAATACCATATACCAATTTATCAAACCTTTCTTGGATAATAAAATGTCTATTTTTGAGGAATATGGAGCCTTTAAGTAAAATAATATGGGATATACTTCCAGTGTAAATTACTCTGGCTGGAATGCATTTGTTTCCCTTAACACTAGGAAGAGGGGGTGTGGGTGCTATACTACAAGGAAGAATTGCTCCTGGAGGGTGAAATTCTTTCCTTTAAGATAATGTGCTGTATTTGAAATGCTTTAACCCTTTCAGCTCTGTAGACCAAGACAGAGACTTTTGCAAACAGTGTAGTTCCAGATGAGACAGTTCATAATGAGCCATCTCAGCTGGATCTACACTTTGCCATTCAGTTCTGTTCTTGAATTACAACTGTCACCCTTTTGGCAGCAATAGATGCATCCAAATGAGAGATGGAAGAGTCTGTTTCAAAAAGGGTTAACTACTAGTCAGGCATTTTCCTGCCTGCAAAAGTTGCATCCTTTTGCAAACTAGTGCCAAAATCTTAAAGCCAATTTAGTTAAGAGCTGCATCAAGCAATAATTTTGCAGAAAGTTCTGCTGCACCTGCTCAAGCCTTTCCCTATAAATGGGTAAACTTTCTGCAGGATTTCATAATTCAAGTTTTTGGTAAAGGAATTTAGTAAACAAATGTATTTCTTTTGGAGTAGCTCTGGAGTGAGAAATGATTTTACTGTTCCTATCTGAATTACAACACCTTTTTGTCTCACATCTCATATAAAAACAAAAAATATTTATCACTTAGCAATCTGGGCAAGATTTTCAGCAGACGACATATTGAAATATTTTTTCCTTTTTTCCACAGAAAACAGGATTTGGCAGTTCATGCAAATTGTCTCCAGTGGAGACAATTTGCATGAATATCAAATACCGTTTTCTGGGAAAAATAAGAAAAATATCACCAACTTGTCATCTGCTGACTTAGCCAAGAGAGTGGTAAAGTTTAAGTCCAGTACTATATTTTAGGCATCGCTCTGGATATGATGCTTCTGTCAACCACAATTGACTGGTATTGCTCCACATAAACCTATGTTTTGGTACTCAGTGGAATTGCCACAGTGGACTGATTCCAATGAGTAACCACAACAAATGTTTTTGTTTTCTGTGGAGAGATGAAAATATTTATCTGGACATCCCGATTATGTTTCTGATTTCCTGACCAACTGTCAAAAAAGTGTGCCGACTGCAATTTTTTTTGCATACAAAGAAAAAAAAAATCAGCAACCGACCCCGGACAATCCCGGTTTTAATATATGTTCATTACATAATTTGTCCGTACCAATTTTCAGATACTGTTAGTCTTCATCGTTCGTTTATTTATTTCCAATATGGCTGCACCCCTTACAAGCCAAACCAAGCACATTAGTGCAGTTTATTTCGAAGCAAGCAGCCATATCTCGGCCTAAAATAAAATAAAAGCTGTTTAACACAGCGCCCCTTTATCATCGGTATTCAAAAATGGTCAAATTTTCGGTAAGAGAAGTCAAAATATTTTAAGATTCCACTAAAAAAAAAATACGATTCACCGACTGTAATTTGACTTGGAATAAAAAGGAGACAGGAAAAAAAAAAAATTGCCGACCTACCGATCCTATGGCAAACTGCAAACTAGTGATGAAATCGGAAACAGAACGTTTATTTTTAGGCCTTATATTGAGCTATGTTTTAGGCTACTGAACTGCTACACAAGTCATCAAACAAAGAAAAGAAATTTTACCTTTATCTTTCATCATGTTGCCTCTCTCTTCGAGGTCAAGTTCTAGCTCAGAGCGTAGATGTTGTTCATTTTGCAGAGCCAGTTCTAGTCTTTTAATCTCCTGAATTTTCTGTCGCAACAATGCCTGCAATACATAGAGGATATTTACTCTTTTGCTGTGAATACCATAAATATTGTCATCGAGTGTAGTGAAAACATCAGTATTTTCACGAGTGCGAAGCACGAGTGAACATTTGAATGTTTTCATTACACGAGATGAAAATTTTTATGGTATTCACTGAAAAAAGAGTAAATTTTCTTTTTATTTTATTTTTTTACACGTCACTGCACGTTTCTGACGTCATATCTAACGTCACCAAACAAAATATGAACGTCATGGCGTCGACGTTCAGTGCTTAACATGCGAAACGCTGGAGAGACAAAAACAAAAAGTTTCGGCAAATCAAAATAATATTGATACCAAAATGTTCCTTACATTCTAACTAAGAAAATGCATACCAACACTTGATAGTTTTGTTCAGAAACAAAGAAGTTAGAGGTGTTCAAAAATCTGAAGTGGAGGTAACATCCACTTCTGAAACAATGAAGAAAACCGAAGTCGTCCAAAGCGAGCAGTGAAAATATAAATTGTA
Source organism: Anodontia alba (assembly GCA_964016985.1). NCBI lineage: Eukaryota > Metazoa > Mollusca > Bivalvia > Lucinida > Lucinidae > Anodontia > Anodontia alba. The sequence continues at coordinate 62,954,466 of OZ024826.1, read as the reverse complement.
TCAGTCACTATAGTGAAATGATACGATATCATTTCACTAGTGATTGATACCACTTTTATTTTCACCAGATATACACTGATTTCACCGCTAACAATAAAATAAATTTGAAGAACCACATGTGTGGAGAAATGGCACTTGTGCCACATGCAAATGGTAAAATCCCAAATCATCCTTCATATTTGTGTAGACTAATTAGGAACTTTCCTGTTTGTTTGTATGTCCTACAGAATCTTTATATATATACTGTAATCTAGCAATATGACCAAGAGTTCCAGGTAAGAGAAGTAACTAGAAAATCATTTTTCTTATTTCTCCACAAAAACATATACTATGGGTACCCAAAAAAGTGCCTCGACAAGGCACTTCTTGACTACTCACAATATGTATTTTCCTGGAAAATAAGAAAAATATCCATACCTTTTGACTAAAAAAACAAAAACTAAATAAATAAATAAAAAAATTAAAATAACAAAAACAAACCAAAAAACAAGAGGGTCATGATCGCTCACCTGAATCATGTTATACACAGCATTGCTAGCAGAGACGGGGTTCTTAAAGTCATGGTGACCTTGACCATCATGACTTTTGCCCTCAGGGTCATCTTCTGGTCAGAAGAAACATCCCTACGACGTCTGAGGGTCCTAGCCTCAAGCATTGCCGAGTTATAAGCTTGTTTTGTACTAGAGGTCACTGTGACTTTGACCTTTGCCTTTCGGGTCATCTACTGGTTAAGACCAACATCCCAACTAAGTTCAAGTGTTCTAGCCTCAAGCACTGCCGAATTATAAGCTTTCTAGTACTAAAGGTCATGGTGATCTTGACCATGACCTTTGCCCGCTGTGTCATCTACTGGTGAGGACCAACATCCCTTCTAAGTTTGAGGGTCCTATCCCCAAGCATTGCCAAGTTATCAAGCTTTTTAATACTAAAGGTCCTGGTAACCTTGATCTTTGCCCTCAGGATCATGTACTGGTGAGGACCAACATCTCTACTAAGTTCGAGGGTCCTAACCATAAGCATTACAGATTTATAAACTTTTTTGGCACTAAAGGTCATGGTGACCTTGACCTTTGACTTAAAGGTCATCTACTCTTCAGGTCCATCCTCCCTATTAGACTATTAGTCTGATAGTCCTAGGCCAATGGCTTTTTGCTCTACGTAAAGTGACCCCCCCCCCCCCCCTCACACACACTCCATGGGCAGGGCCTCTTTTCACCCCAGGGGCATAATTTGAACAATCATGTCAAAGGACCTCAGGCAATGTCAAAGGACCTCAGGCAATGTTACATACCAAATATCAAAGGCATAGGCCTTGCACTTTCGGACATGAAGATTTTTTTAAAGTTTTTTCCTATATAAGTGTATGTAAAACATGTCAGCCCCAGGGCAGGGCAGTTTTTCCCTATATGGTCTATGTAAAACAAGTGACCCCAGGCGCGGGGCCATTTTTGACCCCAGGGCTATAACTTGAACAACTTTGGTAGAGGTTCACTAGATGAAGCTGCATACCAAATATCAAAGATCTGAGCCTTCTGGTTTCAGACAAGAAGATTTTTAAAGTTTTTCCCTATATGGGTCTATGTAAAACAAGTGATCCCCAGCGTGGGGCCATTTTTGACCCCAGGGCTATAACTTGAACAACTTTGGTAGAGGTCCACTAGATGAAGCTACATACCAAATATCAAAGACCTGGGCCTTCTGGTTTCAGAAAAGAAGATTTTTAAAGTTTTCAGTTAAAAAATCTATTTTTAGGTCCTGTAACCTAGATGTGCCATGGACTGGAACCATTTGAACAACTTTGAAAGAACACCAACCAAAGATCATTCCTGTGAAGTTTGGTCAAAATCCAATCAGTGGTTTAGGAGGAGATGTCGTTTGAAGAAATAGTTTACAGACGAACACATGACAGACAAAATGTGATCACAAAAGCTCACCTTGTCACTACGTGACAGGTGAGCTAAAAAGAACAATAAAAAACAAGAGCTCCACCAAGCGGGGCATTATACGCCCGTGGCAAGTAAAAAGATGTAGCACAAAAACTGGCTCCTGTATAATTCAGTGCTCCGGATATAAACTGTAAGTGGAATTAAAAAAAAAAAAAATTAAAAAAATTTCATTGGGGCATATCTCTGCTGATATTTGGTGAACTGTAACCTAAGCGAACAAGCTGGCCCTGGAATTAAGGAAGAAGTGACTTCTCCCTCCTGGGAAAATAGGGAGAAGTTTGCTGCTTCTAAGGAATCTTGCCCATATGACCAAAACTTTAGTTAATTGCAAAAAATATACCTATTATAAAATAAAATTTGCACACTATTACCTCTAAACAATATGCGGCGAAAAGTTTACAAAAACTTTCGAAGGGGCATAAATCTGCAAATATTTGGTGCACTGTAACCTCGAAATAATATGTGCTGCTTCACATCATCGTGTAACTATTTATGAAGTTTCAGCTTGATCGGATGTAAACTATAGAAGGATTTAGCCGGAAACAAAAAATTAATAGAAATTAATAGAAATTTTCAACAGGGTTTAACTCTGCTAATATTTGGTGGACTGTAACCTTGAACCAATATGCGCTACTCCACATCATGGTCTAACTACAAATAAAATTTCAGCTTGATAGGATGTAAACTGTAGGAAGATTTAGCCGGAAACGAAAAGTTTACTGAAATTTTCAAAGGGGCATAACTCTGCTAATATTTGGTGGACTGTAACCACGAAACAATATGCACTGCACCACATCATGATCTAACTGTACATGAAGTTTCAGCTTGATTGGATGTAAACTGTAGGAGGATTTAGCCAGAAATGAAAAATTAATAGAAATCTTCAAAGGGATATAACTCTGCTAATATTTCGTGGACTGTAACCTTGAAATAATATGCGCTGCTCCACATCATGGTCTAACTACAAATCAAGTTTCAGCTTGATCGGATGTAAACTGTAGGAGGACTTAGCTGGAAACGAAAAGTGAACTGAATTTTTCAAAGGGGCATAACTCTGCTAATATTTGGTGGACTGTAACCTCGAAACAATATGCGCTGCTCCACATCATGGTCTAACTATATATATTACGTTTCAGCTTGATTGGATGTAAAATGTAGGAGGAGTTAACAGGAAATGAAAAGTTTACAGAAATTTTCTAAGGGGCATAACTCTGCAAACATTTGGTGGACTGTAACCCTGAAATAATATGCGCTGCGCCACATCATGGTCTAACTATATACCAAGTTTCAGCTTGATCGGAAGTAAACTGTAGGAGGAGTTAGCCAGAAACGAAAAAGTTTACGGACGGATGGACGCCATACCCCGTAACATAATATGTCCCGTTTTTCAAACGGGCGTATAAAAAGGCATTTTATCTGAAGCTATGGTGATAAGTTATTGGTTTGCAGTTAAACAGCCCAGTCAACACTATGAGGATCATGTCAAAATGCTCAGTTTACCTAACAATACTTTTCCTGGGCAGATTTAGTCCTCTAAGCTGTTAACCAGTATTTGTGCACATTCTTTTGCCTGAAACTGACAACTGCCCCTCTTGAATCAGCAGAAGGGAGAAAATGACCATAAAATATAAAAGAATGTTGCCGGACCCGGCGGGGATCGACCCCGAGACCTCCTGATCACAAGTCAGACACGCTGACTGAGCTGCCGAGGCTGGCTATAAGGTGATCAGATTATGTGAATGTGTAGGGTAGTTTCTTTCCATATCAGCTACAATAAGGAATTTTTCTCATGTTATTAATGGTTTATATATACCAGTTTTATAAACACAAGCACAGCTGCTGAAGATGACATTCCATCTTATTTATTTTTTTTTTTTTTTTTTCAGAAAACTATGACATTTCATGTGTATATTCTGCTAGGCAAATAGCTATTACAAAAGAAATAGACCTGCAGTCACGTGTATGTCTTTAATAACTATAAGTAGATTTTTTACAGGTATGCCATAAATTCTAAACACAGAATTTTAATCTGACAATCAAAAATACATACAACCAAGTCTATTTACCTTCACCACTCTCTGGGCAGATTATTAGGTGATGATTTTCTTATTTTCTTAAGAAAGTAAGGATTTGTCATCCTATTTTCTGAGAAACATAAGAAAAATATTTTAAAATGCTGTTTGCAGAAAATGCTTCCCAGGATTCTTTTTAAGTGTTAAATATATAATTTGGAAAAGAAACAAAAGCAGAAACAAACAAGTGACATGTATACATTGTATATATTAGAGACAAGTGAAAAGTTAGCAGTGAAGGCTGATTATTAGCAATTACATAACAGAAGTCAAAAGGGCCAAGATGGCTCTGTATTGCTTACCTGTTTTCCAGACAAGTTTCGAATCCATTGGCCTTTTGGTTCAAGAGTTTAATTCAGATTTTCAAGATGGCGGCCGTGGGGGCCAATCCGAACATTTTTTTAGCTATTTTTTAACAAGTCACCTCGATACTCCTAATTAAGTTTCAAGTCAATTGGCCTTTTTAGTTAAGAAGAAAATTAAATTAGATTTTCAACATGGCTGCCATGGATTTCCAATTGGAATGATTTTAGCTATTTTTGATCTACAAGTCACCCAATACTTCCTACTAAGTTTCCAATCAACTGGCATTTTGGTTCAGAAAAAGTTCAAAAATAGTTTTCAAGATAGCAGCCATCTTGGATTTCCGGTTGGAACAATTTTAGCTATTTTTCATCTACAAGTCACCCCAATACTTCCTACCAAATTTCTAGTCAATCAACCTTTTTGTTCAGGAAAAGTTCAGACTTTCAAGATGGCAGTCATCTTGGATTTCAAATCAAAATGATTTTAGTCTGGACAGGGTCTGCAATGTTTGCCAGTCCCCAAAGTATTTGGTGAAACAAATGCTAAAAAAAAAAAAGAAAAGAAAAGAGGCAAAACAAGTTTGAAATTAAGTGTTCAAAATTTTAGGACATTTCTGGTAGCCAATTTTCTTAAGTTTTTCACCAGAATGATCAGTTTAATAGATACTTTATTTTCCTATGTGTTTATTGTTTGATGGGTATTTTCCTTTAAATACCAACAACATATATTTTCACAGAGAAATATTTATGCAGATATTCCTTTTATCTAGAGCTATAAACAGTTGAGTTGAAAACAGTTAGTATTGTGATTTCATGCTGAAATATACCATATTTACCCTAAATATTCAGACAATTTACCATACTTGTCCTAAAATAAGAACAAGTCTATTTTACTATCTGTTCATGTGTCTAAAAACTGCTGGATGGATGGCAAACAGTGTAGACCTTGATCAGGCATCACATTCCGTGACGTCTGATTTGGGTCTATATACAGGGTCAACAACCTATGTCATCAACCTGGAGATATGCACATAACTGCGTCTGTAACATTTGTTTGGGGTCAACAACCTATGTCATCAAACTGGAGATATGCACATAACTGCGTCTGTAACATTTGTTTGGATTTATGACAAAATCATGAAGATTGCATAATGTAGGGAAAATTCACAGAGTGCACAAAATATGTCCATTTTAGTACTGCCTTTAACCAAAATGTGAACTCCATAAGTACTCTAGTTATTGTAGATACTTCGACCAAGTGTGCTTAAAAAAAATAGTGCTGTTGAATATCAATATCAACAGGATGGTCGAAGTGTCTGACTATCCATTGTGCTTCAGAAGCCTGACTTTTCGAAAGACAGACAGTCCATGTGACAGTGAATTTGGTGCACTAATGGAATATTGATTTTCATAAAACTCTAGTTAGTTCAGCAGGATTCCGTAAAACTAGTTTTTGATGAAAATAGGTGTCTTCACCATTGATATGACGTAGGTTGTTAGGTGTGATATAGTTTGCTCAGACTTGCAGAATACGCAAAAACTTTTCAAATTCTGTCTGACACCTGTCAGACAGTCTGTATGACATCTGTCAGACAAAGGATTAAAATATACTCAGCTAGATTGAACTAATCTTTGTCTGATATGTTTGGCAGTCCTACAGATTTCGTATAGACTGGGCTTTTCTATCCCATTACTTAGGGTAAATACGATAATTACATAGATGGAAAACACTGAAGTGAAGTTTTTTTATTCACCTCTACATCACGTCTTTTATCTGACTCTCTTTGGATAATCTATAAAAACAGTACAAGCTTTCAGCATACTCTGAGCAAATTAGCAGACATTCAAAATGACATTTTTCTTATTTTTCCCCAGATAAAAGAGTTTCATGCAAATAGTCTTCTAAAACCCTATTTTCTAGGAAAATAGGAAAAGCTTTACCAAATGTCCTTGGCTGTTATTTAAGGGTAATGGATATATTTATAGGGAGGCAACTCCATCAAGTGATTTTTCTCCCGTCTAAAAGGGGTCTTCCCTAAAAAAAAGCTCATAACACTATTTTCAGAGAGAAGAGATGTCCCCCACACACACACACACAGAGTTAAATTTTCAGTTTTTCTAATACTGTGTCCTTAAAAATTAGGTCAAGGTCACCAAAACGTAATCAGTTCTTTGTTATGTTTGGGGGTGGTCGGGTGGTGCGAAGGTGTCATTCTATCTTATGTCAGCGGGGCGTCCAGATGATATTGGCTTACAGTTGGGCAAGGCCTGCTATCCTTGTAGCAGGTAAGGGTAGGGAGGTGATGTTTTTATTTCTTCTGTTTCTTTACTTTCATTCCTGTTCCTCTTTCTTCCCTGTCTTTCTCTTTCATCTCTTCTACTATCTCTTCTGTCTCCTTTCTCCCTTTCTCTGGGAGACGACACAAAATGACCCATAAGGGTTGACGTGTCGTTAAACCCCAACACAATCAAATGTTATGTCCCAATTATATTTACATTAAAATTTGGTAAGAATCCAACCACTTGTTCACAAGATATTGTACAGATAAAAAAAAATGTCACTCAGACACACTAGTTCACAAGATATTGTACAGATAAAAAAAAATGTCATTCCAACACCGTCACCTACGGGATCCACACCAAAATTAATGTCCCCCCCTCTCAGAGGTGTGTGTGTGTGTGTGTGTGTGTGTGTGTGTGTGGGGGGGGGGGGGGGGATTGCTTTCAAAAAGGCACTTGACAAGTAGAAAAGGAAACAGGAAGTCACAAACTTGTCTCCCTTATAAAAATGTGTATCCACCCTTAAGTCCAGCAGGTTAAAGGTTAATTGTAGAGATCAGTTCTACATGTACACCAACTCTTCAAGTGAATGGCAGTTAACACAATTATTCCAAGTATCAGGTTGTAACGTTCCTTTATCCTGACTTCACAATCAAAGTTCTGTACATGAAGTCCTGTAACACTGCTCTTGTAACTGGCACTTTAAAAGTTAATAGAGACATTACCAGATCAACTCTGTGTATCCTAATTCTGACCAGGGCTTTACTCTTCTGACAATGCGATTAAAGACATTAAAAAAAAAAAAAAAAGAAATCAAAAATATTATCACCATTTTGAATATTAATCAGGTTCTAAACATTTCAAAATATTAAATAAAATCTTCTTTCTGACAGAAACTAATGCAGTTTTCAAACAAAATCCATAAATGAGAGAAAAAGCTATAATACACAAATATAGAAGTTGACTCATGTTGCAGATCTTATTTTTTTAAGTTTTGCATATTTAATCAAGGCTTTATGATGTCATAAAGCCTCATGGATGTGCCCATAAAAGCAACTTTGATAACTTCAACCCTTGATAATGGATATTATTTATTTGATTTTGAGCAAACCTGCACCAAAATACACAATTTATCAATATCTTGTATCTCAAATACATTCTTCACTAACACCGCTTTTTCCTTTAAACATTGTGAGCAGATAGTGTTGCTGAACATGCTGATCTGGAATTTTACTGCCTTGCTATCCACTAAAAACCTCTGGTCTTGTGTAATGGCTAACACAATTTCAGAATGTGTTCTCGGCAAATTCAGCAGATGACAAGCAGATTTTTTTTTTTTTTTTTTTTTTTCAGAAAATAGGGTCTGACATTTTTCTTGAATGTCAAACCTTATTTTCTGCGAAAAGAAAATCAAAATATCTGCTGAGATTTTTACCCAGAATGAGAATTAACACTTAAAGCACCAACCATAACTGGAGTAGATGACATTTTTATTATTATTATTTTTCAGAGAAAATAAGATAACATTTTATGTGAATCCTGTTAGGCAGATGATTTCAATGAAATGTCTAATTTTCTCTGAAAAATAACAAAAAAAATAAATTTGAAAATGTCATCAGCTGCAGTTGTGATTGGAGCTTTAAGGGTTAATGTTTAACCCTTTCAACCTTGTAGACCAACACATGCTTATAGTGTAGTTCCAGATGAGATGGCTTGTAATGAGCCATCTTCATCTGGATCTATACTGTTTGCCAGTCTTTTTTTTTTCCAGTTTAGTCTGAAACTGCTCTGAATTCAAAGATAGAAGAGCCTACTTCAGGAATTCAGGGTGAAAAGGTTAAGTCTGTCAGTGCTCTCACCTTCTGAGCCAGTTGTGGTGACTGCATGAGTGCTCCTAATGGTGAGACTGGTGAATTAAGTGACATCACCCTCAATGGTGATGATATATCTCGAATAGACATTCCTGGGCTAGCAGCACCCCCTGGGCTGTTACTGTAAATCCTGCACACTGGTCCAAGGTCTGAAACAATATCAATGTTGATTTTACTTACTTCTAAGATTGCAGGAGATGAGGTCAACAAATGATAAAAAAAGGGGATTTTTCCTAGAATATTTGTAATTAGAAGGGGTACTTCTAATGAGTATCTACAACAACTGTCTACACTGAGGAATATAATAATTACATGGTTATCCTTGTATGAAGAGCTATATTCATTTGAATCATCACTGAAACTTATCAATGAAATATCAATTCCTATTTTCTGGAAAAAAAGAATGGTTTAAAATGTTGTCTGCTACTACTTCAGCATGCTAAAGACTATGTAATAAGTTGTATAATAACACAAATATTTTATCAGAGACCTATGAACATCCAGCTAACCCTGCCCAGAAATTTAAACGGACTACCACAAAATTAATGCCTGTAACAAAAACCTGTTCTTTGTTTTACTTTCCTTGTATTAACCTTTACTACTCCCTGGGCTAATTCAGCAAGTGGCAAATTGATGATATTTTTTTTTATTTTTACCAGAAAACAGGATTTAACATTTCATGCAAATTGTTTCCAATGGAGGCAATGTGCATAAATGATCAAATCCTGTTTTCTGGTAAAAGTAAGAAAAATATTTCAAAATGTTATCTGCTGAAAATTTTACCCTAAGTGCTAAGCAGTTTTAAAGAAGCTACATTCTGTTCAATCCAGATTTTAACTGTTTGCTATCAGATGACAAACACTTTAAAGAAATGTCAGTTAAAGTTTGTGAATAACATAAATAACATTTCTATTTGGATGAAAAAAGCACCTTATCAGGCACTACAATGTACATGTATAAAGAATTTGAAATTCTTACCTTTCATGAATCTGGCATTTCACTTGAGAAAAAAAAAAAATATCAGAAAAACAAAGAAAAGTTCAGATGCTTTATTGTTACAAAAATTCAGCTGATGAAGCAAACATTTACACAAAAAAAAGAATGCTTTGTTCTGGAATTTAAAGCTAGCTTTAAGTATATATCTAATAAGAGTTCCTGTTTTATGACACAAGTTCCTCTGTAAACTCCCAGATAAATACTAATACAGTGCGACAAGTTGCAAACTTATTAAATATTTTACATGCTTCATGCACCAACAGATACCTTAGGTAAGGAAGTGGAAGTTTAGGCAAAGATCATATCTGCAAAAATCAACTATGATCCAGCTCTTGGAACAGGAAATATTTACAGCAATCTATTATACAGGTGAGAACAAGAGTGGATATTATAAGTTATATCTAAATAGCTGCTGGCTAAATTGCATCCGAAATCTAAAACACATAACTAGACATACTTGATCAATAGCAGTTAGAAATTAGCTATTTTATATTTTTTTCTTTTCTTTTTTTTTTTTTTTTTTTTCCTTTATTTTGATCTGGCAGTACAAAAACCCAATGATGATTTATCAACTTTAACACAATTTTATAAATTAGCACTCTGGATGAAAATTTCAGCAGATGACATTTTGAAATATTTTTTCTTATTTTTTTTTTTTTTTCTTCAGAAAATAGGTTTTGACATTTCATGCAAATTGTCTCCTATTTTTTCTTATTTTATTTTATTTTTATTTATTTATTTATTTATTTTCAGAAAATAGGCTTTGACATTTCATGCAAATTGTCTCCTTACAATTTTCATGAAATGTCAAAGCCTATTGTCTGGAAAAAAATAAGAAAAGTATAATCAGTTTGACTGCTGAATTTGCTCAGAGAGTGATACAGGTTAAAGTAGTAATCACAATTTCAAGCTGACAACGTTTTGATTTGTGTTGTATTTTTCTAGGAATATAAAGCTTGACATTTCATGTGAATCATTAACCTACAGATGATTCACATGAAATGCTAAGTCGTATTTTCAGGAAAAAATAAAAAAAATACGATGTCATCTGCTTCAATTTTGCTCAGCACTTTGAGTTAATTAAATACTGTCAATTATCTTTAAAAATGTCCTTTATAAATGATCTAAAAATATGGTCTATATATGTATTTGAGTTAAAACCTGTACAAATTTTAATCTGAAGATGTTTTCTTTCTTTTTTTTTTTCTTTTTTTCTTTCTTTTTGTGGGAATGAGGGATGGATGGAGGACAAGGAAGGGAGGTGGGGAAATCTTAAGTTTCCAGTTGTATAGCCCCAACCCAGATATTTTGGTGGGAAGGTAAGTACGTATAATTATATTTACTTCTTTTTGAGTGACCCATATAAAGTGAAATTCCCATACATAAAATATGAAATGCAATTTGAATTTGAAAATTTTGAACTTGTATTGTGGTAGTTTTCTTAAAATACATATGAATAAAGTACAGTTATAAAACATCTACTTCTGTCAGCTGTTGAGTCATTTGACATTGTAAATAATTTTGAAAATCACATTTTTTTTTCTTTTTTTTTTTTTTTTTTGCAGCCCTTTTTTAGTGGCTTGGTAATATGCAGGGCCCTGTATTTTCCATTAATCAGTACTGTTACAGCCTAGCACTCACTCCTTCACTCCTTTATCTGCATTGGCAAATTTCGCATAGTTTGAAGGTATATTATTCAATCTCTGACAACTGCGTCAGAGAGTCGACTCTTTAGCTCAGTGGTCAGAGCACTGGATTTTTATCCGGACAGACTGGGTTCAAATCCCACGACAGGCGGGAAATTTTTTCAGCTATGCTTCATTCCTTTGTTGCACTTTCATGTCGTAAGATGGGGGCTCTTCTGGGATTGGACTTTACTTTGCCGAAAATAGCTTCGTGTCATCATAAATGATGACTTCCTTGAGAAGGGGGATTGTTACGGCCTAGCACTCCTTCCTTCGAATATCTGCATTGGCAGATTTCGCATAATTTGAAGGTATATATTCAATCTCTGACAACTGCATCAGGGGGTCGACTCTTTGGCTCAGTGGTCAGAGCACTGGATTTTTATCCAGACAGACCGGGTTCGAATCCCACGACAGGCGGGAAATTTTTTCAGCTATGCTTCATTCCTTTGTTACGACTTTCATGTCATAAGAGTACATTTTCTAAAACAATGGATATCTATGCCAAAACAAGGGAATGAATGCACCCAGACAAGATTCAGATCAGCCTCTGTGTACTCTACCAGTCTGATCATAGTCTTTGTTCTGAAGAATATCTAGATTTTTGGCTATCCAAGGGGTGTGGCATCAGTGAACAGTGATCAGACTGCATATATGCACAGGTTGATTTGAGTTTTCACTGTAAGTACATGTCACAAGATACATTTACAGCTTATTTCATTTAACCCTTAAAGTGCAAACAGCAAGTGCATTCTCACAGTAGAGTACAGGGACTGTCAGTTTATTCTAAAGCAATGATCTGGACAGTGAAGGCCATGATCAAACTGTACAGATACAGAAACTTATTTGGGTATTTGCTATCCACAAAAGCCTAAAGACTCTTTATTTCATGATAGTTTCACCCGGGTCTACACTGTTTTCACTCTTTTCAAAGGCGCATTAATGTCAGTTAGCCCTAGGAAAATTAAGATTTCCATGTACCTGCTCACAAAACTCAGTTTCCAACTGACACAGCAGTTTAACAAGGAAGGTTTAAAATTCATTTTAGCATTTCCTGTATTGTGTATGCATCCCTTTAAAACCAGATTACAAGATGGCAGTGTATTCAGCTTTGAACACCTAATCAATGGTTATATGAGGGATACCAAGAAACTTTAACCAGAGGTCAATATTTGTGAAAGAAAGTCACTGACCCTAGTTTTGTGGGACACTGTTTGGAGTCATGGGGACGAATATCAAGATTAAGTAACTCAGGTTTATAGAAACTGAAACATGAGTTTTAGCCCTACGACCTGAGACCAGGTAATGATTTTTTGCAACAGTATGTCATGGTGACCTAGCTTTATGGTAGGTTTGAGTGGGCTCACAAGTACAGAAGCAGATGTGTGCTAGAACCTAGTAAGCTGATCTAGTGCTGAGTCTGACTAAATATTCTTCTTACTCTACACACAGTCATCTAACTGAAACCGTGTAGAATTTTTAAGCAACGGTGTAGAGCGGTTCAAGATGGCGGAATGTACAAACCATAAATCGTGAGAACCTCTTTATATACACCAAGTAGCCGTTGATATGGACTAAGAAGTCATAGCAATGACACCAACATGTTCTTAAATATTTAGATTTTTGGATTATGCTCAAAATCCACGATCGTTTTCTTGTAGTGGTGAAATTTTTAATACAACTTGGTGACCGACTGAGACTTAAAGTAATGGAAATAAGACAATTTCAAGATAAAATTGCATCATACGACCTTTGATGAAACTGGGCCTAGGAGGTATCACTCTCATAATTTTAGTTAGGTAAGATTATAGAAAACGATTTTATTAATTGGTAAATGCTCATTTCGTTTACCGGTGTTCATGAGAATCTTGCAATTAAAGTCCATGCAAAGCAATAATTGAAAATAAATTTCACTGATAACTTGTTGTCTTTATGGATATCAGACAATCCCATTCATATTGCAGGTCGATTTTAATTGGTTAACAACAAAGTAGTTTAGAAAGGAAAATAATCAGAGGTGCTCTGTAGCTTCTGGGAAACACTGACTAAAAGGGTTTAGTTATGAAGTGGTTTCATCTTCACCAACAATTCATACTAAAAAACCTTATTTGATTCAGTCCATGAAATAATGGTATTTATCGATTATGAGAAGAGCAAAGACTAAGGCGCGACTGGGACAATTGTCCCCAGTATGAACAGAACGAAACTTCAAAAAAAGTTCAGGTCGAGGCCTGTAGGATTGTTTCAGGCACTAATAAGCTAGTTTCAATAGCTTTATTATACGCTAGTTTCAATAGCTTTATTATACGAAGAGCTTGGATGGGAAGAACTCGAGTCAAGAAGGCTTAAACAAAAATTAATTTTATTTTACAAAATGCAGAATGGGTTATGTCCGGATTATCTTTCTCAGCTTGTCCCGCACCCTGTTAGTCTTAGAAATGCTGAAGATTTACAAACTACTGCCGCAGGAACGCAACTCTATTGTAATTCATTTCTCCCATCAGATGTTAGACAATGGAACAATTTACCAGCTTCTACACACAACTCACTCGGTTGAAGCATTAAAAAAATCTTTAAATATGTATGTCTACAGCAAACCCATTTTCTACTACTCCTGTGACCGAATTGGGCAAGTTTACCATACACAAATGTGCACAAATTGCAGCCCCTTGAATTATTACTTGTGCCACAAGAATATTATTGAAAGCCCATTGTGGTCAAATTGAAACAAATTTGCATTTCCTTTTAGAATGCAACCAATATAATGAACTGAGACAATTCATGTTGGATGAGGTGTCATGTTATTGTCTACCTTCCTTACATACTTTTTATATGGGAATAACGCATTGAGTGACCAAGACAATGACTTCATATTCAAAGCCGTTCAAAAGATACATTGTGAGAACCAAACGTTTTGAAACTTCTAAGTAGATATATAAAGAACATAATACATACATTTGCAGTAAGCTCATATTGCTTGTACCTTAAATAAATAAATAAATAAAAAATATTCTTATAATAGTTCTGTATTCTCCATGAAATCCATCTTACTTTCTTTCTTTGTCCTAGCTTGACCTTCTCAACCTTCTTCTCCTTATTTTTTTTTGTCTTATATCCTATACTTTTTCACCTTTTCTTAATATTAATGATCCACTCTTCATGGAACAGAGAATGCATATTCTACTTATGTATGTGTGATTGTAATCACAGTATGATCTATTATAATTATGATTTGATGGGAGACAAACTCAAATAAGTCACAAGGCTTTTTTCGAATCCCATTTGTATATTGATGTATACTATTATATGTCACTATTCAATCATGTATGTAAATGATGATATACAAATAAAATATGTTTAAACTAAAAGAACTAAACGAATGTTTATACCAAAAAACAGACATTTAACCCCATTTGATGGCTGCGCATACCGATTTGAAGAAGTTCTTAACGAAGAAAGAAAAGTACCATTATCTAGATTCACGGCTCATTTTATATTGCAGCGTTGCAAGTGCTTTTGTAAATATGTACGGTATAGAAGAATATATTACAACTGATGTGTTTATAGGTCATCTGTCACCCATGGACAGTAATAGCATTTTGTTGCCACAGTCTCAGTCTTCATTGTCCTAATCACTGATGTGTATAACTATAATACAAATTATGAGGATAACAGAAATTAATTAAACAAACTCAGTATTATTTAAAGTGGCATATACACAGTTTGTTTGTGTTGAGGTTTTACGGCCCAGTCAACCCAATGGGGTCATTTTGAGCGCGGTCAGTTTACCTAACCACACGTTTACTGGGCAGGCTTAGTCCTCTAAGCAGTTAACCAGTATTGTGTACATTCTTTCACCAGAAGCTGACAACTACCCTTCTTGAATCAGCGGAAGGGAGAGAATGACTGCAGAAAATATTTTATGATCAATCTCCACGAAAGAATGTTGCCGACCTCGGCGGGGGTGGAACCCACGACCTTCTGGTCTCCAGTCGGCCGCGCATCCAACTGAGCCACCGAGGCCAGCTGGCATACACACAGTAAACGGAGCATGATAGCTCAGTGGTTAGTTCACTTGCCTCTGATGCTAGAGGCCCCGGTACGATCCCCGACAGCGGCGATAAAATTTCGGTGTCTGTACATGCTCCATTGGCATCATTTCCAGGGATGAATGTCACAAAGTGCACCATCCTTCGGATCGGGACGTTAACTGGAGGCCCCCAGTGCAGGGAGAATCATCCCCTGTGCAGGTTAAAGATTCCTACCATAATTACATGATTACTGTGTAGGCTTTCATCCTGCAAATCTTGAGTGTATGTAATGTACACCTGCGAGTAATGGTCAAATGTGACAAATCACAGTAATAGTAGGTAGATGGAGATATGCGTCCACAATCTTGTATGACTGAGCGATTGTGTGTATGATATTTATGATAAGCATTACAAAATGGTTACATGCTACATTGTATATCATTAGGAGTCATCTGTTAATATGTATTGTAGCGGGGTAAGCCAGCTTATGGTACAACACATGGTTTAATGAGAAGATTACAGAAATTGATGAAATATGACAGGCTAATCAATTATTATTATTATTATTATCATTAGCCTATTATAAGCCTTTGATGCAATCATTAGGACTTACTATTCTTAAAAGTTAATTTGTGTCTACCGGTTAACAAAATTGAGATCTACACCGTATGGAAATCGCTGAAACTTAATCACATCTACACTGTTAACACCCAAAATTCATTGTGATCTACACGGTTGCCCTTCCATTTTTTATAAATCTTAATATCTGCTCCCAGACAAACAGTTAGGGTGAGATGAGGTTAGGGACAGGAGACTGTATGTTTCGTCGCTCATTTATAAGTAAAAAGTTGATTTACTGCGAAGTATAAGTCACAATGACTTAAAATACATGCCATTGCTCGATTCATTTTGGTAATTTTGTTTTGTTTTCATTATCAGCATTATTTTAATGTCAACGCAACGAAACTGGTCAAATGAATATTAAAACCAAGAAATAAAATATTTTACAAACATCTCCATGCAAATACTGTGGTTTGAAAATCACTATTTACAGGGTAGATTATAAATGAAAATCCACTCATGTTTCCAATGTCAAATATTCTGCCATCTTGAACCACTCTACACCATTGGTTAAAAAGTCTACACGGTTTCAGCTGGATGACTGTGCTACATGTCTTAAAACTTGAGGTCCATTTTACTATATCCTGATGTCTAAAAACTCTGATAAGATGTTGCATTCTACACAATTTGCTCACGCTTGTCCGTCTAAATACTAAGAGTTAACATGGTACACATTTTCTCTATAGTGTGATGATGACAGAGTTGATGACAGAGTTAAATGATCATGATAATGATAGTAAGAGAAATGATGCTTTAACACTTAGCACTCAGGGTAAAATTATCAGCAGACAACATTTTGAAATATTTTACTCATTTTTACCAGAAAAAAGGATTTGGCATTCCATGCACGTTGTTTCCAATGGAAACAATGTGCATGCAAAGTCAAATCCTGTTTTCTGGGAAAAATAAGAAATATATTAATTTGTCATCGGCTAAATTTGCCCAGCGAGTGGTAAAGGTTAATGGGACTGGATACACCAGGTAGATTTTCTGCTGCTTCTCTCAGACAACTTCTGTCTTTTCCTGTTTGCTTTCCTGCACAGCTATCCCCTTCTGGAAAGGGGTCTACTCTACAAAGAGAAAAATTGCTCCCACGGGGAGCATATTCCTTTCAGAGTAGACCACTTTTCCAAAGGGAGGGAAAACAAATTTGTGAGAGTTGCCTCCCCATGAAAGTGTATCCAGTCTTCTTAAATAAAACAGAGTCTACCGTTTGTTTGAGGTTTGCCTGCCCTGGGTGTGCTATGTACTACTTTAGGAGACGCCGACATGCCATCTGCTACTAGTTTCAAGAAAAGTGCAGCACCATGATCTACCGAGGCATCTAGGAGAGAGGAAATAAAAACTTGAAAGCGATCTTACTTCCATAAGTATGCCCTTTAGTATCACTACAAATCACAAGAGTCTATACACTCCAATTTTTTATGTGATTCATATCAACAGTGCCTTTAGTTGATTAACTCTTTATTTAATGGATGGATGTTTTCAACTTCTGCATATTTCAGTTTCATCTGCATTTAATATGAATGTGAGTTTTTGAAATGAAATGACATGATCAGCTTTGAAAAAAAAGTCTATACCAGTATACCTTTAGATTTTTTTTTCTATTAATAAGATCAGTTTTGCAGCTTTGTAAATAAGCATGTATGACAGACTAAAATATGAAAACATATACTTGTAAATCTTCTACATCCACAGAAAACAACAAAGAATGCTTGTATCTCAGTCCATCTGAATGTTGCTGTCTAAGAAATCAGACTTATCAGTTATCACACTATATACATAGCTCTTGATAAGGCACTTTTTATTGATATTTTCTTACCTCTCTTATGTTATGGTAATCATTAGAAGTGCCTCATTATGTTTTAGTAGAGAAATAAGAAATATATCTATTAGGATAGCCCTCTTATCTGGAGCTGTGTACAGATTAAGTTAAGAGTTTGACTTTGTGTACATATTAAGTTAAGAGTTTGAGCTTGAGGAATACTAAATTGATTTTCTTGCATACATTAAAAAAAAACTAGTGTACACTGAAGTGTAATCCGGAATTTTTCCTGGCCCTAATATGGGGCTGAATAGAGAACCCTTTCCAAAGGCAAAAATAGTATTTTTTTTTTTTTTCAAAATTGGAACCAAAAATCCCCAAAATGCCATAAAAATTCCCGATTCCTGGTGTACCAATGTTCACTAAAAATACAATCTCTAATGAGTTTTGTATAGTTTGATGCTTCGTTAGGTTAGAGTAAACTTTTGAGTAGAGGGACTTAGCCTCATATGTTTTTTCTTTGAAGCAATGAAGCCTTAAACATATAAACTTTAAATTACTTATTTATAACATTAACCCAATATTGCCAATATGGCAGATTTATGCATCAATTTTCCAGTTTCCATGGCCCAAAGCACAAATATGTGTAGGAAAATCCCGGTGTAAGGAATTTACAAGTTATTTTTGAAAAAAAGATTTCCAACAAGAGACCAAAAGTGTAAAATAGTTTGGTTACTTTTCTCAGGATGAAAAGGCCGACATTTCACAATTACAACTTTAGAATTAAGAAAAATGATTTAAACAAACTGAGCCACAACAGGAAATAATGCCCTTCCACACAGTAAAGACTTGTACAGCCTGCACAGTCTTATCAATGTACAAAGTGCCAAATGAAGACTCCTCATATCAGACTGAGTAGGCTAACCTGAGTGTCTACTGGGTGCATATGACACAAGGTATATATTTCTCATGTTGCAACTTTAACATAATGTTGCAATATTGAATGCCATGTAAACTTAATGCTGTTGAGCAATACAATACTTTGTACCACTGGGTCAAGTTCAAACAAATAAGCTCCAGATTACATGGGTAGCCATAAAATGGTTATATATATATATATGTCGTAGTCCAAACAGGAATTTAGCCAGATCCGGAATCTGGCTAGGCCAAATAGGAATTCTTATTTGGCCAAGACAGATTTCAGATCTGGCTAAATTAATATTTAGTTTAACCAGATTCCGGATCTGGCTAAACTCTGTGTAGTCCAAATAAGAATTCCTATTTTGCTAGGCAGATTCTGGATCTGGCTAAACTGGTCAGACCAAATAGGAATCTTGTTGTTCTATGAATAATGTATGGCTGGATACCTTTACTTATTTCCCTTTTGATGTTAGGGGCAGGATTTTGGTTATGGATCATTGCCCATCATATTTATTTTCACATGGTTTTGGTTATTTACTAATTTATTGCTTTTATATTTGTATTTCCTTCTTTCTTTTAAAATGTTGGCAGCACTGTGGCCATCCTTAAAAATAATTTGTTTGCTGTTTGGTGTTGTAGGAAGATCATGAGATTTTACACATGTATATAGCCCAGGGGCATGGGCAGATAAACCTGGAGGACAAAAATTTGATTGTAACTGAGAGGGTTTGCTACTTTGATCATACATTGTAAGTTTCAGCCATTAGTCTTTAATACATTTTGAGAAACTGAATTTTCTATATTTTCCCCATACCAATGCATAGGGACGCAAATTTGACCGTGCCGTAAAAAGGTCAAATGTCAACCTAGGGTCATCATTTGAACAAATTTGGAAAATTTTGAGTTCCCAATGCTCTGTAACAAGATTCAGCCTTGAAACTTTGTTGGTTCTGGAGAAGAAGATTTTTAAGTGTTTTTCGCCATATATGGGCATGGTGGCCAGCTTGTTTAATCATGAAGAATGGTTTGAACAAACTGATAATACGCCTTGGCAGAAGGCCCAATGTGATATCTGGTGAAATTTGGTCAAGCTGTTTTAGAGAAGAAGACGTTAAAGATAAGTACTCCAGCTAGGATTGGAGGTCAGAGGGGTGCCAGGTAGGGAACTTTTTGTGTGGTCATACAAGAATGAGGGCACCATGTGTCATGTAATGTACTTGTTACAAAATATAATGCCATTCCATAATAAATATCTCAAAAATAAAGTACAGATAAAACTGATCTTTAAACATTGATAACATTTTTTTAATTTTGGTCCGATTTTCATGAAAGTTTCACCAAAATGTAGTGTTTTATGTCTGAAGTTGAAATAAGACAGAGGGCAGCTTTAGAAGGGCAGAGGGGCGGCAGGAGAGGGCAAGAGGGGTGGCCCATCCCTCCATATAGAGCTAGCTGGAGCACTGAAGATTACAAGATTTTATATATGTATATAGCCCAGGGGCATGGGCAGATAACCCTGTGAGACAAAATTTTGATTGTAACTGTAAGGGTTTGCTACTTTGATCATACATTGTAAGTTTCAGCCATTAGTCTTTAATACATTTTGAGAAACTGAATTTTCTATATTTTCCCCATACCAATGCATAGTGACGCAAATTTGACCGTGCCGTAAAAAGGTCAAATGTCAACCTAGGGTCATCATTTGAACAAATTTGGAAAATTTTGAGTTCCCAATGCTCTGTAACAAGATTCAGCCTTGAAACTTTGTTGGTTCTGGAGAAGAAGATTTTTAAGTGTTTTTCACCATATATGGGCATGGTGGCCATCTTGTTTAATCATGAAGAATGGTTTGAACAAACTGATAATACGCCTTGGCAGAAGGCCCAATGTGATATCTGGTGAAATTTGGTCAAGCTGTTTTAGAGAAGACGTTTAAAGATCAGTGCTCCAGCTAGGATTGGAGGTCAGAGGGGTGCCAGGTAGGGAACTTTTTGTGTGGTCATACAAGAATGAGGGCACCATGTGTCATGTAATGTACTTGTTACAAAATATAATGCCATTCCATAATAAATATCTCAAAAATAAAGTACAGATAAAACTGACCTTTAAGCATTGATAACATTTTTTTAATTTTGGTCCGATTTTTATGAAAGTTTCACCAAAATGTAGGGTTTTATGTCTGGAGTTGAAATAAGACAGAGGGCAGCTTTAGAAGGGCAGAGGGGCGGCAGGAGAAGGCAAGAGGGGTGGCCAATCCCTCCATATAGAGCTAGCTGGAGCACTGAAGATTACAAGATTTTATACATGTATATAGCCCAGGGGCATGGGCAGATAACCCTGTGAGACAAAATTTTGATTGTAACTGTAAGGGTTTGCTACTTTGATCATACATTGTAAGTTTCAGCCTTTGGTCTTTAATACAATTTGAGAAATGGAATTTTCAATATTTTCCACATACAAATGCATAGGGACCCAAATTTGACCTTGCCGTAAAACGGTCAAATGTCATCCTAGGGTCGTCATTTGAGCAACTTGGTAGACCTTGAGTGCCTGATGCTATATACCAGTATTCAGTCTTGAAGCTTTCTTGGTTCTGGAGAAGAAGAGTTCAAGTGTTTTCAATCCCACTTTAACAGAAGGCTCCAGGAGAAATTTGAAGAAAAGTGGCCTAGTGGTTTCAGAGGAGAAGTTGTTCAAAGGTGTGGACGATGGACAGATGGACGACAGATGGATGACAAACAAAGAGTGATCACGACAGATCATCCTGAGCCTTCGGCTCAGGTGAGCTAACAAACATGATAATAAGATCATGTTTTTCATAAAGTGGGTTCCTGCCATGATGTTTCGCGACATCTTTACGGTCACACAGTTTCTTCATGCTGCAACAAATGAAAATGCATATGCGAACAGCACACAAGAGTGTATCAGTGCATCTGTGAAACCTGATGATCCTTCAGTTCTTAGAAATTGTATCTGGTGGACAGGATCAAAGATTTTGATGAAGAGGTTGTCTCACAAAAGTGATTAGATATCATGTTGCTTGTCACTGCTAATTATATAAAATATGGTGCAGGTGTTCATGATCTCAGTGACGGAATTAACTTAGGCATGAAGAATACCAGTTGATTACCTTATTACACATTTGCATATGCATGACCAGATCAGCAGCTAATATACAGACTGTCCAGCATTTGCTAATTTCTTATGGTGTCTGTGCATTACAGCAGATGCTAAGAGAAAATATAAACCCCGATCAGACTCGCTGGTGTACAGACTGATCAGGGTCTGTGATGTTCACATTTACAACAAGTTAAAATCGTTAGCTAGTCTCCAAGTGTGTCAATGTGGAGTATGCCATTATTATGTAGCATGCATTTGTCATATAAGTCATCGCCAAGAAATGCCTTCTAAGTTTAGAAATGAGAGAAAAATATTATAATGATAACAAGGCATCGCAGGTGATACAAATCCCCTTGCACAAGACTACTTGGTGTGGGCAAACATTGAACTGGAGAATTTCATGACATGAATGAAGAAACAAAAAGCCTGTGACCTTAATGTAAAGGTCATATATGAACTTGACATTAAAGTACAGTATTGTAAACATTCAGATTTTCAGGTTGAGAGGGATTAGATCTCACATAATAGAAAATATTTCAGTTATGTCAACCCTGACCTTGAACCTAGGACCCTAAAAGTCAAACTTGCTGGAGATATTATCATACTCAAAAATATGTGAAGATATATATATATTAAAATCCATTGATAAATGCAGGGGCTAGAGCAATGACAAAGTTTTTTCTAAAAAAAATAGCCACAGTTACCTTGAGCCCAGCAATCTGAAAGTTGAACTTGCTCGAGATATTATCATACCCAACATTTATGTGGTTATATTAAAAGCCACCGATAAATAGGCACTAGAGCGATGACAAAGTTTTTTCTAAAAATAATCACAGTTACCTTAACCTTGAGCCCAGCAATCTGAACGTTGCACTTGCTCGAGATATTGTAATATCCAACAATTGTGTGAAATTATATTAAAATCCATTGATAAAATGCAGGTGCAAGAGTGATGACAAAGTTTTTTTTCCTAAAAATAACCACTTACCTTGACCTTAAACCCAGCAAGCTGATATTATTGTACCGAACATTTATGTAAAGTTATGTTAAAATCCATTGATAAATGTAGGCACAAGAGCCAGAAGCCTAAATAAGCTGCGTATCTGACTGTGGGCCCTATTTTGCTCACCTGAGTGTCATTGTCTCTAGTATATTCTAAAAGACTAGTTTCTCTTCAGAGGACTATGTATGTTTAAAATTTGTTGAAAATGAATGTTTTGGCCCAAGGGCTACAATTGGAACAATCTTGGTAGAGGTCCACTAGCTGAAGCTACAGATCAAATATCAAAGACCTGGGCCTTCTGGTTTCAGACAAGATTTTTAAAGGATTTTCCCTATAAGGGTCTATGTATAACATGTGACCCCTAGGCTGCGGCCAATTTTGACCCCAAGGCTTAATTTGAACAATCTTGGTAGAGGTCCACTAGACAAAGCTGTGTACCAAGTATCAAAGACCTGGGCCTCCTGGTTTCAGACAAGAAGATTTTTAAAGTTTTTTTCCCTGTAAGGGTCTATGTAAAACATGTGACCCCTAGGGCGGGGCCATTTTTGGCCCCAGAGCTATAACTTGAACAAGCAAATTCCATGGGGAATTTATGTCCCCCGCCTTATTTTTATTTGAGGTGTTAAAAATGGTAAAGTTAACCAGAGGACCATTGGTCCTGTATCAATTACCTAAGTATTGAAGCAGGAAACCAGTGATAAAAAATAATTTCAAGATTCTGAAAAAACCACATGCATATCTTCAGACCATCCATAAAGCACCTGTAAAGTTTCAAAGGATCGGCTTAAAACTGTGGTAGGAGTTACGGGGTCAAGGTACCTACTCCCTATACGCTTCTGTAGTATTAGAACTAAAAAAATGTCTAAGTTAAAAATGCAGAAAAAGTGGTAAAAAATTATTTCAGGATTCTGAAAAAATCCACATGCATATCTTCAGGCCATCCTAAAAGCCCTTGTAAAGTTTCAAAAGGATCGGACAAAAACTGTGGGAGGAGTTAAGGGGACAAGGTACCTGCACCCTATACACTTCTGAAATATTAGAACTCAAAAAATGTCTAAGTTAAAAATGCGGAAAAAGTAATAAAAAAATATTTCAGGATTCTGAAAAATCCACCTGCATATTTTCAGGCCATCCTAAAAGCCCACGTAAAGTTTCAAAAGGATCGGTCAAAAACTGTGGGAGGAGTTAAGGGGACAATGTACCTACTCCCTATAGACTTCTGTAATATTAGAACTCAAAAAATGTCTAAGTTCAAAACGTGTAAAAAGTAATACAAAATAATTTCAGGATTCGAAAAAGCCACATGCATATCTTCAGACCATCCTTAAAGCACCTGTAAAGTTTCAAAAGGATCGGCCAAAAACTGTGGGAGGAGTTAATGGGACAAGGTACCTGCTCCCTATATACTTCTGTAGTATTAGAACTCAAAAAATGTCTAAGTTAAAAATGTGGAAAAAGTAATAAAAAATTATTTCAGGATTCTGAAAAAACCACATGCATATCTTCAGGCCATCCTGAAAACCCATGTAAAGTTTCAAAAGGATCGGCCAAAAACTGTGGGAGGACTTAAGGGGACAAGGTACCTACTCCCTATACGCTTCTGTAATATTAAAACTCAAAAAATGTCTATGTTCAAAATGTCTAAAAAGTAATAAAAATTAATTTCAGAATTCTGAAAACAAGAGGACCATGATGGTCCTATATCGCTCACCTGACCAAACAGATTTGCATATTTACTGTTGAAGTTTCAGCCAAGTTCACTGCGCTAGGATTTTTGTAAAAACTTTATAGCACTAACCACCCCCACCCCCCTCCACCACACCCCTGGCCATGTTTTTTTACAAATCTTGACAACCTGAACTGAATCTTAAAAGAGGGTCACCAAAGGAACATTTCTGCCAAGTTATATTGAAATTGGTCCAGTGGTTTAAAAAGTTTTATATAGCTATAAAGCCCTACGCCCTAACGGCTATGTTTTTTGACGAATCATGACAGCTTGAACAAACTTGGTAGAGGGTCACCAAAGGAACATTCCTACCAAGTTATATTGAAATCTGTTCAGTGGTTTCTGACAAGAAGATTTTTAAAGTTTTCTATTTAGATATATAGGGAAAACAAGCCCCACCCCATGGCAGCCATGTTTTTTGACGAATCATGATTGCTTGTACAATCTTGATAGAGGTTCACCAAAGCAACATTCCAGCCAAGTAATATTGAAATCAGTCATGGGGTATGTGACAAGAAGAATTTTAAAATTTTCTATGCAGATATATATGAAAAATGAGCCCCACCCCCTGTGGGCCATGGTTTTTGACGTATCATGAAGGCTTGAACAATCTTGGTAGAAGGTCACCAAAGCAACATTCCTGCCAAGTTACATTGAACTCGGTCCAACTGTTTCTTACGAGAAGATTTTTAAAGTTTTCTATATAGATATATAGGGAAAATAAGACCCGCCCCCTAGTGGCCATGATTTTTGATGAATCATGACAGCCTGAACAATCTTTGTAGAGGGTCACCAAAGAAACATTCCTGCCAAGTTGTATTGAAATCGGTCCATTGGTTTCTGAAAAGAAGATTTTTAAAGTTTTATATATAGATATATAGGGAAAATAAGCCCTGCCCCAGGCAGCCATGTTTTTTGATGAATCATGATTACTTGAACAGTCTTAGTAGAGGGTCACCAAGGAAAAATTTCTGCAGTTATAATGAAATTGGTTCAGTGGTTCTAACAAGAAGAGTTTTAAGGTTTTCTATATAGATATATAAGGAAAATAAGCCCTGACTCCTGGCGGCCATGTTTTTTGACGAATCATGACGGCTTAAACAATCTTGATAGAGGGTTACATAAGAAACATTCCTGCAAAGTTACATTGAAATCGGTCAAGTGCTTTCTGAAAAGACTATTAAAATTTTCTATATAGATAAATTATATAGGAAAATAAGCCCCGCCCCCCAGCAGCCATGTTTTTTGACAAATCATAACGGCTTGAACAATCTTGGTAAAGGGTCACCAAGGAAACATTTCTGCGAAGTTATATTGAAATCAGTCCTGTGGTTTCTGACGACAAGATTTTTTCAAGTTTTCTATATAGAATTATATTGAAAATAAGCCCCGCACCCCCTAGCGGCCATGTTTTTTGACAAATCATGTCGGCTTGAACAATCTTGATAGAGGGTCACTAAGGAAACATTTCTGCCAAGTTATATTGAAATCGGTCCAGTCGTTTATGACAAGAAGATTTTTAAAGTTTTCTATATAGATATATAGGGAAAATTAACCCCGCCCCCAGCGGCCATGTTTTTTAACGAATCATGGCGGCCTGAACAATCTTGCAACAGGATCACCAAAGGAACATTTCTGCAAAATCATATGGAAATTCGTCCAGTGGTTTCTGACAAGAAGATTTTTAAAGTTTTCCATAAAGATATATAAGGAAAATAAGCCCCGCCCCCCTGGCGGCCATGTTTTTTGACAAATCCAAATGGCTTGAACAATCTTGCAACAGGATCACCAAAGGAACATTTCTGCAAAATCATATGGAAATCGGTCCAGTGGTTTCTGACAAGAAAATTTTTAAAGTTTTCTATACAGATATACAGTGAAAATAAGCCCAGCCCCCTGGCAGCCATTTTTTTTGACAAATCCAAATGGCTTGAACAATCTTGGTACAGGATCACCAAAGGAACATTTCTGCAAAATTATATGGAAATCGGTCCAGTGGTTTCGGACAAGAAGATTTTTAAAGTTTTCTATATAGATAATATAGGGAAAATAAGCCCCGCCCCCTGGTGGCCATGTTTTTTGACGAATCCAAATGGCTTGAACAATCTTGGTAGAGGATCACCAAAGGAACCTTTCTGACAAATTATATTGAAATTGGTCCAGTGGTTTCGGACAAGAAGATTTTTAAAAGTTTTCTTTATAGATTATAAAGGGAAAATAAGCCCCGCCCCCTGGTGGCCATGTTTTTTGACGAATCCAAATGTCTTCAACAATCTTCGTAGAGGATCACCAAAGGAACATTTTTGCAAAATTATATTGAAATCGGTCCAGTGGTTTCGGACAAGAGGTTTTTAAAGTTTTCTATATAGATATATAGGGAAAATAAGCCCCGCCCCATGGCGGCCATGTTTTTTGACGAATCCAAATGGCTTGAACAATCTTGGTAGAGGATCACCAAAGGAACATTTCTACAAAATTATATTGAAATCGGTCCAGTGGTTTCGGACAAGAAGATTTTTAAAGTTTTCTATATAGATATATGGGGGAAAATAAGCCCCGCCCCTTGGCGGCCATGTTTTTTGATGAATCCAAATGGCTTGAACAATCTTGGTAGAGGATCACCAAAGGAACATTTCTGCAAAATTATATTGAAATCTGTCCAGTGGTTTCTGACAAGAAGATTTTTAAAGTTTTCTATATAGAAATATAGGGAAAATAAGCCCCGCCCCATGGCGGCCATGTTTTTTGACGAATCCGAATGGCTTGAACAATCTTGGTAGAGGATCACCAAAGGAACATTTCTGCAAAATTATATTGAAATCGGTCCAGTGGTTTCTGACAAGAAGATTTTTTAAGTTTTTAGTTAAAAAATCTATTTTTAGCTCCTGTGACCTAGATATGCAACGGACCGGAACCATTTGAACAACTTTGAAAGAGGACCAACCAAGGATCAATCCTGTGAAGTTTGGTCAAAATCCAATCAGTGGTTTAGGAGGAGATGTTGTTTAAAGATTGTGGACGGACGGACGGACGTACGGACGACAACGACGACGACGGACGGTGAGTGATCACAAAAGCTCACCTTGAGCTTTCAGCTCAGGTGAGCTAAAAACACATGCACATCTTCAGACCATCCTTAAAACACCTGTAAAGTTTCAAAAGAATCGGCCAAAAACTGTGGGAGGAGTTAAGGGGACAAGGTACCTGCTCCCTAAACACTTCTGTAGTATTAGAACTCAAAAAATGTCTATGTTCAAAATGTCTAAAAAGTAATAAAAATTAATTTCAGGATTCTGAAAAAACCACATGCACAACTTCACTCTCCTTAAAACACCTGTAAAATTTCAAAAGAATCGGCCAAAAACTGTGGGAGGAGTTAATGGGACAAGGTACCTGCTCCCTATATACTTCTGTAGTATTAGAATTAAAAAAATGTCTAAGTTAAAAATGCGGAAAAAGTAATAAAAAATTATTTCAGGATTCTGAAAAAACCACATGCATATCTTCAGGCCATCCTAAAAGCCCATGTAAAGTTTCAAAAGGATCGGCCAAAAACTGTGGGAGGAGTTAAGGGGACAAGGTACCTACTCCCTATAGATTTCTGTAATATTAGAACTCAAACAAGAGGACCATGATGGTCCTATATCGCTCACCTGACCAAACAGATTTGCATATTTACTGTTGAAGTTTCAGCCAAGTTCACTGCTCTAGGATTTTTGTATAAACTTTATAGCACTAACCATCCCCACCCCCCTCCACCACACCCCTGGCCATGTTTTTTTACAAATCTTGACGACCTGAACTGAATCTTAAAAGAGGGTCACCAAAGGAACATTTCTGCCAAGTTATACTGAAATTGGTCCAGTGGTTTAAAAAGTTTTATATAGCTATAAAGCCCTACGCCCTAACGGCCATGTTTTTTGACGAATCATGACAGCTTGAACAAACTTGGTAGAGGGTCACCAAAGGAACATTCCTACCAAGTTATATTGAAATCTGTTCAGTGGTTTCTGACGAGAAGATTTTTAAAGTTTTCTATTTAGATATATAGGGAAAACAAGCCCCACCTCATGGCAGCCATGTTTTTTGACGAATCATGATTGCTTGTACAATCTTGATAGAGGTTCACCAAAGCAACATTCCAGCCAAGTAATATTGAAATCCGTCATGGGGTATGTGACAAGAAGAATTTTAAAATTTTCTATGCAGATATATATGAAAAATAAGCCCCACCCCCCCTGTGGGCCGTGTTTTTTGACGTATCATGAAGGCTTGAACAATCTTGGTAGAAGGTCACCAAAGCAACATTCCTGCCAAGTTACATTGAACTCGGTCCAACTGTTTCTTACGAGAAGATTTTTAAACTTTTGTATATAGATATATAGGGAAAATAAGCCCCGCCCCCTAGCGGCCATGATTTTTGATGAATCATGACGGCCTGAACAATCTTTGTAGAGGGTCACCAAAGAAACATTCCTGCCAAGTTGTATTGAAATCGGTCCATTGGTTTCTGAAAAGAAGATTTTTAAAGTTTTATATATAGATATATAGGGAAAATAAGCCCTGCCCCAGGTAGCCATGTTTTTTGACGAATCATGATTACTTGAACAATCTTAGTAGCGGGTCACCAAGGAAAAATTTCTGCAGTTATAATGAAATCGGTTCAGTGGTTTCTAACAAGAAGAGTTTTAAAGTTTTCTATATAGATATATAAGGAAAATAAGCCCCGACTCCTGGCGGCCATGTTTTTTGACGAATCATGACGGCTTGAACAATCTTGATAGAGTGTTACATAAGAAACATTCCTGCAAAGTGACATTGAAATCGGTCAAGTGCTTTCTGAAAAGACTATTAAAATTTTCTATATAGATAAATTATATAGGAAAATAAGCCCCGCCCCCTAGCGGCCATGTTTTTTGACAAATCATAATGGCTTGAACAATCTTGGTTGAGAGTCACCAAAGGAACATTTCTGCAAAATTATATGGAAATCGGTCCAGTGGTTTCTGACAAGAAGATTTTTTAAGTTTTCTATATAGATATATAGGGAAAATAAGCCCCACCCCCTGGCGGCCATGTTTTTTGACAAATCCAAATGGCTTGAACAATCTTGATAGAGGGTCATTAAGGAAACATTTCTGCCAAGTTATATTGAAATCGGTCCAGTCGTTTATGACAAGAAGATTTTTAAAGTTTTCTATATAGATATATAGGGAAAATTAACCCCGCCCCCTAGCGGCCATGTTTTTTTAACGAATCATGGCGGCTTGAACAATCTTGCAACAGGATCACCAAAGGAACATTTCAGCAAAATCATATGGAAATCGGTCCAGTGGTTTCTGACATGAAGATTTTTAAAGTTTTCCATAAAGATATATAAGGAAAATAAGCCCCGCCCCCCTGGCGGCCATGTTTTTTGACAAATCCAAATGGCTTGAACAATCTTGCAACAGGATCACCAAAGGAACATTTCTGCAAAATCATATGGAAATCGGTCCAGTGGTTTCTGACAAGAAGATTTTTAAAGTTTTCTATACAGATATACAGTGAAAATAAGCCCAGCCCCCTGGCAGCCATTTTTTTTGACAAATCCAAATGGCTTGAACAATCTTGGTACAGGATCACCAAAGGAACATTTCTGCAAAATTATATGGAAATCGGTCCAGTGGTTTCGGACAAGAAGATTTTTAAAGTTTTCTATATAGATAATATAGGGAAAATAAGCCCCGCCCCCTGGTGGCCATGTTTTTTGACGAATCCAAATGGCTTGAACAATCTTGGTAGAGGATCACCAAAGGAACCTTTCTGACAAATTATATTGAAATTGGTCCAGTGGTTTCGGACAAGAAGATTTTTAAAAGTTTTCTTTATAGATTATAAAGGGAAAATAAGCCCCGCCCCCTGGTGGCCATGTTTTTTGACGAATCCAAATGTCTTCAACAATCTTCGTAGAGGATCACCAAAGGAACATTTCTGCAAAATTATATTGAAATCGGCCCAGTGGTTTCGGACAAGAGGTTTTTAAAGTTTTCTATATAGATATATAGGGAAAATAAGCCCCGCCCCATGGCGGCCATGTTTTTTGACGAATCCAAATGGCTTGAACAATCTTGGTAGAGGATCACCAAAGGAACATTTCTACAAAATTATATTGAAATCGGTCCAGTGGTTTCGGACAAGAAGATTTTTAAAGTTTTCTATATAGATATATGGGGGAAAATAAGCCCCGCCCCTTGGCGGCCATGTTTTTTGATGAATCCAAATGGCTTGAACAATCTTGGTAGAGGATCACCAAAGGAACATTTCTGCAAAATTATATTGAAATCTGTCCAGTGGTTTCTGACAAGAAGATTTTTAAAGTTTTCTATATAGAAATATAGGGAAAATAAGCCCCGCCCCATGGCGGCCATGTTTTTTGACGAATCCGAATGGCTTGAACAATCTTGGTAGAGGATCACCAAAGGAACATTTCTGCAAAATTATATTGAAATCGGTCCAGTGGTTTCTGACAAGAAGATTTTTTAAGTTTTTAGTTAAAAAATCTATTTTTAGCTCCTGTGACCTAGATATGCAACGGACCGGAACCATTTGAACAACTTTGAAAGAGGACCAACCAAGGATCAATCCTGTGAAGTTTGGTCAAAATCCAATCAGTGGTTTAGGAGGAGATGTTGTTTAAAGATTGTGGACGGACGGACGGACGTACGGACGACAACGACGACGACGGACGGTGAGTGATCACAAAAGCTCACCTTGAGCTTTCAGCTCAGGTGAGCTAAAAACACATGCACATCTTCAGACCATCCTTAAAACACCTGTAAAGTTTCAAAAGAATCGGCCAAAAACTGTGGGAGGAGTTAAGGGGACAAGGTACCTGCTCCCTAAACACTTCTGTAGTATTAGAACTCAAAAAATGTCTATGTTCAAAATGTCTAAAAAGTAATAAAAATTAATTTCAGGATTCTGAAAAAACCACATGCACAACTTCACTCTCCTTAAAACACCTGTAAAATTTCAAAAGAATCGGCCAAAAACTGTGGGAGGAGTTAATGGGACAAGGTACCTGCTCCCTATATACTTCTGTAGTATTAGAATTAAAAAAATGTCTAAGTTAAAAATGCGGAAAAAGTAATAAAAAATTATTTCAGGATTCTGAAAAAACCACATGCATATCTTCAGGCCATCCTAAAAGCCCATGTAAAGTTTCAAAAGGATCGGCCAAAAACTGTGGGAGGAGTTAAGGGGACAAGGTACCTACTCCCTATACGCTTCTGTAATATTAGAACTCAAACAAGAGGACCATGATGGTCCTATATCGCTCACCTGACCAAACAGATTTGCATATTTACTGTTGAAGTTTCAGCCAAGTTCACTGCTCTAGGATTTTTGTATAAACTTTATAGCACTAACCATCCCCACCCCCCTCCACCACACCCCTGGCCATGTTTTTTTACAAATCTTGACGACCTGAACTGAATCTTAAAAGAGGGTCACCAAAGGAACATTTCTGCCAAGTTATACTGAAATTGGTCCAGTGGTTTAAAAAGTTTTATATAGCTATAAAGCCCTACGCCCTAACGGCCATGTTTTTTGACGAATCATGACAGCTTGAACAAACTTGGTAGAGGGTCACCAAAGGAACATTCCTACCAAGTTATATTGAAATCTGTTCAGTGGTTTCTGACGAGAAGATTTTTAAAGTTTTCTATTTAGATATATAGGGAAAACAAGCCCCACCTCATGGCAGCCATGTTTTTTGACGAATCATGATTGCTTGTACAATCTTGATAGAGGTTCACCAAAGCAACATTCCAGCCAAGTAATATTGAAATCCGTCATGGGGTATGTGACAAGAAGAATTTTAAAATTTTCTATGCAGATATATATGAAAAATAAGCCCCACCCCCCCTGTGGGCCGTGTTTTTTGACGTATCATGAAGGCTTGAACAATCTTGGTAGAAGGTCACCAAAGCAACATTCCTGCCAAGTTACATTGAACTCGGTCCAACTGTTTCTTACGAGAAGATTTTTAAACTTTTGTATATAGATATATAGGGAAAATAAGCCCCGCCCCCTAGCGGCCATGATTTTTGATGAATCATGACGGCCTGAACAATCTTTGTAGAGGGTCACCAAAGAAACATTCCTGCCAAGTTGTATTGAAATCGGTCCATTGGTTTCTGAAAAGAAGATTTTTAAAGTTTTATATATAGATATATAGGGAAAATAAGCCTTGCCCCAGGTAGCCATGTTTTTTGACGAATCATGATTACTTGAACAATCTTAGTAGCGGGTCACCAAGGAAAAATTTCTGCAGTTATAATGAAATCGGTTCAGTGGTTTCTAACAAGAAGAGTTTTAAAGTTTTCTATATAGATATATAAGGAAAATAAGCCCCGACTCCTGGCAGCCATGTTTTTTGACGAATCATGACGGCTTGAACAATCTTGATAGAGTGTTACATAAGAAACATTCCTGCAAAGTGACATTGAAATCGCTCAAGTGCTTTCTGAAAAGACTATTAAAATTTTCTATATAGATAAATTATATAGGAAAATAAGCCCCGCCCCCTAGCGGCCATGTTTTTTGACAAATCATAATGGCTTGAACAATCTTGGTAGAGAGTCACCAAAGGAACATTTCTGCAAAATTATATGGAAATCGGTCCAGTGGTTTCTGACAAGAAGATTTTTTAAGTTTTCTATATAGATATATAGGGAAAATAAGCCCCACCCCCTGGCGGCCATGTTTTTTGACAAATCCAAATGGCTTGAACAATCTTGATAGAGGGTCATTAAGGAAACATTTCTGCCAAGTTATATTGAAATCGGTCCAGTCGTTTATGACAAGAAGATTTTTAAAGTTTTCTATATAGATATATAGGGAAAATTAACCCCGCCCCCTAGCGGCCATGCTTTTTTAACGAATCATGGCGGCTTGAACAATCTTGCAACAGGATCACCAAAGGAACATTTCAGCAAAATCATATGGAAATCGGTCCAGTGGTTTCTGACATGAAGATTTTTAAAGTTTTCCATAAAGATATATAAGGAAAATAAGCCCCGCCCCCCTGGCGGCCATGTTTTTTGACAAATCCAAATGGCTTGAACAATCTTGCAACAGGATCACCAAAGGAACATTTCTGCAAAATCATATGGAAATCGGTCCAGTGGTTTCTGACAAGAAGATTTTTAAAGTTTTCTATACAGATATACAGTGAAAATAAGCCCCGCCCCCTGGCGGCCATGTTTTTTGACAAATCCAAATGGCTTGAATAATCTTGGTACAGGATCACCAAAGGAACATTTCTGCAAAATTATATGGAAATCGGTCCAGTGGTTTCGGACAAGAAGATTTTTAAAGTTTTCTATATAGATATATACGGAAAATAAGCCCCGCCCCCTGGTGGCCATGTTTTTTGACGAATCCAAATGGCTTTAACAATCTTGGTAGAGGATCACCAAAGGAACATTTTTGCAAAATTATATTGAAATCGGTCCAGTGGTTGTGGACAAGAAGATTTTTAAAAGTTTTCTATACAGATTATATAGGGAAAATAAGCCCCGCCCCCTGGCGGCCATGTTTTCTGACGAATCCAAATGTCTTGAACAATCTTAGTAGAGGATCACCAAAGGAACATTTTTGCAAAATTATATTGAAATCGGTCCAGTGGTTTCGGACAAGAAGATTTTTAAAAGTTTTCTATATAGATTATATAAGGAAAATAAGCCCCGCCCCCTGGCGGCCATGTTTTTTGACGAATCCAAATGGCTTGAACAATCTTGGTAGAGGATCACCAAAGGAACATTTCTGCAAAATTATATTGAAATCGGTCCAGTGGTTTCGGACAAGAAGATTTTTAAAGTTTTCTATATAGATATATAGGGAAAATAAGCCCCGCCCCCTGGCGGCCATGTTTTTTGACGAATACAAATGGCTTGAACAATCTTGGTAGAGGATCACCAAAGGAACATTTTTGCAAAATTATATTGAAATCGGTCCAGTGGTTTCGGACAAGAAGATTTTTAAAAGTTTTATATATAGATATATAGGGAAAATAAGCCCTGTCCCAGGCAGCCATGTTTTTTGACGAATCATGATTACTTGAACAATCTTAGTAGCGGGTCACCAAGGAAAAATTTCTGCAGTTATAATGAAATCGGTTCAGTGGTTTCTAACAAGAAGAGTTTTAAAGTTTTCTATATAGATATATAAGGAAAATAAGCCCCGACTCCTGGCAGCCATGTTTTTTGACGAATCATGACGGCTTGAACAATCTTGATAGAGCGTTACATAAGAAACATTCCTGCAAAGTGACATTGAAATCGGTCAAGTGCTTTCTGAAAAGACTATTAAAATTTTCTATATAGATAAATTATATAGGAAAATAAGCCCCGCCCCCTAGCGGCCATGTTTTTTGACAAATCATAATGGTTTGAACAATCTTGGTAGAGAGTCACCAAAGGAACATTTCTGCAAAATTATATGGAAATCGGTCCAGTGGTTTCTGACAAGAAGATTTTTTAAGTTTTCTATATAGATATATAGGGAAAATAAGCCCCACCCCCTGGCGGCCATGTTTTTTGACAAATCCAAATGGCTTGAACAATCTTGATAGAGGGTCATTAAGGAAACATTTCTGCCAAGTTATATTGAAATCGGTCCAGTCGTTTATGACAAGAAGATTTTTAAAGTTTTCTATATAGATATATAGGGAAAATTAACCCCGCCCCCTAGCGGCCATGTTTTTTTAACGAATCATGGCGGCTTGAACAATCTTGCAACAGGATCACCAAAGGAAAATTTCTGCAAAATCATATGGAAATTGGTCCAGTGGTTTCTGACATGAAGATTTTTAAAGTTTTCCATAAAGATATATAAGGAAAATAAGCCCCACCCCCCTGGCGGCCATGTTTTTTGACAAATCCAAATGGCTTGAACAATCTTGCAACAGGAAAACCAAAGGAACATTTCTGCAAAATCATATGGAAATCGGTCTAGTGGTTTCTGACAAGAAGATTTTTAAAGTTTTCTATACAGATATACAGTGAAAATAAGCCCCGCCCCCTGGCGGCCATGTTTTTTGACAAATCCAAATGGCTTGAACAATCTTGGTACAGGAACATCAAAGGAACATTTCTGCAAAATTATATGGAAATCGGTCCAGTGGTTTCGGACAAGAAGATTTTTAAAGTTTTCTATATAGATATATACGGAAAATAAGCCCCGCCCCCTGGTGGCCATGTTTTTTGACGAATCCAAATGGCTTTAACAATCTTGGTAGAGGATCACCAAAGGAACATTTTTGCAAAATTATATTGAAATCGGTCCAGTGGTTGTGGACAAGTAGATTTTTAAAAGTTTTCTATATAGATTATATAGGGAAAATTAACCCCGCCCCCTGGCGGCCATGTTTTCTGACAAATCCAAATGTCTTGAACAATCTTGGTAGAGGATCACCAAAGAAACATTTTTGCAAAATTATATTGAAATCGGTCCAGTGGTTTCGGACAAGAAGATTTTTAAAAGTTTTCTATATAGATTATATAGGGAAAATAAGCCCCGCCCCCTGGCGGCCATGTTTTCTGACAAATCCAAATGTCTTGAACAATCTTGGTAGAGGATCACCAAAGGAACATTTTTGCAAAATTATATTGAAATCGGTCCAGTGGTTTCGGACAAGAAGATTTTTAAAAGTTTTCTATATAGATTATATAGGGAAAATAAGCCCCGCCCCCTGGCGGCCATGTTTTTTGACGAATCCAAATGGCTTGAACAATCTTGGTAGAGGATCACCAAAGGAACATTTCTGCAAAATTATATTGAAATCGGTCCAGTGGTTTCGGACAAGAAGATTTTTAAAGTTTTCTATATAGATATATAGGGAAAATAAGCCCCGCCCCCTGGCGGCCATGTTTTTTGACGAATACAAATGGCTTGAACAATCTTGGTAGAGGATCACCAAAGGAACATTTCTGCAAAATTATATTGAAATCGGTCCAGTGGTTTCTGACAAGAAGATTTTTAAAGTTTTCTATACAGATATATGGGGAAAATAAGCCCCGCCCCCTGGCAGCCATATTTTTTGATGAATCCAAATGGCTTGAACAATCTTGGTAGAGGATCACCAAAGGAACATTTCTGCAAAATTATATTGAAATCTGTCCAGTGGTTTCTGACAAGAAGATTTTTAAAGTTTTCTATATAGATATATAGGGGAAATAAGCCCCGCCCCCTGGCGGCCATGTTTTTTGACGAACGAATGGCTTGAACAATCTTGGTAGAGGATCACCAAAGGAACATTTCTGCAAAATTATATTGAAATCGGTCCAGTGGTTTCTGACAAGAAGATTTTTTAAGTTTTTAGTTAAAAAATCTATTTTTAGCTCCTGTGACCTAGATATGCAACGGACCGGAACCATTTGAACAACTTTGGAAGAGGACCAACCAAGGATCATTCCTGTGAAGTTTGGTCAAAATCCAATCAGTGGTTTAGGAGGAGATGTTGTTTAAAGATTGTGGACGGACGGACGGACGTACGGACGACGACGACGACGATGGACGGTGAGTGATCACAAAACCTCACCTTGAGCTTTCAGCTCAGGTGAGCTAAAAAGGGGACAAGGTACCTACTCCCTATAGACTCAAAAAATGTCTAAGTTAAAAATGCGGAAAAAGTGATAAAAAATTATTTCAGGATTCTGAAAAAACCACATGCACATCTTCAGACCATCCTTAAAACACCTGTAAAGTTTCAAAAGGATCGGACAAAAACTGTGG
Source organism: Anodontia alba (assembly GCA_964016985.1). NCBI lineage: Eukaryota > Metazoa > Mollusca > Bivalvia > Lucinida > Lucinidae > Anodontia > Anodontia alba. The sequence continues at coordinate 62,917,344 of OZ024826.1, read as the reverse complement.
GAGGAGTTAAGGGGACAAAGTACCTACTAAAAACTCGGAACCACGCACCACGCACCATGCGCCACGCACCACAGAAAACCAACAAGAATTCCGCGGAAGGCGTCATCGCACCTGCTGGGGCAAAAGTCACAGGAGCCACAATCAGAATGTGGTTATTAAATAAGTTTATTTCATTCTTAGCAGTGCTTACTTGGAAAACTGGGTTGAAAAAAATGTAGACAAAGTGCCTAGTGGGGCACATATATTCCAGGCCAGTCCCATTCCCTCTAATGGCTTTATCTTCAGCACTGACTTTTCGTATCATACAGCCCAAAGATAATGGAACGTTGACGTAAAATGTGTAAAAGTCACTGGAGCATGAAATATAGGTCAAGGTCACGGGTCAACGTACCTGCTAATTCAGTACATCAAGGAGAAGCACAATGCAAGGTATGGTGGTTGTAGGCCTTATTGTTGAGGAGTTATCAAACATTAACGTAAAATGTGTCAAATATAGGTCAAGGTCACCGGGTCAAGGTACCTGCCAAGCCAGTGCAATGAGGTGAAGCACTATGCAAGGTTTAGTGGTTGTAGGTCTTATATTTGAGGAGATACCGAAAGTGAATTAGTGATCTTTAGCATTGTGGTTTTGAAAAAGGTGGACAAGTTTTGTCCTAAAATACCTTAAAAACTATAGCAGTAAATTCAGGGAAAAACAATCAAAGACTGCAGCCCATCAATGCTGCCAAGAGGAAAAGAAAAAAAAGACAAAACAACCACCACCACAACTAATCACACAAAAAAAAAATACTAGCTCTTGCTGCTCAACAACACAAACCACTAGGGTTTTACTGTGGGAAAGATCTTCGGCTTTTGTTTGATCTTACATTGCTCTAAACAGCAGCAGGCTGCAAAGGTAAATGGAAAGCAATGTGACCAATACAAAGCAGGAAAGAGTGCCAGTATGCCTGAAAAATATAACACCAGAGCAATTACAATATTAAATGAGTAGCCAGAACAATATCAAAGTAAAAATTGAAAAGAGCAAGGTTCAGGAACTGATACAATCAGATTCCAAACTGCCAATAACTGCCAATAACTGCCAATAATATCACAAGGGAAAGAAGTCACAGCACGAAGTGACGCCAGCAAACAAATAAGATATGACAAACGGTGTCAGCAGCTCTATTTCAAACAGGTGGTGACTCAGAATTTGAGTGTAACTGAATACTAATGACATACATAATAGTAAAATGAGTAAGTAGTTGTAATTTTAGTTATTTCTCATTTTGGTTTCGAGACCAGGACTTTGGTTCTGATTGTATCAATTTATGGGAATTGCTTACTTTAGAAAACCTCCATGCGGACCTAACAAATACATGTTTTGAACCACAATGAAAGTGAAAGTGAGGGTTGGGATCCAGTAAAGTATACTTAAACCCACCAGTGGTGTATTACTGACCGTTCCAAATCGGTGCTTTTGTTGTAGTTCCTAGCTGTTCCATGTTTGGTTCGTCGATTTTACTTATTCATTTTACTATTATGTATGTCATTAGTATTCAGATACGCTCAAATTCTGAGTCACCACCTGTTTGAAAAAGAGCTGCTGACACCGTTTGTCATATCTTTTTGTTTGCTGGCGTCACTCCGTGCTGTGACTTCTTTTCCTTGTGATATTATATGGGGATTAATATTGTTAATCCATTATTGATTCTTGAGAGTTGCTGCCCTTGGCCCCTTAATTCCCTTGTTTTGTGTCCTGCCCTGCTACATGTACTGGTGATCACGTTTACAGTCCATGATTGTATTCCAGATGGTTTCACCATTTCTTGAACAGCCTATCTGTCAGCTTATCAATTTCTGGACTGGTCCACCATCATGGGGCAGTCCATTTTCCAGCCAATCAGGTTTAAGGTTTACCCAGCAGCCCCTCATGTGAGCACAAGCCTCATTCTGCTTATCAGCAAGCCGCGAGGAACTCTGCATCTCAATTTGGGCATACAAAATTTTATTTTTAAAATGGACCTCAAAAACGGGAAATACGGTTAATACGATTCTGTGGATTGACAAAACTTTATCAAATATAGTTATTTGGATGTGTTCAATTTCATGTTATACGACGATCTTTTTCTGTTAAAACAGACAAAGTGGAAACAAATATGGTGGACATTTGTCGGATATTTCGTTATGGTGTATCCTTAGTGAGAATAAATTTCGAGCTTGAAAGCTAGAAAATTGTGTCAGAAAATGCGATCGATTTACTAGATGGGTCAGGTTTTTGAACTTTAGCACCTTTTGTGCGGAGGAAGTCTGTTTTTCGCTCCTGCATCTCGCCCGTAATGGCGGAATTTTGTTCTTGTAAAATACCAGTTTCTCGCCACGATTAACAATCATTAGCTCTGAGCATTAGCTATTTGTTACTTGACACACACGATATGGCGCAACAACAGGAAGTTCCAATCGGCGAGAACTTGATTGAGATCAGGACTCTGTCGGATGAGGAGGTGGTTTCTGATTGGGCTGTTGGAAACAAAATTTCGGCGGACGCAGTTGAAAAACTTTTCAAAGAGGGTTTTACGTCCATTGAAGCTATCAAGTTACTTGATAGCGATGATCTCAGCAGATCGAAGATACCGAGAGGCCAGCAGAAATTGATTCTGGCTTCTGTTAAGAAATTGCTTATAGCTGAAAATCGCGCAGGCATACCCGCGCATGCGCAGCAAGCAGGCGGCGATCACGTGGGGGTAGAATCATTCCCATCAGGCAGCGGAAGTATGGGTGGGCAAGCCAACCAATCGGAGAGCTCGCACCGGAACCGGAACAACGATGGCAGCAACAATGGCGTCGACCTCGGAGCAGGAGGAATATTACCACCAACAACTGACCCGTTCAGTGTTTTGTTGAACAATATCCAGCAGGGACAGTCGCTAGCTCGTACGGCGCTTGGGGCCAGCAATGTACAAGCACCAAACCAAGCTGGAAGTGATTTATCAGAGTTAGGAATACCGATGAATACCGGGAATCATTTGGGACAGTCAATAACTCAGACCAGTTCGCATTCGTGGAGGGACCCCCAAATATTTTTGGAATCCGCAGCGTCCGGTAAGTCTGTTTCCACACATCACGACATCACTGATTTCGTAAATAATTCAGTTGAGGAGGAAGTTGTAGTAGGTGGGAATGGTACCCAACAAGTGGTGTTGAAAACCTAAATTAGAGCAAATCACATATATTATTGGCAGGGTTTGGAATCTGATTGTATCAATTCCTGATCTTTGCTCTTTTCATTTTTTACTTTTATATTGTTCTGGCTACTCATTTAATATTACAGTTGCTCTCGTGTTACATTTTTCAGGTGTACTGGCACTCTTTCGTGCTTTGTATTAGGCACATTGCTTTACCTTTGCAGCCTGCTGCTGTTTAGAGCAATGTAAGATCAAACAAAAAGGGAATATCTTCCGCACAGTAAAACCCCAGTGGTTTGTGTTGTTGATGGTTTGCAATCTTTGATTGTTTTCCCCTGAATTTACTGCTATAGTTTTTAAGGTATTTTAGGACAAATCTTGTCCGCTTTTTTCAAAATCACAATGCTAAAGATCACTAAATTCACAGCATACAACATTACTTTGTCGAACTTACCTGGCATTGATTATGCAAATGCGTGTTGTATCAGATAACAATTATGTCCTATATTTAAATTGAAGCTATACTTGGAATACTTCCCCGTATTAAACGCATATCAATTAAAATTGAAGAAATGTCTGTCCCAGAGTATTGGTGTATCTGAAAAAGAATATTACGTAGTAGGATCTACTGCTAAATCGTTGGAACTACCCCGATAGCATTGTAACTACCTCGGTGATCTTGGAACTACCACCCCTGAAAAAGGGGGCCGGACTCTTTTACGAGTTAACACTTGATTTTTTTTTTCGATGTAGGAACGTTCAGGAAGGGTCTTTTTATCATTCTTATCGACGAATGCTTTCAAATGTCAGCTCAAATCGACGGAGACAGGCTAAATTCTTCGCACTGAAAAAATACTCAGGGGACAAGTGGTCCGATGCTCAGTGCGGGTAGAAAGATTTGAAAAAAGCAAATGACTTTTTCGATAAAATTTGGGTTCACAGAGGAAGCTGAGACATATTTACATGGAACCACATTGCCTGATTTCCCCATAATTCGTTTGTCGTGGTAAAATAAAATAAAAATGACACCAACATTTGTTTGTCTATTTTATGATGTTGGCAGTACCCCGCTATGTCACGGATGTGGCGTGGGAACGAAATTACGTTAACACAATTTCATGGTAGTTCCTAGGTTTACCACCTGTGATATGGAGCGAACAAGAGACGGATGACCTTCAACTGTGACCTTGACCTTGAGTCCGCATCGTTGAGTTATAGGCTCTACACATCATCTCACTAAGGCAAACATTTGACCCAAATTTAACAAGGCAGTCTGAATGGCAATAGAGCGGCCTCAAAATTCAAGGCTCAAACTGGTGACCTTCAACTGTGACCTTGACCTTGAATCAGCATAGCTGAGTTATGGGTTCTGCACATCATCTCACTGAGGCAAAAATTTGACCAATGTTTAAAGAAAATCCTTCCAGGGGTAAAGGAGATATGGAGCCGACACCAAATTCAAGGCTCAAACTCGTGACCTTCAACTGTGATCTTGACCTTAAGTCCGCAGGACTGAGTTATGGGTTCTGCACATTGTCCCACTGAGGTGAACATTTGACCAAAGTTTAGAGAAAATCCTCCCTGGGGTAAAGGAGATACAGAGCAGACACAAAATTCAAGGCTCAAACCAGTGACCTTGAACTGTGACCTTGTAAGTCTGCATGGTTGAGCTATGGTTTCTGCACATCATTTCACAGAGGCAAACATTTGACCAAAATTAAAAGAAAATCCTTCCAGGAGTAAAGGAGATATCAAGTGGACACGAAATTCAGGGGTCGCGACCTTGAACTGTGACCTTGTCTTTGAGTCCCCATGGCTGAGTTATGGGTTCTGCACATCGTCCCACAGGTGAACATTTGACCAAAGTTTAGAAAAAATCCTCCCAGGGGTAAAGGAGATACAGAGCGGACATGAAATTCAAGGCTCAAACCCATGACCTTGAACTGTGACCCTGACCTTGAGTCGGCATGGTTGAATTATTGCTTCTGCACATCGGCTCACTAAGGTGAAAATTTGACGAAAGTTTAAAAAAAATCCTTCCACTGGTATAGGAGATACAGAGCGGACACGAAATTCAAGGCTCAAACCTGTGACCTTGACCTTGTGTCAAGATTGAGTTCTGCACATTGTCTCACTGAGGCAAACATATGACCAAAGTTTAAAGAAAATCCTTCCAGGGGTATAGGAGATATGGAGCAGACACGAAATTCAAGGCTCAAACCCATGACCTTGACCTGTGACCTTGACCTTGAGTTGGCATGGCTGACATGGGTTCTGCACATCGACTCACTGAGGCGAACATTTGACCAAAGTTTAATGAAAATCTTTCAAAGGGTTCAGGAGATATGGAGCGGACAAGAAAATGTTATGGAAGGACAGACGGATGGACAGACAGACGAAGGCCATTCCTATAATCCCCCATTCGCTTCACGGCGGGGGATTAATAAAAATAATGAGAGAGAGAGAAAAAACAAACAAACAAAACAATTGTCCCAGCTGCGATTTGAACTCCTGCCCTTGGGATCTCCAGTTATCGACATTACCATTGCACTAGCAAAATTGGCGGAAAAATGACCGATAAATAGAGCTTATAAAAGGTCTTCCACAAACTTTGTTTTTCTTCTGCCAATGCAAAAATGAACACTAAACAAAGGATGCTGACTAAACCATAAATTTTAACATTCCTTTAAAAATCTGTTTGAATGTTTTCAAACATATGAATATTGGAAGTACTATAAGTGTTTTTTTATTAGTAAATCAGTAGTATTTTTGTGTGAGACATTAGTTACCTGTCCAATGTCACTCCTTGAATACACAGGACAACTTGTGACATATTGTGTATTGTTGTGACATAATTGGCTTGGGTCATTGTCATTCCTTAGATCATCTTACCAGCATAACTTAATAAAATTTACTACACCCAAACCTTTTGTTTCTGACATTCTGAAAAAGCAAGGACCATTTTGGTAGTAGGCATTTCAGCCATTTGGGAGGGCAGGGAATTTTGTCTGTAATTCCTTATGTGCAGTAAGGAAACACTTTTCCGAGCAGTACAATCAAGTGCAACCTATGAAGCTGCTCAGATATCTGTGATTTGATTGGTTGAAACAGACCCCCGACAGCTAACGGATGTTTGCAAAAGCATTCCTACAGCAAAAGCAAGCGTTTAGGCATAAAAAAAATGTTCTGTTTCCGATTTCATCGCCAATTTGCCATAGGGTCAGTAGGTCTGCAACTTTTTTTTTTTCTCTCTCTCTTTTTTTTTTTTTTTTTCAAAGTCAAATTACGGTTGGTGAATCGTAATTTTTCTTTAATGGATTCTTAAAATATTTTGACTTCTCTTACCTAACATTTGACTGTTTTTGAATACCGATGATAAAGGGGCGCTGTATTAAACAGCTTTTATTTTATTTTAGGCCGAGATGTGGTTGCACGCTTCGAAATACATGTAATCTGCACTTATGTGCTCGGTTTGGCTTGTAAGGGTGCCGCCATATTGGAAATAAATAAACGAACAATGAAGACCGACAGTATCTGGAAATTGGTACTGACAAATTATGTAACAAACTTATATAAAAACCGGGATTGTCCGGGGTCGGCCGCGGATTTTTTTTTCTTCATGTGCTAAAAAAAATTACAGTCAGTGCATTTTTTTGACAGCTGGTCGGGTAATCGGACCCATAACATTTTTTTTTTAGGCCTTAGCTAAACAGACTAAACAAAACAGCCATACTGTCATCTTTTGTGCTGTAAATAAAAAAATTACTCGTTATATATTGGACTTTTTGCATAAATGTGAAATTATCGGCGTGAATGGCACACATTAAAATTAAATGTCCACCTATCTGCCTTTCTTATTTGCTTAAAATGCAGCTTAACTGGGCCTCTGAGTATTGAAAACATTCAGATTTTCAGATTGGGAGAGATTCACTACTAGAAAATATTTCAGTCATGTCAACCTTGACCTTGAGCCCAGGACCTGAAAGTCAATCTTGCTCAAGATATTATCATACCCATAAATGTGTTAAGATATATTAAAATCCATTGATAAATGCAGGGGAAAGAGTGATAAAGTTTTTTCTAAAAATAGCCACAGTTACCTTGACCTTGAGCCCAGCAACCTGAAAGTTGAACTTCCTCGAGATATTACAGTACACAACAACTTTGTGAGGATATATTAAAATCCACTGATAAATGCAGGGGCTAGAGCAATGACAAAGTTTTTTTTTTTTTTCTAAAATAGTCACAGTACCTTGACCTTGAGCCCAGCAACCTGAAAGTTGAGCTTGCTGGAGATATTATAATACCAAAAATTGCGTGAAGATATATTAAAATCCATTGATAAATGCAGGGGCTAGAGCGATGACAGGTTTTTTTCTAAAAATAGTCACAGTTACAGTCAAACCTGCTGAATCGGCCACCTCTTTAAGAGCACCACCTGCATAACAGTGCCAGCTTTAAACATTCCTGATCAGTTTCTCTATGATTTTGTTCTCTATGAGAGCGCCACCTTTACATAAGCGCCAATGGCCAGTAAATTTATTCCCAAAATGCAAATTGTCCTCCGTATGACGGCCATATATTACCTGTAAAAATTTTAATTGCCCATAATTATCGACAATTAACTTCAAGTATAAATACCCTGGGGAAACCCATCTGTTGTCATTTGTCAACACGCTCTCGCCAATTCTCGTTGTGTCTCGCATAATCTCATGTGAAAGGTAAGATTTTTTTTTCTTTCTTTAAAATATTTTTATGCATTCTGGAGAAAATATTTTTACATTGGTAAGTAATTTGGCAATCTTTGTCAATCAAAACTAATTTAGTAATGGTAGTTCATAACCGAACATGTAAAGACCGCAAATGAACATTGGGTCGAGCTTCTTGAGGAACGAAACCTTTTTTTTTTCTTTGGATAAAACGATCTTTTAACTTCCAATCAGAGTGGATCAAAGGTGTTCTTATGCACTATAAGTGGTTTTCGGTACAATGCCTTCCTTTTGCGCACTAATATCGACCGAGATTATGGCAGCTTCCTGGATTTTTGGTCGATATTGCCGCAGCGATTCGCCCCCATAATGTTTGGCCTTGATTGTTTTTTTGTTTGTTTTTTTATTTCGTAAAAAAGAATGAAAAAACAAAAAAAAAAAAAAAAAAAAAACAGAAATGTATTAAAATTGAAAGATGCTTTCAATTTTCTTTCAACTGACATGAGTACCAAGTCCAAACTTTATTATCACTAATTAATGTCCTAGATACCCGCCAGACTCTGGTGTGTTGACCTTGTTTTCTTGCATGGTGGCAATTTTGACCTTACCTTGATAAGTCAGCCACCTCTATATAACAGCCAGTTTAGTTCACTCCCAAAGGTGGCGCTCTTATAGAGGTTTGACTGTACCTGAACCTTGAGCCAAGCCACTTGAAAGTTGAACTTGCTCATAACCAACATTTTCGTGAAATTTTATTAAAATCCGATTATAAATGTTGGCACTAGAGCCAGTTTTTTCTAAAAATAGCTACAATGACCTTGACCAGGATCCCTGAAAATCAAACTTGCTCGAGATATTATCATAACCAACATTTGTGTTAAGTTACATTTAAGTCCATCAATAAATGTAGGTGCTAGATTGACGGCTTTTCTAAAAATAGCCAGTGACCTTGACCTTGAGCCCAGTACCCTGAAAGTCTAACTTGATCGAAATATTGTCATACCAAACATTTGTGTGGAGTTACATTAAAATCCACTGATAAATGTAGGCTCTAGAGCGATGACAAAGTTTTTCTAAAAATAGCCAGTGACCTTGCTCGAGATATTATCGTACCCAACATTTGTGTGAAGTTAAATTAAAACCCATCAATAAATGTAGGGGCTAGAGCAATGACAATGTTTTTCTAAAAATAGCCACAGTGACCTTGACCTTGAGCCCAGGACCCTGAAAGTCAGACTTGCTGGAGATATTGTCATACCCAAAATTAATGAGGTCTGCACAGAGAGTGGTAAAGGTTAATGTGGTCTGACCAGAAAGTTGTAAAGGTTAATGAGGTCTGCAGCCAGAATATATTGGTTAACAGAAAAAGCCCTGATCAGACTGGCTGTGCTGGCTATACGGGCCTTCCATGTTTAAAAATGGCATATGGGTCCTTTTATCACAGAAGCTTCTCTATAACAGTAAATTGTAATACAGTTTCAGATACAACAGTTTACAGAAGGACTTCAAACAAAATGTATGGATTATATAGAAAAATTTACCATTTATGATCACTTTTTTTTTTTTTTTTTACATAATCTATAAATGTGAAATTTTTGTTTGGATACAATGCATGGTTTTTGCTTAGTTTGCCAAAATATTCTTCTAAAGCGGTTGTGGTGTAAATGTAAAAATATGAGCAATTATGATGGGAAAAGAACTAAGATAGCATATGTGAACAGTAAAGATTCAGGTGAACATGCACACAGCCAAAGAACTAGTCCCTAAGGGCCCAGGCAGGAGCACTGAAATGATTCAAAGAACAGTCCAAAGAGCCTTTTTCTAATGATACATCTCATATACGACAACAAATGTTTACATGAATGGTAAATTCATAAGAAAATAAACCCTTAAAGGACTACGTAAATTTGCACCAGACGACATTTAAATTTTTTTTTTTTTTTTTTTTTTTCAGAAAAAAATAAAAACTTGATATTTCATGTGATTTGTCTATCTAGCAGAAAATTCACATGAAATAACAAGCCTTATTTTTTCTGAAAAAAAAAAACAAAACATATTTCAAAGTGTCATCTGCTGTTAGTTGTGATTAGCACTTTAAGGTTTAAAGAAGAAAAGTAGAGCTGAGAAAAAAAACTGAACAGCACTGCATTCACTCACCAATCTTTCTCTTGAGAACATCATCAAAGCCAACAGGTAGGTTGGTGTCTGTATCATTCATAAAGAGGACCGACTCAATCATTGCCTTCAGTTCCATCTGACTCCTCTCTTCCATTGTAAATGCTGGCTGTACAAACTGCTCACGATACTTATCTTGTATAAGGGCCCCAAGTAAAGCAAGAAGGAGCTGTAAACCAGAAATTCTACTCCTGGGTCTCTCTTCATAATCACTGGCTCATGTAGGGCCTTAATACTTTTATCCCTACAGACCAATACAGATACCTTTGCAAACAGTGTAGATCCTTATAAGATGGCTCATAACAAGCCATCTCATCAGGATCTACGTAGCTGACTAATCCTAGCACCTAAGTAAGAAAAACACCAGCACTTTTAAGTTGTAAAAAAAGCACCTTATCTGGAGCTATGGTATGTAGAGAACCAAATGGACCGGTATATCTCCATATTCTGCCTTTATTTATGCTGCTTGTTTTCCAAACATTCATTATGTCAGTGATGAGGATGTACCCTGATCAGACTCCACCTTCTCGGTAGGTAGATCTGGATCCAAGCTAGCTACGTATCTATTAACTTGATTTCTACCAGAAAGAACTCAACTGAGCAACTGAGCAACTGAGCAGTTTCAGACAGAAAGATGTCTTCAGAGCAACTTGTGTTTAAACCGTCTAGGCCCAACAGCTCTAGAGAAAAGTGTTACTGAAATTTTTAATGTTTAAAAATTGGAGAGAGTAAAATGGAGAAACTAGATCAAGTGCCCAGAGGACCATGAATACCCCCGGCCAGCATTTTTTTTTATTTATAAAAATACTTTAAGTCTATGACAATGACATAAGGCAAAATCAATGACCCATGAAATACAGGTCACTGACTCACATATAGTTTACAAGGTTGATCTTTGGGTGAACTGATCTATTATTCCTAGTCCATTTCTCCATCAAATAGCCTTCAACATAATTGATGAGGCAAAATCGCTGACCCATAAAAGGTAGATCACTGACCTACATATACTAGATTAGGTTAATCTGATGTGTCACACTGATCCATTCTACCAACTATGATGTTAATCCATCAAATAATCTAGATCATGCTGACATATTTACTTTCAGGCCAAAGTTTGGGTCACACTGTCTCATTATCTGGAAATATGACACTCGTGCATCAAACAGTGTTGGAGATATTTGACAAAACCACTGGGTCATGAAATATACACCACAAAAACCTACATTTATTTTGAGATTGAATGTTGTGTCATACTGACCCATAATCCCTAAGTAAGATGTTCATACATCAAATTGTCTGCAAGATGTAATACAAAATCACTGGACCATGGAATACAGGTCACAGTGACCTACATCAACTTTGAGAACTATAGATCATATTGACCTACATTTATTCTGAGGTCAAACTGTAGGCCATAAAGATTCATAATCCTGAAGTACATGTATGATGTACATTCATGAATACACTATGTAATCACATGACCGCAAGTAATGTATTCAGGATTCCAGAACTGCTGGCAGGACACAATTAAGAGCTCCGCTATCAGAGGCAACATATGCTCATAGCAAGTAATAAGATGTAGCACATATACTGACTCCTGTATGATTAAGTGCTCTAGATAAAAACTGCAAGTGGAGTTAGTTTGAAACCAAAAATCAGCAATATTTTCAATGGGGCATAACTCTGTTAATATTTGGGTACTGTAGCCTTGAAATAACATGCGCTTATCAAATAGTTTACAGAAATTTTCAAAGGGGCATAACTCTGCTAATATTTGGTTGACTGTAACCTCAAAACAATATGTGCTGCTCCACATCATGGTCTATGAGGGCAAGTCAATAAGTAACCAGCCTATCCCATTTCCAATTGACCGAGACACCCAAGATTTTCATGCCTTGTTTCAATACATGTTTTAGGCCTGAGGGCAAAATTGCACCTTTATCGTGTCATTCACTCATGAGATAATGAATGTCAAACATGGCTAGCGATGCAAAAGTAAGCTTTTCGTCAAATGTTGAGTACCGTGCTGCAATTTGGTACTTGTACTTGAAAGGGAAAACAGGTGAGGAAATACATTGCGAGTTGACCAATGTTTATGGGTCTTCTGCACCATCGGATGCACAAGTTAAATTCTGGGTTGGGGAATTCAAACGCAGTAGAACGTCTTTAGAAGACGAAACCAGGTCTGGACACCCATCAGATGCCACCAATGAAGAAATGTGTAACAAGTACGGGATCTGGTGTACTCTGATAGGCGAATTAAGGTGGAAGAAATAGCGAATGCATTACACATTTCACATGGTAGCGTTTCAACAACTTTACATGATTGCTTGGGTATGCACAAGCTAACAGCCCACTGGGTCCCAAAATCCCTTAGCGACGAGCCAATGGCAACCAGAGCATCAGTATACAGCGCATTGTTGAAGCTGTTTAGGTCAAAGGAAGATGATTTCCTTTCACGTCTGGTGACTGTAGATGAGACCTGGGTCCATTATTATGAGCCAGAGAATAAAGCTCAAAGTCGGCAGAGTGTAGGGCCAGGGTCTCCGAAGCCAAAGAAGTTCAAAACGCAACCCTCTGCTGGCAAGGTGATGGCAACTGTATTTTGGGATGCACAAGGTGTTATTATGTTGGACTTTCTAGCAAAGAAAAGTACAATAACAGGTCTGTATTATGCAAATTTGCTCGACTAACTGAGAATTGTGATCCGTGAAAAACGCCGAGGTAAACTCTCCAAAGGGATTCTGCTCCAACAGGACTAGCTAATACCACCACCCACCTATTCTCCGGACTTAGCTCCTAGTGACTATTTCCTATTCCCAAACTTGAAAAAGGATATCCGTGGACGTCATTTCCGGTCCAACGAAGAAGTCGTGGCGGCAGTTGAGGAGTGGGTCAGAGACAAGGACCCTGGCTTCTTCAGTTCTGGGCTGATGGCACTGGAACACCGTTGATCCAAGTGCATCATTCTAGAGGGCAATTACATCGAAAAAGAAGAGATCGATCTCACCCAGAAATAAGTTAGGCTGGTTTTTTTATCGACTCACCCTCGTAGCTACAAATTAAGTTTCAGCTTGATCGGATGTAAACTGTAGGAGTTAGCTGGAAATAAAAAGTTTACAGAAATTTTCAAAGGGGCATAACTCTGCTAATATTTGATGGACTGTAACCTCAAACAAATATGCACTGCTCCACATCATGGTCTAACTATAAATCAAGTTTCAGCTTGATCAGATGTAAACTGTAGGAGAAGTTAGCCAGAAACAAAATGTTTATAAAAATTTTAAAAGGGCATAACTCTGTTGGTCTAACTATAAATCAAGTTTCAGCTTGATCATATGTAAACTGCAGGAGTTAGCCAGAAATGAAAAGTTTACAGAAATTTTCAAAGGGGCATAACTGTTAATTTGGTGGACTGTAACCCCAAAACAATATGCACTGCTCCACATCAAGGTTTAACTATAAACCAAGTTTCAGCTTAATCAGATGTAAACTTTAGAAGGAGTTAGCTGGAAACAAAAAAGTTTAAGGAAAGACGGACAGACTGTCGGACACCATACCCCATAACATAATATGTGCAGTTTTTCAAACAGGTGTATAAAAATTAAAACACGTGTGTGTATTTGGTTAGTAATTTATGTTTTCAGGCAATCATGAGCTAAATTTTGGTGTTTTATTCTGTAGCATACAAGTTAGCTTGAGTTTGGAATCTTTCTTGTGAGATAAAAGAGTTAAGGAACTACTTAGAAAATCAATCAAATATCACCCAAACTCCCGAAACCATCTACAATGTTTACAGTTTTTAAAAATTACAAAATTCTGAATTTTTGAAAAAGGATTTTGCATGTTTTTGACTCTCGTTTTCATTTTATAGGGTGTTTACTGACGGCAAGTTTGATGGCTGTTCTTATTGATAGTAGGTGAACTGCTTGCAGAAGAAGATAGTTTATGTAGTGTACTGCTTTTGTATATAGTTTATGTAGTGTACTGCTTTTGAGAATTGTCTTGAAAGGTTAACTTGAAAGAATTTAGACTGATCGTGTATCTCGACTACCATTTACATTATGTTCGCGCATATACAAATCAAAATGGATGACGTAGAAAGTTTAAATACGCATAGCCTACAAAGTGTCTTCCTCAGGCCCTCCCAGAAATTGTATTTATTCATCATGAGTGTCCCTGTATGACATGATCTCATCCTGCCCTTCTTCATCGTATAGATAATATTATATAGGCTTTGGAATCATTGATTCCATTGTAGGATTTTGAAAATCTTTGAGGTCATTGATGAGGCCCAATTGGCCGAAACGGCTAGTCTGGCCCAGAAAATCCGTACACTCCATACTTTTCTGTTCTCATATATGTAATACTTGCTTCCAAAGGCTAACCCTTTTATAGAACATATTACCTATTGAAATTTCAAATCTCCTATCCTGAATTAACTTGTGATGGTTTATTTTTCTCCCATTTTGACCAAAAGAATACTGGCCATGCAACCTTTTACTCAGTGATCTATTTTGGTTTTTAGGTCCTGGTCTTGCAAGTCTTAAAAATATTATTCATCATCGCTTTTTAGACTAAGGCCATCCTACAAACTTTAGTTTGCTATGCTCCTGTAATGTAAGTAAAGTTCCAATTCATTTGATTAAGTTTCAGATCAATCCCTCTAACAGTTTTGAGGCAGATGCTGTTTGAAAAGTTTCCAAGATGGCCGCCATGGCGGATATCGAAATGCAACGATTTTAGCAATACTGAATCGCAAAGTTGCCCCAGTGCCTCTCACAAAGTATCAGTTCAATCTGACATATGGCTCTGGAAAAGATGACAAAAATGTGAAATGCTAACAATGGACAGACGACAGACAGACAACAGGGCACGGCTTAAGCTGACTAGAGCTCCAGGTCAGCTAATAACTCAAATCTTAATGATACTAATAGAGAAGCTGAAGGTGTCAATAGTTGTGGTTAAAGGCAAATCGAACAATTAGTTGTTGCAATTTAACACTCAGCTCTTCAGATTTTCCATTAAATCTTCTTAATTTTCAATTGTTGAAACCTTTACAGTTTACCATACAACTGAAAATCGATAAATAATATAAACTCAATTGTATATTTCAATACTTTTTGAGTTGAGGCACAACTATTATTTTGTAATTTTGTGGTTTACTACAAGTGATGTTGCTTGACTTATCCTCAAGAAACTAACCTGATAACCCATTGTAGTGTTATACTGTAATTGCATGTATTGCAGTACTGTTTTGTGGATTTACTGCCTCCAAACATTGTTTATATGTGTAAAGTCTGTACTTTCTGCTTTGGTATCCATTTATATATACCAATGTGGCACCCTCTGTGTTGCAAAACAATATTTTGGCAGACCCAGACACATAACATGTTTTGTTTAAAATCTTAGCGATGGCATTTTAGCTTGCACTGAAGGCAGTTCACTCACAGATATTTGAACCCACAAATGCAGTAAACCATTAAATAAAAGCAGTACACCATCATGCAATGCCTTTCTTGATAGCATTATTAACTGAGCATTATTGTAATGCATGCATCTTTGAACTTCCACTTTAAACTAGCACTTTAGTACATTTCGTCGATGTAAAAACTCAATTTCTCTCAAGCATTTTGATATGCAATGAAGATTCTTTTAAACTTTACTGCAAAGTTGCAGTTTCTTGAGGTCTTCAGACACTTGAATGGTTTTATCTTATAATTGTTTTAATGTAGAATGTTTTGGTTTTTTTTCTGATTTGGGCTTTACGGCCCTTTCAAGAATATTTCACTTATATCGAGCCGATCGTTCATCAAAGGTGGGCAAAAACCAGAGAATCCTGGGAAAAACCACCTGACAGTCCATAAGCAGAACTTGGCTTTCCCATGTGACACGAATGAATGTAGAATGTAGGTTTTGTCATATTCACCAGTATTCTATAGACGAGACACAACCATGTGCTTCCGTTACCTGCTTCCTGCAAGCAGTTCTGGAATTCTGCAGTGCAGGCATCACTCGATGTATATCACGTTCACATGATTACATAGTGTGATGAAATAGACTTCAAGATATAAGACAAAGTCACTGGATAGTGAAATGTATACAATATACAAATTCTTTATTGGCATGAAACATATTACAATGCTTTTCGCCAAATATATACACTTCAAGCCAGTGGGTACATATTTCAACATATACATGATAATTATCAAGAAGCAACAACATATGATGCGCAAGGCACGAAAAGGCCCCTACGCAATTTACAGAAATGCAGGCCCGAATCAGCCCGCGCATTTGCGCAGGCCGACCCGGGCCCTTGTTGTCCGCTTACATAATCCCTGAATACATAAGCATATATCGACGAACAGCAACTGTCCGCATCAGGTTGCACGAATGTGCATGCTGATCCGAACCTTCACCGCTCCCTTATGCCATAAAGACACTGTCCCACATTTTGCATCATATGACCTATAAAAATGCAAGCATAGCATTGATTAAAACTTCTCATATAGAATCAAATAATCTGACAATATAACTTCATACCAAATTTTGTCTCTTTAGAGCAAAATAAATAAATTTTGCAATGTTATTTATCAATTTCTTCGATTTTGTTTGCATGATAGTTTTGAATTTGGTAATTGTAGGCCATCTACAATAATATGCTGGCAAGTATATCCGACGGGTATCTACATAGTGGGGGCCGATCATTAAAAAGTGGTATTCATTTTCGATACTTCTCATATTACAAAATACACAAAATCTTTCTTCTTTTGGAATTCCAGTATAACGTCCTGTTTCAATGTAATGAGGATGTGAGCTTAATCTAAAACGGCTTAATGCAAATTTGAACTTAGATTGTTTAATGGTGTCAAGGTATGATTCGTGTTCTGTATCTACTTTGAAGATGCAATAAGACTGTAAATTCGTGGACGTATTAATTGACATCATTAATTCTTGATTAGTACTATCAAGTAATCTTTGCTTTATTTCATAATAAGTAATTTTATCCAAAGTTTGATAATTCCAAACATAATTCAATGGTAAGTTTTCAAGCATCTTTTTAACTTGATATGCCCAATTTAAACCATTATAAGTACAGCCATTTATGGCATCGTTAAATAGGAAATCATATACATTTCTAAGAATATTATCGGTTTGAAGGATTTTCATCCAGTATCTAAGAATTCGCAGCTTCCTATAAATTATCAAAGGTTTTCTACCTAATTCACAATATAATGCAGCTAAGTTTGTAGGTCATGCTGACCATCACTTCATGACCCACAAGTCCATGCCACAAGGTTGAGTCATGTCTGACCAATTAACTGCATTAATTGTTTCCAAATTAAAGTTAAAACAGATTCTCAAACAAAACTCTTAAGCTTGCTAAAATTGCATAAAGTTCTAAGTCTGTGACATTGACCTTGAGGTCACATGATGGGCAGGGGTGGGGATAGTGACAAATAAAACTTTAGACCAATATCTATCATCATATCAAATATAAACTAAATCCATCATATGGCTTGGAAAATACAAGTTCTTAGAAACTTTAATACAAAACTTTAATTTAGATGTGGGCGCAAACATTCGTATGAAAAACGAACTCATGGACGAGTGAGTGAGTGTTTCTGTTTAAAGACACCTCAACCATTTGGTCATATGGTGTCTGTAAATGTTAAAAATTGGATAATATAATTCAACAAACTTGTTTAATATGTTTTTTTTAAAAATGAGAAGCATAATTTGATATAATTTGTGTTTATTTACAATTTATTAAAAATATTTATTTCTTTGAAAAATGTTAAAATCTGTTTTGATGATACTTGATTAAAAAGATATGTCAAAGTTTTTACATCATAAAATCGGAACTCATGGACGAACGGAAAGACGAAAACTATATACCCTCAAGATACTTCGTATGCCATGGATTTAATAATACAAAAAATAAGCAACAGCATTATGATTTAGATATACAATCCAACCTTATCTGGAGGAATGCTATCATAACCTAAGTGATAAATAATAAATACTTACCCTTCCCATTTCCCAGTCATAAATATGCCCATGAAGATCATATTGTATGAGAATATCAAAGTTAATAAGCTTGTTGTCACTAAGCGACTGATGGTAAAAATCTGAAAATAAATAAACTTAGACATATTACAATAAATCCTACAGGGTATTTTTATACAAAACAAGAAGACCATGATGGTCCTTAATGCTCACCTGTGCTGAAAAATAGGTCATGGTCACTCAATGTCTACAACATTCATTATTCATGTCCCCTCATCTGCAAGTTCAAGGAAAATCCAATTAAACCGATGGAGCTATGCAGCAAACAAGAGTAATTATATATAGGGACATAACTCTGTGTATCAGACTATGTAGGTTTTCAAACTTTTTCAAAATCTTTAAAGGGTTATAACGTTCTTAATGTTTGGTGTAACCTCAAAAGAATACATGTTGTTCCACCTCATCGTCTTACTATCCAATAATTTTCAGCTTGATAGATGAACTGTAGAAGGAGTTGACCGAAAATGAAGTCGTGTATGAGCTATCTTTAAAGAATAATAATTCTATCAAAGTTTGGTGTGCTGTAACCTTGAAATAATCTGACATAAACTGTAGGAGGAATTAGCTGGAAATAAAGTCACATCCGAACAATCTTTAAAGAGTATAAATGACTACCAAAATTTGGTGTACTGTAACCTCAAAACAATATGTGCTGTTCCACCTCTTAGTCTTACTGTCCTTTAAAATGAAAACTGTAGGAAGAGTTATCAGGAAATCAAGTCATGTCTAAAAATTCATTAAAAAATAGTGATTACTCTATCAAAAACTGGTGTACCGTAACCTCAAAATAATAAACCCTGTATCATGGGCTAACTGTCCACCAATTTCAACCCAATCCAATGAAAACTGTAGAAAGAGTTCACTGGAAATGTCATATGTGAACAGTTTTTAAAGAGAAACCATTATCAAACTTTGTTGTACTATTACCCTGTAACCTTGAAACAGTGCTCTGGAAATTCTGAAATCTGAATCGGTCCAGCCGATGACGATGACGTCATCAATGAGCCCATTTCCAAAAACAAAAAAATCACCTGTCACGAAAACTAATGACAATTGGCAGTCCTATAACACTTTTAAATACACCTCAACTCCGTTATATGACAGAAGTCTGGGTATAACGAGCATGATCAAAGCTGGTGTCATCAATAAATAGTCAGGTATGTAAAAAGAAAGGAAGAAAGAAAAAAAAAAAAAAAAAAAAAAGACGATTATGTTGTTATTTCCACCTCCGCAGGGTTTTCCTAGATAACTATTTATAAACAACTGATTCCCGTCTTGTGTAAGCG
Organism: Anodontia alba; assembly: GCA_964016985.1. Classification (NCBI taxonomy): domain Eukaryota; kingdom Metazoa; phylum Mollusca; class Bivalvia; order Lucinida; family Lucinidae; genus Anodontia; species Anodontia alba. The sequence goes on along the minus strand of OZ024826.1, from coordinate 62,897,940 downwards.
CAAAGACGGCGGGAAACAGGAGAGACGGAACAAAACGACTTTCATGGACCCAATTAGGTCTAATAAAAAAGGCCTGCACCACGGGTGGTTTTGCAGTTTTCAATGTTTCAAGATTTGACCAGACCGCTTAAATTTTAAGCACTGACCAATCTTGTCTAGCGCAAGTGGTGTATTACTTATTTTTACCGTAAAATCTACCTTGAATTATACTCGCGTGTTACGGCCGTCAACAAAAAAAAAAAAAAAAAGCAAACAATAATACCCAGATCAGACGCCGTTGTATGCAACATCTGATCAGGACATACACGGTTTGGGAATTAATTTATCAAATCTGGGACTAACAAACCGTGTTGATCAAAACAAAAAAGAAGAAGAAGAAAACGGGTGCGTTCAAGCGGTGCATTCTTTTATCACTCGCCGACTGCACCTGATGTTTTGCAGTCTCAGTGTATTCACATGTGTCACACAAACAGATTAATTATCAGACTACCGTTACTGATGATTCGTGTTAATCGCTTGTTTACCGCACAAAGGACAGTGAAGTGTTGATTTTTTGACAATGTTTGGATAATGACGTAATTAATTTGTGCTGCGGTAGGTTGCCGTTATTCATCTGTCTCTCCAATATACATGTCAAATGAATGTTTTAGCCTTTAACTACCATAATATCGCATTTAAAAGGTGCGCGGACGTTGTCAGTTTGGGAAGACTTGATCGTTTGTGATTTTTTAGACGTCATTGATTTGTGAAAATTGGTTGGTTGGGGAAAAAATGGGGTTCAAGGCACAAACCTGTTGGACCGAATTATTAGCGTTTTGGGGTGTTTGAAATCGGTCCAGAATTCTTAATTTCGGTCCAGACCTGCTATTTTTCCGGTTTTCCGGAGCCCTGCCTTGAAACAATATGTGCTTTACCACCTCATAGTGTAACTGTCCACCAAGTTTCAACCTTATTCTATGAAAACTGTAGGAGTAGTTATCTGGAAACAAAAACATGCCTGAAAAATCTTTAATAAATATTGATAGCTCTATCTTTGGTGCATTTTAACCCTTAGGCTGCTAATCACGACTATTGTCGCGCTGGAGGGGTCTGCCAACTCTAAAGCCTGTCAAACTTACTATATACCACATGCAACCATTCAGAACAAGTGTTCTCATACAGGAGTGAACCTACTTTAATACAAACACGCCACTTTTCATTAGATAGTCAGGTGCTGGATTTTACCCCCACTAAAAAAGACCGAGAATACCAAATATCAAGCTGCAATTAATTTCAGCACTCACTTCAACACATTGATCACGATTTTCTGGAAAAAAAGCCCAAAACACCTGAATCATTTCCAGTGAGGAAGAAGTAGGAATAACAGTAGAACCTTTGTATGTCACTTGTTTCATTCGCAATAGTACACAGTAGGCGCTGGTCCCTTGTAACATTTTTTTTTTTTTTTTTTTTTTTTTTTTAAGTGTCTTAAACTGTTCCCGGTTTACACGTGATTGTCACGTGACTTTCTAGTCACATGACCATCCTTTCTCCGGTAAAATGGCCACCTACGATCGGCAAATTGTATGTGAAAATTCCATGTAATTCGAGGCAAAATTAAGGGAGTAATGACTTCTCGAGTAGAGGTACCCCCTCTTACAGGCTTGATTCATTTTTTTTCTAGCAGCCTAAGGGTTAACCTCCAATCAATATGCACTGTACCACCCTATGGTCTAACTGTCCACCAGTTTCAACTCTATCTTATATGTAAGATTCAGGAAAACCTGATAAAAACTGAAGGAGTTATGCAGATAACAAGGTCGAAAATAGGCATTTTCAGGATTCAAGGGGTTACCATAGCAACCAAAGTTTTCATTGGATTTCCATGAAAAGCTTATGTCATTGATGCCCCACCACAGGCATATTATAGAGAAATGACTGAGATCAGCCTGCAGACTGGAGATATAACTGGTCAAAGGTGTGGATGGATGACAGACTGACAAAGGATGGCCTACTATCCTTTAAGCTTGCTTGGAGCCTTCGGCCCAGGTGAGCAAAAAATGACTTGAATAGCAAGTGGAAGTTCTGTGATGATTTTTTAGGAGTATATGACAACCATTTATTCAGTACAAAGCCATCTAATGCATGTACTTGAAGAAAAAGGGTTTTACAGCCCAGTTAACCTATTAAGGTCATGTCAAGCCTGGTCAGTTTACCTAACAACACTTTTCCTGGGCAGGCTTAGTCCCCTAAGCGGTTAACCAGTACTTGTGCACATTCTTTTGCCAGAAAATGACAACTGCCGTTCTTGAATCAGTGGAAGGGAGAGCATGATCGTAGAAACTACTTCATGATCAATCTCCCCATAAGAATGTTGCCCGACCCAACGAGGGTCGACCCCACAACCTCCTGATCACCAGCTGGATGGGCATTCGACTGAGCCATCCAGGCCGGCTTCTATCTTCTTACAAGATCACTTCTACATTTTGACTTCAGTCACTATGAAAATATTGTGTTCTGAAGTTGCTATGCCCATGGACACAAATTTGGTAACACAGGCCAAAATGTGTCAATAAAAAACGTTAAACTATAATACCCGGCCATTATTATGTCACAGGTAGATAACTCTGTCAAACATTGCAAAATTTTCATAATAGCAATCCCAAACCAGATCTCTTTAATATCAATGCATGTAACAAGTTTGGTTAAAATCCTTTGACATTTACAACAGTTATCGTCCAGAAATTAAAATTGATTGTGTTGGGGTTTAACGACACATCAACCCTTGAGGGTCATTTTGTGTCGTCTCCCAGAGAAAGGGAGAAAAGAGATAGAAGAGAGAGTAGAGGAGATGAAAGAGAGGGACAGGGAAGAAAGAGGAACAGGAATGAAAGTGAAGAAACAGAAGAAATAAAAACATTCCCCCTCTACCCTTACCCACTACAAGGATAGCAGGCCTTGCCCAACTGTAAGCCAATATCAGTTGGACGCCCCAGTGATGTAAGATACACAGCACCTTCGCACCACCCGACCACCCCCTCCAGAAATTAAAATATGGGCATGTCTCGGGCAGATAATTCCATCAAAATTAGACGAAATTTGCCCATTAGCAATCCCAAACCAGACCTCTATATTATCAAAGCACATACCAAGTTTGGTGAAAATGGATGGACGTACGACTGACGTATGTCCACTGTGCGACCATAATACCCCGCCTCTATCATGTGGTGGGATATAAAAATGAAAAATTTGGGCTATTCCAACCCTATTTTACTACCTACAACACCTGGTAATCTTGATTATCATAAGAGAGTTATAGCTAAAAATCAAGTTGAGAAAATTCTTAAATTTTACAGGGCTGATTTCAGCTGAAGCTACTCATTTGATACCTACACCAACTTTGTGGTAGCTGGATGGGTGAGGGGATAAATATCTGATTCCCTTTTCAGTAAACAGATTACTATTAATTGAATACTAACTTAGGAGTGACAATATGATAGAATAAAACTCACTTTCTAGGTAAGTTCTAACAGCTTCAAATCTTTGTTGTATTGTATCCACGCTAGTATCTGATGGTATGAAGTGATCATCACTGCAAGTAGAACAATCATCATTTAAATAGAGGATCTTACAGGAGTTGTCATTTCATATGATATTACCAGGAGTGTAAGATTCTCTTTATCATATGACTTTTAACCCTTCTCTTGCTGAACACATCATGCCCTGTCTTAGCAAACAGTGGAGATCCAGATCAGTTGGCTTCTCAAGAAGCCAACTGATCTGGATCTGCACTGTTTGTCATTAAGTATGTGAATTTTTATCAACAATCTGGATCAAGTAATCTGATTGGCTGGAAATTAGAAGTAGGCGTGGCATCTTAATTTATTCAGCATGACAAGGGTTAAACTGTATTTTATAGCAGTAGGTTGAACTGTTTTTCAACACAAAACACAACACTGTCTCTGACAGCATGTTGATGTTACATGACAGTAAACCAAGTGTTATGTAATGTGGGTTCATATCATTTTTATTATGACATGATGTTATCCACGGAATAATTGTGACATTATATGTTAATTAAGAAATAATTCTTCTCTACTGTGAATTATCGCAAATAAAGCATGGTGTAGGAGGGAAGATTGCGAAGTATTAATTCATGACAGCAAAGCCAGAGTGAATTCATACTCCCATCTACCCAACAAAATCATGCATTAGCAAAATAATTCACAGTAGAGAAAAATTATTTCGATTATAATATGATACAGAACGGAAAATCAATATGTTGCAACATTTTCAAAGGAACTCTTTTGCAGTACACATCGCAAGAAGTAAATATTTACATGTGACGTCATCAAATGGGCCTCTTTGCATGCACTATGTTGAGGATCTGAACTATTATAGTTTGATTATGGTGATGTTTCCATTAGGCTCAATGGGAAAACATTAACGTCATGTTAGAATATGTATTACTACATAGAGATCTGTGTCACAATGTATTAACAGCACTGTTTTCACACAGAGAGAAAACCAGATTTTAATCAGGTCATCACACATTGTAATAAACCTGTTTCACTGCTTTAAATAATCACATTTTAGACCCATGGCTTATTCTGACATCACCTGCATAGACATCAATGATAACTAAATAATAATGATTTATGACATTACATCACTGCCCTGGAAGCAGCATTATCAAAGACAAAGTAGTAGTTGCGGTCATGGTACCTAAGCCATAATCCAAACTCATAAATCCGTAAACGAAAGATGAATCAGAATGTTCAGACCAACAGACATGGACCCCAGAATAAAGAGTGTAATCAGGCTTCCGCAGATAGTAAGCATTACTTGGTAAGCAAGCTTCGCCCACAGATTATGTCACTTTTCCACAAATTTTCAGCCATAAAAAAAAAACAAAAAAACAAAAACAGAAGCATCCATCATACCCATCAAAAAACACATAAAAAAAAAAAAGAACTAGAAATGTGTCAATATGACATGGATGCCCCCGCCCAGCGCCATAATCATCCACCTGCAGGCATTTTGCAAAAAATGAAGTTGAAAAAAGGCCATAACTCTAAAAATAATTGATAGATTTTACCCTAAATGGAACTTGACCTATATTTTATGATTATATACCTTGTATAAAATATGAATCCAATACACAAAACTTTTTTTAAAATAAGCCTGTGACCTTGACCCTTAGGTCATGGACATGGGCCGGGTATCATTGAATAGAACTCTGAACCTGTATCTATCATCATACCAAATATGAACCAAATCCATCAAATGGTTCGGAAAATATGAGCTTTTAAAATGTTTACAATCAAAATCTCTAAGTCTATGACCTTGACCTTGAGGTCATAGGCATGGACACGGGTATTGCTGAATAAAACCTTTGTCCTGTATCTATCACCAAACAAAATATGAAGTAAATCCATTGAATTGTTTGGAAAATATGACCTCTTGAAAACTTTAACATCTAAGTCTGTGACCCTGACCTTGAGGTCAGGGTCTGGGGTATGCCTGAATAAAACTTTGGACCTGTAACTATCATTCTACCAAATATGAAGCAAATCCATTATATGGTTTGGAAAATATGAGCTCTAAACATACTTTAAATTTAAAATTTCTATGTGTGTGACCTTGACCTTGAGGCATGGGTGGGTGTATTACTGATATCACTTTGAACCTGAATCTATCGTCGTATCAAATATAAACCCAATCCATCATATGAACTCATTCATAAATATAAAAACATTAGCGTTAAAAATTTCTAAGTCTGTGACCTTGACCTTGAAGTCATAAGCATAAGTATTGTCAAATAAACCTTTGGACCTGTATCTATCATCATAGCATATATAAAGCAAATCCATCATAAGGTCTGGAAAATATGAGCTCTTTAAAAACTTTAATATTAAAAATTTCCAAGTCTGTGACCTTGACCTTGAGGTCATAGCCATCGACGAGTGTATTGCTGAATATCACTTTGGAGCCTGTATCTATCATCATAACAAATATGAACCAAATACATGTAAATCATTAAAGGTTCAGGTTCTACCTGGTATAAATCCTTAACCAGAGTCTTTAACATTAAAAATTTCTAAGTCCATGACCTTGACCTTTAGATCATGGGCATGGGTGGGGGTATTGCTGAATAAAACTTTGGACCTATATCCATCATCAAACCAAATATGAACCAAATGTATCAGATGGCTTGGAAAATATGAGCTGTTAAAAGTTCAAGTTCTACCTGGTACAAATACCTTAACCTGAGTCTAACAGGATCACATACATAAGTATGGAAGTACGTACAGACATTCGTACAGACGGACGTACATTCGTACGCATGTACCCTTATACGGAAAACCTAAAACTATATACCCCGGCATCATCCGATGCGGGGGCATAAAAAAAGATGCACCAGTTGCATTGTCTTTGCTTTTTATGCCTTGTTGGTGCAAAATTAAGTTTTCCCACTGACTGTTCCAGGGCAGTTCCTTTCTTGCAGTTCTTCTTTGTACCTCAGTGGCTTTATATGTGGCGTTTGTTTTGTCATTATTTGTTTCTAATTTCTCCCTTACTATTACATAATATCTTCACTCATATTTTTATATAATAGTAATGATCTAACCTAGTTTTCCATATATTATAATTAATACTTGCAGGATTCCTCAGAAGGAGTTGAAATCTTTGCCCTTTTGCAGAGTCTCTCGGAAGGTGTTGAAAACCCGAACCGGGTTTTCAACACCTTCCGAGAGACTCTGCAAATGTTGATGCATAGAAAACCATGTTTGATCCCTATAATGTTACCACAAGAAATTGCCAATAAGCAGTGCTTATCTTATTAGATCACCCTACCCCAACCCTTCCCCTCTCACTAGAATCAAAACACAATGGATGGAAGGACATACGGAAGTGAAAACAGTATCAACCCTCCTACCCAAAATAATTCAGTTTGCTGGGTGTATAAAAATAGCCATCAGAGGAGATGGCAAATCCCCCTACCAAACCGCCATTTCTAAATTTAGTGTATATCAATTGATATCATTGAAATATTGAAACAGGGCAAAGTAAAAAGATGCAAAGATAGTATGAAATGTGACCAAAATAATAAGTGAAAACAATAATAGGTGTACCCTATCGGTTGGGGATAATAAACTACAGATTCCTTTCTTTCAAATAAGCAAAAACTGTTATGATGGTTATAGTTTTTTCATCTCAATATTTGGATATTCAGGTGGATCAAAAAAGTGAATTAATGCAGGTGGTTCTTTTGAGTTTAAATTACAACCTACTTACAGAATAAATTGATACTGACTTGTGTTGGGGCCCACTAAATAACATACTATGACAACAGCAAAGGCCCTGGGGTATCCAATGTTTGATTTCACTGTTTAACTTCCAGTTAAATTCTATGTGGTCAGAAAGGTGCTCTATACATCCATATTCAAAATACATATATTTACTGACTGTAAAGTCAATGATGCACCATTGTAAAAATCCCCATGCTTTGTTTCATCAGATCCCGCAACTAGCACCCTAGTGATCATGGTTAGAAACTAATGCATGCTGCATTAATTTCTACCACATGATAAATAAAAACAGCAAATTACTTTGAATTCTATACAACAGTATAGCAGAAGACAGAGCAACAGTGAACAAGTGCTGTCGCAGGACAGTATAGCTTGCATGAGTTGTGCCTTGTCTAGCTATGATATGGCTTAGTGGACAGAACCCTTCAGATGACCCTGAGGTATGGTGTACATAATTTAAGGTTATGCTATGATATGATTATGTTTCAAATATGGAAGGGTTCCGTCCAGTGTTGCTGAGATATAAAAGTTTAAAAAACCTTGTCGTAAAACTTTATTAAAGTGTGACCTAATTTTTTACCTCAAAGACCCGCTCCAGCGTCAAGCTCTTGGGTATGTTGTTAGGGAAACTAAAGTTATGCTTGGATGTGATTATGTTCCAAATATGGAAGGGTTCTGTCCAGTGACTGCTGAGATGAATGTTTAAAAAAACTTTGTCATAAACTTTATGAGTGTGACCTAATTTTTTATCCCTAAGACCCTCTCCAGAGTCTGACCCAGACAGACAACAATAGCACCCTGTATTTTTGTATAGGGGAGCTAAAATTCTCGGCAATATTATATAACTCTGGAAAGTTATTTTTGCAAAATAATTGCTAGAAGTTATCCTGGACTGTTAATGTAAGTCTGTACTTCTCCCTGACACAGAAAATCCCCTTTCTTAGTGTTGTTAAAAAAGCTGAAGTGCAGCTTCTAAATAATACAAAAGAATACTTACAAGGATTTCAGAATTGTTATCAAGCTCATGCCATCCCTAATGTCATTGAAAGTTTCTATTTTTTTGTCTGACAGAGCATCAAGCTGAAACAAAAACATAAAACTGAGACATACCATATTTACCCTAAGTATCTGTACAAACAGGCCTCAACAAGCAAAGCAGACCCAGAAGTCAGGCTCTATTACTTTTTCTCACTCATCCAGCAGATTTCAGACAAATCAGCAGCTATTAAATTGGGCTTGTTAAAATTTCAGATGTAAAAGCTCATACAAAAATGAGCCCAACGTAAGAAAAAAATGAGGCTATACATGTTGTGAAGACTCAGACCTGCATGTGTATCCATCCAGTCTAGTCAGTTTTTGATGGCCACCTGAGAAGCCATGCATATTTGGCTAAACACAAAGCATGCTGCAAAGACCAGTTTGAGATGCCGATCTGAGTCTTCGCTCAGTTCACCTAACAAGTCAAAAGTCAAGCTGCAAATTGTGTCACTATCTACAGTAGAAGCTCAGTGATTCAAATGTCTATTTTTCGAAACTATTCGATTTTTCGAAGGTTGCTCACCGTCCCAACATTTAAGGCTATTATTTATTGTAAAAATCTCGAATTTGATTATTAAAAAAAATTCAGTTTTTCTAATAAAACTGTCAGTCCCGATCAAAGAAAACACCTATTAAATCCCTCCCCTAAATTCGACGTCAAAGTCTGCACATCAAGGTCATGCATGATGATCTTGTTTTCTCTGTGTGGCGCAGGTGTGACGACATCAACTGCTACACACCGGAGTGACAGCAGGCAAATCAATTTTGTGTACGAGGGTCGTGCAAATAGTTCTGTCACTAATAGGCTTACTTAGTTTTATCGCAGGTATATTTTAAAATCCTTCAATGCACTTGAATGGTGTGTTGAATAGCTAATGATACCCGTTTATTTCGTGCAAATTGCTTTCCATCTGACCGAGTTATTTCAAATTGAAATAGATGCAGTCATATACACTGACCAATTTACTTGTTACATTGAAACATGGACCAGAAGACTGAAATTCGTAGCTATATTAAATGCCACATTAGGCTTAATATAGATTCAAAGCAGATATTTAATGAATTGTGTGGTATATATGGACCTCAGACCATTTCAATGTGCACAGTTTTTAGGTGGGTTAAAGCTTTTAAAGCTGGGAAATTTTCTGTTGAAGATGATACCCATCCTGGAAGGCCTAAAACCTCTGTTACCAAGGCTAACATCGCTGCTGTAAAGATTGTGGTTGAACAGGATGCGTGATTGTCTGTCAAAGATATAGCTAGTTTGTATTGGCATATCAGAAGGCAGTGTGCAAACAATTCTGAAAAAGCGTTTGGACCTGAGAAAAGGTTTGCGCTTGGTGGGTACCTCATTTGCTCACTGAGGAGCAAAAGACACAACGCCTTAAATGTGCCCGGGAACTTTTGAAAACATACAAAGGCTGTAATAGTCGGGTTATTTCTAACTTGCTAACAGGTGATGAAACCTGAGTGCACATGCTTGAGCCACAAAGAAGGGCTGATAATAAGCAATGGAAACGAAAAGATCAAAAACGCCCATGTATTGCCAAGAGAACCATAAGTTCGAAAAAGATGTACGCAATTTTCTTTAATTCAAGTGGGCCAGTCGTTCAAGTGCCTTGTCCATCTGGTCATACAGTCACTGGCCAATTCTACAAGAATTCTGTACTGAAGAAAGTGAAAGAGTTTTACATTAAGAAACGACCAAGCAAAGGATGGTCAGGAGTCCACCTTTTACATGACAACGCCTCCTCTCATAAGTGTGATATTGTTAAAGTTTTTTTGGCTTCTGAATAGGTGAAAGTTTTAAACCATCCACCTTATTCACCTGACCTGAGTCCCTGTGACTTCTTTTTATTTCCAAGGCTTAAGAAAATGCTTTCTGGAAATAAGTATACGTCTAGAAGTTCTCTTGGCAGCGCTATTTATCAGTGTCCCTAACAGATACCAAAAGAAGACTATTTATCTGCTTTTCGCGACTGGGTAAAAAGGTTACAAAAATGTGTTTCAGTAAAGGGGGGATACTTTGAAGGTTTGTAATAAAAATATGTTTGATAAAAGGTAGCACTGAAGTAATCCGAACCCAGTGACAAAACTTTTTGCAGGACCCTCGTAAACAAGTAATTGATACCAGAATGTTTGCTTGAACAGGTGACCATCCCATTTGAGGAAATGGTGTCTTTCATACAGGTTATTGATAATGATACTCTTGTTTAATGTGTTCAAGTGACAGATATCAAAAGCAATATAAAGTTACATGTAAGTGGAAGATTTACATGAACCTGTAAATACGTTTGACCTGTATTCAGTCTGTAGCGATTATGCCAAAAATAATGATTCTGAAAACGGAAAATAGACCGTCTTTCTGCAAAATTAAAAAACTGTGGAGAGTGAACGTAGAAATAGGAAAATGTGACACACAATTGACTAAAATGTGTGATTGTATAGATCTGTAGCAGCCTGTTCTATAGCAGTTTGTTAGAGATCCTCGCCAACTGTATACGTTAGTCATTTTTGCGCCAAATTTGTATTGGTAAATTAATTCACCAGGAAAAATAAAAATTACTTGTTTTACATTTAATTTTCGTTTTCACTGTTGCTGACAGGTATAAAAAAATAAGAGCTGCTGCATGGCAGCATAGCCTTGTCTACCTATTTTTCACATTAACACGTCAAAAGGTGTATTTAGTATTTTTATATGATTCTATTCCAAATACAATAAGTTTTGTGAGTCTGAATATAAATCACACATTCCTCTACAAATTTTAATGCAAGTTAAATGGACACTAACCTAGATAATTATATTTTGAGGTTTATTATCGCATCACATGGAACTAATGTTCCTGGTATGAAATTTCTCCAACAAATAGTCTTCCAATTTATTAGGCAAAAACACTGAATGATGAAATATAGGTCACACTGAGTCACAATGACGTAGATATATTTTCATGTCAATCAATGAGTCACATGGAAGTTATAATCTAGGAATGATATTTTTCTATCAAATAGTCTTTGAGATATAAGGTAAAATCACTGGACTCTGAAATGTAGGTCACAATGACCTACATATATTTTTAGGTTACCCTTAGTCTCACATGGAACTAATCTGCATGGTATGATATTTCTCCATCAAATAGTCTTCAAAATCCTTAAGTCACTGGACCATGAAATATAGGTCACACTGACATGCATAAATTTTGAGGTCAGCCTTCATGTCACATGGAACTAATATTCAAGGGTATGACATTTCTCTTGTCAAACAGTCATCAAATATAAGATATAATCACTGAACCATGAAATATGGGTCACATTGACCTAAATATATATTGAGGTCACTCTTCGTGTCACATGGAACTAATATCTAAGGTATGACATTTCTCTATCAAATAGTCTTTGAGCTACATTGTACAGTACAGTCAGCGAGACATTCCTATTTGTCTCATTTCGGGGTGACAATCTCTCCCGGTGACTGTCCCTGATGTCTCGCTCAACAGTTTCCCTGCCCCAATGACAAATATTCAGACAGCGATACAGGTAGAACAGCGATACAGGTGTCCCGATAACGCGGCGGTACACAGCGCGACCCAGCATGACATTTTATTGCATGATTTTGTAATCAATATTGTCGATTTCCATTCCCCTGGACAAAAATACTTTGCTCATGCCAGTTTGATTAAAAAAAAAAAAAATCCGGGTCTTCCCAGTATCTTTAAAACGTTAAGATAATATAGAAATAATAAAAATGTTTTTGTCCTTTTATAATTTCCTTCAACATGTTGCATTATACAAATCATTGTTCTTATTCATGTATGATATGAGAATAAGGGTACAAAATATACGTGTACTTGAAAACGGGATTTGTGTTGCGAAGAAAATTTGGTCATTTGGTACATATACATGTACGACCATATAAAATATATGTGGTAAAATGTACAATTTTCAGATTCAAAAGATGCCTTTTGTCCAGTGAAAAAGCACCTTGCTCATGATCAAGCAGCTCCCCGCCAGGCATCATTTTGTGTCCTCTTAATCGCAATGAAGCATTTAAGTTGTTCATAGAAGGCGACTGTAAACAAAATTATTATTATTTTTATTATTATTATTATTATTATCTCTCTCTCTCACGACGATAACCAAACAAAAATTGTTACAACTACGAATACAATATATACACACAGTACCCTCTAAACTAGTGCTGGCAGCAGCAGGATCAGACTGCAAAAATGTACACACTTACATAAATAGTTCTGCTTCCGACGACCAACTCTGCGACTGATTTTTTTTTGTTTCAGCCACGAGTATCAAAGGGTATATCCGAACAACAGCTGGTAGCCCCAATGCACAAGGCCGGCGTCGTATTTGGACCAAAGCCTCGGATGATTTCTAATCACCCAGTTTTAGTTTTGGGTTAGGGGTGGTGGTCGCCTGAGTCTTCCTATATTCGTTTTCATGTGACAAGCACTTTTATCCAGGCTGGCCCATTTTTCCCATGTCACTTTTCACATGCTGCTGCTGCCAAGAATATAGTTTGAACCCCTGAAGCACTGCTGAAAATTCTAGAGGAGATGCCGATCTAATTGTTTTAGTATCTTAAGTGAAAATAAGGCTGAACATTTCATGTGAATCATCAGCTCAGCAGACGATTCACATGTAATGTCACACTTAATTTACACTGGAAAATAAGAAAAAAAAAATGAAAATGCCATCTGCTGAATATGCTAAGTGCTTCGAGGGTTAAAGTATGGATACATTTCATTTGATAAGGGAGACAGAAACGGACACGCTGGAATGTATCTACACTGCTCGGATCGAGGCCTGGATGGTTGATGATTGGACCAGGACTAGGACTGTCCATTTAAATCACCACTTAATGATGACGGTGACTTGGTGTCTTATGTCTCTTTCAACAACAAAAAAAAAAGTCATATCGAGACGATAGAATGCGGTGTCTCATCAAGGTATTTATTGTTTGCAAAAACAGTTTAGCAAGTTTTCTCTAGGAATATCTAAATCTCATAGCCGGATGTACTTAAAATGGACGAACCAGAATCTTACAAGTTTTGCAAACTCTCCCTCTCTCTTTCTCTCTCTTTCTCTTTGGAATGCTCTTTCTTTTTGCCCTCATGCAAATATAACATGTCTCCTTTCGAGCTAGAAGTTGTTTGCACCGACTTTATTGGCAAAAATGATATCACACCGGTGGGAATCAAAATCGAACGCAAGACCTGATCGCGGATTCAATCCCCACAGATTGTTGTGATTAATCATGAAACACATGTATTTGCTACCGTGATTCGCTCTTTCCACTGCATCAAGATTGGCAGTTACAAGTTTCTGGCGGAAGGGTGTTCGGTGTACTGGTTAACTGCTTATTGTATAAGCATGCCCCTTCTTTATTGGTGCGATTCATAAAAAATGCTGTTCCCAATCCCATTTCCCATGGGCCCGACTCATAAAGCAATTGCAGTTAACTCCCTTTTAATAGCCAATTACAGTTAGCTCCCTTAAAAGAGTAAAACCTGCAGTGTGAGGACCTTACCCCGCATTTATCAGGGTACAAATGAATATTATGTTATGTTATTCTCTTATAGTATATACATTAATAACATTATCTTTATTGGCATCATATGATTGGCATACACAACAATCTTCAGAACTTTCGTTTCCATGTAAAGTGTTCTGTTTTTTGTGTCTTCAACATCCGATATGCAAAACCAACAGCATAATTTATTTAACAAGTAAAAGAGACACATGTATAAACCTAGCATCGGCGGGAAAGCGTCTTCAAAATGATATTTGCCCATAATATTGTCACATGCCCTCATGGAATAGGCAGTCTTCCTGGGTAGTAACCAATACTAAATTACGAGGATAAAGTAAAGTGTCTTGCTCAAGGACACAACACTTGGTGCTCGCGGGTATCAAACACGCAAATTCTGGATTACCACTATCTGGGCTAATTCAGCAGACGACAAATTCGTTATTTTTTTATAACCAAGAAAACAGAATTTGACATTTCATGCAATGGAGACAATTTGCATGAAATGCAAATTCTGTTTTCTTGGAAGAATGAGAAAAATATTTCAAAATGTCGTCTGTTGAAAATTTTACCCAGAGTGCTAAGCGTTATGGTTTGCACAAACAAATCACGCATGAGTCTGTGCATGGCAAAACCTACAATAAAACTTGTACGAAGAGACGGATCAGCCTGCACACTCTGAGCCTGCACATCAGTAGTCTGACATAAATTTGATTTGAACTGGAGTTAAACGGCCCAGTCAACACTATTTCGGTCTTGTCGAGCCCGCATACTTTTCCGGGGTGGGCTTATTCATAAGCTAATAATCATTTCAGCAGAAACTGATAACTGCTCTTCTTTTCTTTCATATACTTTGACGATACAGCCCACTTTTGGAGTTATGGCCCTTTGAACACCGAAAATATTTTAGTGATTTCTGTAATATATGTCCGCTCTGTAACTTGAAAACTATTTGAGATATTTTCTTCAAACTTTATTAATTTATTAACAGAGTTATGGCACTTGCTTGATGTAAGTGCAGTGGCGGAGCATGGTGAAATGTCTGCAGCCCTTTTATTAGATATTTAACAGTATGAAATATTGGTAAATGGTGCCTCAGTGGTGTAGTGGTAAAGCTGCTCGCCTTGTCACCCAGGGGTCATGGGCTCGATCCCTGGCTTCTCAAGCCTTTCATATGAGACTTTAAACCAAGGTCCACATCTCCGTATGACCTAGCTGTTAGTGGGACGTAAAAAACTCACTCACTCATTTGAATTGCCATTAGCCTCTATTGCCTCTTGTGTGCGTAAAGTGTGTTTTGTGTGACAGACACCCAGCCTTTTTAATTCAATGCCTCATTGATAGCAGAAGCGCCCCTTTAAGTAAATTTATATTGACACGTGCAGTTGATGCACGGGAGTGAGAATTTCCCGGTCTTTTACCACAGTACGTCATTTATACTGAGCGTGTGCGGTTGCATGGGAGAAGACAGTTACGGGAATACTGAATATAAATACGTAATTCGTCAATTGGGGGCAGATGTTTGATTCTCTTTGTGATTTTTGTGTGTTTGTTTTTTATTCTATGGCACATTAAGTAAAAATGACCATGCAAGGACCGCCTCAGTATAGCCAGGGTTCGCGTTACCGATCGCCATTGTCGCCATTTGCGCAGAAAAATAAAATTTGGCACAAAAAATCATAAATTGGCGAAAACAAGTGGCGAAAAAAATATCGCCTGAATTACCCGCTACTGAGCCATATAATTGTCGCGCGTGTCTATCGCACCTTCCTTGATTCTATAATTTGCCAATTAACAACTCAATTATCAATCAGAAAACGGTAGCTGATCAAATTAACCTGAATTTGATGAAAGCGATATAAGGTCACGTGCCGTGATGCACAGTTTGACAGTAGCACCGCCCACTTTCCACGCCTTTCGTCCTCAATATTCATGACGCTCTGCCGAAACTACCAATCAGGAATTAATGTCAGAGTCGCATCGCCTACGTCACGGAAATTTACCCAGAACGTAATCACGTGGAACCCTATGTCAAACACAAAAGATGGAAAACAAATTGATTACACAAGAAATAATTATTGTCATTAATCGGTTCGGCTTATTAAAGCGATAAGTACACTTTGACAGTGCCGACTTTAATTAAGCATGTTTTGGTACCTTCTTTTGAGCCTTAATTTTATTTGGCGATCAACGAACATCGTCCTGAAAAAAAAACAAAAAAAACACGAATAATGCCTCGGAGGCCGACACATTAGTCCTCGATGGTCCGGATCACGCATTCGATCCCCACAGATTGTAGCGATTTATCATGAAACACATGTATTTGCTACGGTCATTCGCTCCTTCCACTGCTTCAAGATTGGCAGTTACAAGTTTCTTGCGGAAGGGTGTTCAATGTACTAGTTAACTGCTTATTGTATAAGTATGCCCCCTCTTTTTTATTGGCGCGATTTATAAAAAAAATGCTGTTCCCCATTCCAGTTCGCATAGACCCGACTCGTAAAGCAATTGCAGTAAACTCCCTTTTAAGTCAGTTGCAGTTAGCTCCCTTTAAACAGTAAAACCTGCTGTGTAAGAAACTTACTCCGCATTTATCAGGGTACAAATGAATATTGTTACGTTATTCTCTTACAGTATAATACATTAATAGCAACCAACCAACGAGTTGTTGCCGCGAAGCGGCAACAACGAGAGTTGGTTGCTTTATGGTAGTATTCTGTTCTATTCAAAAATTGCTATACTAAGACTGATTTTTTTGTGTAACCGGAAATTGTGAATATGAAACTTTAAATACGTCACTTCCGTTTTCAGCGTTTGTTTACAATCACCCGGTGACAGCAACTGTTAAACTTAACAGATATCACGTTTCCATGCTAAAAACAAATAAAAATCCGGCATAGGCGAGATTTTAAGGTAAGAATAAAACACACAATAGTTTTGTCAGTATTTTCGGTGGTATTCCAGAAGAACGTATACCTTGCGCGCGCATAACGTGACATCCGGTTGAAACGAAAGTAGAAAAAGCTCCACTGATATCTGCGCATTATCGCATATCTAGAGTGAAAATAATAGACTTTCCAAACAGTTCTTAACGGTAATTTGAGGGGGATTTGGGCTTTACAACCCTTTGAAGAATATTTCACTTAAATCGAGCTGATCGTTCATCAAAAGTGGGCGAAAACCGGAGAACCTACAGGAAAAAAACAAAACAGCTGACCATCCATAATCAGAACTTGGCTTTCCCACATATGACCCAAGGGAGGCTCGAACCGCAGTGGTGAGAAACCTAATGGATTAAGAGTCGGTTCTCTTATCCACTAGGCTATGGGGGCCCGCAGGGGGGAGGGTGGTTAGGGGGCATTCCAGCTGTCAGATTCAACATTATCTCAGTAGACCTTGATCTTATTCAATCCAAGTACTTTTTCTGGCAAAAGAATGTACACAATACTGGTTAACCACTTAGAGTAAGTCTGCCCAGTAAACATGTGGTTAGGTAAACTGACCGCTCTCGACATGACCCCATTGGGTTGACTTGGCCGTAAAACCTCAACACAAACAAACCAAGTACTTTTAACTAACACACACATTTATTTTTTTTTTTTTAAACAATCATCACTTAACATGACTTTCCACAATAATGTTTCAGGCCATACTTATAAATATGTTGATAATCTAGCTTAAACTCCAGACCTTCCATACCCTACATCATTGACTAAATCACTGAATGATACTCCAAATATTAAGCATTTTTTGACAAATTTTGATTTTTATGCTTAAAATTGTAAGTGAAAACTGATTTTCTTCAAAATCAGCTGTAATGTTAGTCATTTCTTATTAATTTTAATGTGGCATAAACTTAAGAAAGATTTGTTTTCATATTATTCTAAGAAGGTGAACGGAATTATGAGAACATGCCATAGGTCTGGGTTTACTCTGTTGCTGACCAATATTCCGGTATACTCTCCATGTGACAGACCACTATACTCAAGGTTACTGACTGATATGCCAGCAGGGATCAATTTTAGCACTTGCTAACTTGCTAAATGCTGGTTAATTTGATCAAAAAGCAAGCTGCAATTTCCATCACTTGCTAACTCTAGCAAGTTGGAAAATTTTTCTTTAATTGGCTGAACCTGAGGCATTGTTGCAGAAGTTTTGCAATTTCTTTTCCAAAGGCAATAACAATATTTTTCTTACTTTTCCCCTAAAGCAGGTTTTGACATTACATGCAAACTGTCTAAACCTGTTTTCTGGGAAAATAAGAAAAATATTTTAAAAAGTCTGCTGTAATTTTACCCAGAGTGCTAAGATTTAAAGCCACATTTAACAGTATTTACAAGTGTGAAAAAGCAAGTTGGGACAAATAAATATCATTTGATTTCTGTTACATTACAGTATTTACCCATAGTATTCAGACACCTCAACTCCTTACCATACTTAACTAAAATTTGAACAAGTACAACTTACTACCCAATGTTGTATGGCTGCTACGATACAGTCAGCTCACGATACGATATGTATCGCGATACTTGCCTAAAGATTCGATACATATCACGATACTACTTTCATGCATAAGTCCAGGAGGTCGCGGGTTCAACCCCCGCCGAGGTCGGCAATATTCTTTCGTGGAGATTGATCATGAAATATTTTCTACGGTCATTCTCTCCTTTCCGCTGATTCAAGAAGGGCAGTTGTCAGTTTCTGGCGAAAGAATGTGCACAATACTGGTTAACCGCTTAGAGGACTAAGCCTGCCCAGTTAACGTGTGATTAGGTAAACTGACCGCGCTCAACATGACCCCATTGGGTTGACTGGGCCGTAAAACCTCAACACAAACAAAATTCATGCATAAGTAGGAGGTTGAAAGTTTTGATACTCTTGGAAAACAGGTTCAAAACCATCTCAGAGGTTCATTATTGTGTGAAAATGCCTGTGTAAGATGACCCATTTTGTCATATAAGTGATCAGTGTATTTCAGTAACAGTTTAGATCTTTGTAATTTGTTATAAAAATGGTCTTGAAATATGTTAAAGCTACTATTTTCTTTGGAAATTGTACTTTTAGGCGTATCGTCAGGTATTGCGATACTAGCCCCATGATACAACACTCGTATCGTGAGAAAAATTATCGTGATATGATACAATTTTAATGAATCGTTACGCCTCTACAATGTTGTATCTAATAATTCCTGAATGAGTGGCAAACAGTGTATACCCTGATGAGACACCACATTTTCATCTGGGTCTACACTGTTTGCTCAGGCCTGTCAGGGCAAGGTAAAAGTGCAGTAAAGTATAACATATGGTAAGAGTCATGCTGAGACGACAGGTAAAATTATGACCAAATCTTCAGTGATTACTAATCGATTATCGATCACAATGGCAGGACTGATTATCATGTTAATCATCTTTTCAACTCTGATTAGCCAGCCCTATGCACAGCACATAAATTAGAACAAAATATGTGCAAAGCATTCCAGAATATGTGCACAGCACATACTAGAATATATTGCTCAACACATACCAAAGTATGTGCATAGTACATAACTTATGCAAATAGTACCATATGTGAAAGGTCAGTATAGGTCTGCCGGCATTAGCATTGCAGTACAGTTGATCGTTATCTGGACCTTGCTTATCTCGAATAACCGCTTATCTCGAAGTGAAAATCTTGTCCCTGGCTAAACATGAAAATCTTACAACAGGTTAAAAAATATTGTTGAAAAGAGGAGAAATTGGTCCACAATATCCACAATATTTTCAATATATCTCTAAACTAAAAAAGTCCAGTTACATATAAATTTGCTAAATGTGGTTGTTGGAATTATGTTTTCCTCACTTGTGCAAATCTGATATGTGGAGCTACGGATATCTCAAAGTATTTCAAAGAGTCCCTTGGAATTCGAGATAACGAGAGTCAACTGTACATATAATTAACAACACAGTTTAAGTATCTTAATATGTTAAGCAAAATTTAGCTTCAAGCCACCATGTTTATTATGTTAAAAGGATTCAACTGACATAAGGTGACATTTAATTTATGTGTGGTGATATTTTTCAGGAATTCTATTCGGCCTACAGCGAGCCACTGAAGACCTTCAAGACACTGGAACTGAAAGGGGATATGCCAGAAAAGACCATCACACATAGATCATTGATGACATGCTCAGTTTTGTTCAGGAATGGTAAGCAGAAATATCTTATATGTAAATCCCTTTTCACTTTATGATTTTATAAAATGAACCATGCATCACTTTTTAGACCCTGCCACACGATAATGGCGGGGTTTTATGGTTTCACGTTGGACGTCAGTGTGTCTGTCTGCGCACCCACAAATGGGTAGTTAGATGGCTAAGAATTATGGACAATTGCAATGTATTTCAGTGGGATTTTTTTCCGTCCGCCGGGGGTGGTCGGGTGGTGCGAAGGTGCTGTGTATCTTACATCACCGGGGCGTCCAACTGATATTGGCTTACAGTTGGGCAAGGCCTGCTATCCTTGTAGTGGGTAAGGGTAGAGGGGGAATGTTTTTATTTCTTCTGTTTCTTCACTTTCATTCCTGTTCCTCTTTCTTCCCTGTCCCTCTCTTTCATCTCCTCTACTCTCTCTTCTATCTCTTTTCTCTCTTTCTCTGGGAGACGACACAAAATGACCCTCAAGGGTTGACGTGTCGTTAAACCCCAACATAATCAATCAATTTCCGTCCGCCACATAAATTCAGTCTTTTATGTGGCTTTTTTTACTGTTAGGTGGCCATTTTTTAGCCACATAAGTATGCTAAAATAGTGATGGTAGCCACATAACTATCCATTTGTTAGAACATCCGTCTGTCACACGTCCGTCCGTCCATCCATATTTAGAGTCCAGATGATTTCTTGAGTAAACATCAGTGGATTTTCACAAAACTTGGTATGTGTATTGATATTGTAGAGCTCTGGTTTGGAATTGCTAATGCGCAAATTTCATCAAACTTTGACAGAGTTATCTGCCCGAGACACGCCCATATTTTCGTTTCCTGACAATAACATGTAAATGTCAGGGGATTTAACAAACTTGGTTCATGTATTGATATTAAGGAGCCCTGGTTTGGGATTGCTAATGGACAAATTTTGTCAGTGTTTGACAGTTATCTGCCCGCAGCACGATTATGGTGGGGTATTATAGTTTAACATTATGCATATAATAGTGAAAAACCTGAAGCTTTGCTGTTATATCCCTATAGGTGAATGGATACATCCAAAAGACATCACCCTGCCATTGAAGTGTTTCCTCCCCTTTCAATGGGGGATTACTCTTAAAGGAAAGAAATTGCTTTTACCCACTGGAGCAATTTTTTTTCCTTTAACAGTACACCCCTTCTTTGAAAGGTCTCACCCTATATGAACAATAGACTAATAAAAAAAACATATCCTTTTTAATTGCAGGTTTTCCATCTTCAAAGTGGAGCCCCAGAGGTGTTTTTTCTGCTTTCCAGTACCAGCTGTTAGTCAGTGATAAAACCAGCCTCTCTAGATATGGGAATTGGATTTGTGCACTCTGCACCAACATCTAAAAGACATTTTACATGCGGACCAGGATGAGTTAATCCAATAGCAGTATAAGTATTACTGTATTGATAAAATGAACAGAATTACAAATAACGAGCAGAACTATCGTTGTGCATGTTAATGAACTTGGCTACTACTGGACCGGACCTGATGAGTTCAATCCAAATACAGGGTGCCCACTGGTCAGGGAAATCTTACTTTTTCTTCCAAGGTCAGGGAAAAGTCAGGGAATTTTGCGAAATGATCAGGGCAATTTTAAATACTAAGAAAGTCAGGGAAATTTTTAATTTTGGCCCAAACTTGTTAGGCTGTGGCAGGTATTTTATCCATTTTGAGTGACTGAAAGTCTTGTATTTTTTTTTCCGCTCACTCTGCATTGCTACTAATTAATGCTCATTCTAGAAAATGAATGCCCAAAATTTTGACAATGTTTTATTTTTTTTTACTGAACAATTAGGGCGGTATATTTATATGTGTTAAAATAGAATGAATCATTTATTTTCTGCAAGATGAGAAAAAGCCCATTAAATTTTCAGCATTTGGGTCAGGGAAAAATAGAATTGGGTCAGGGAAAAGTCAGTGAAATGTCGGGGAATTTTAATTCTGACTGGGGGTGGCCACTCTGAAAGAGCTCAATAAGCCATTGGCTTAACTCTGATGCAGGGTTTCAACATATTAATGGACCTCTTCAAAGACATTGTAAATGAACTATCATTGTAAAAACTATATTCACTGAAAAGAGACTGCTAACTTATGACATTCTTTTGTCAAGTGAAAGGACTATTTTTATGAAATCTTTTCATTGCAGAAAGTGTCATTGTTACATGTAATAACTAGGTCTTGAAATTTGCACTTGTCAGCTCATATTTATGAGTGAATGTTCTTTAAGGGCAAGTGAAAAAAAATCAAACGGCTTGCCCAACAGGACAGGTATGTTTTTTCACAGTAAGGGTAAATAGTGAAAAATTTGGATTACCTAGCATAATTACAAAGTTCTAAAAGTCACTCCAAAATGTCACAAAAAGATGTCAAAATCTGCTGACAAGTTAAAATTTCAATTCTGGAAGGTGTCTGTTAGAGTTTACTATTCCGCAGCAAAACAGCAACAGTAAACCCCGCTTCAATACGTGAACTAAATTTCATGACTTTATGGACAGGTTGGTTTTTAGTACCAAATATAAGACTAAGGATGAGTACAGCTTAAGGGCAAGTAACAATTTGAGGCCACTTGCCCTACAGGAGGAGTTAGTTCAAGAAAAAATTTTGAGCCCTGAATAATTTAACACCAGAGAGTCCAGTGATGAAACTTTGTAGAATTGCAGATTTTTTTTTTTTTTTTTTTTTAGCTCACTTGGACTGAAGGCTCATGGGGAGCTTATAGGGCGGTAGTCCATTCTTCATCCATCAGTCATCCGTCAGTATCTTTAATCAGTTATATCTGCAGTCTGAAGGCCAATCTAAATCATTTCTCATCTATAGTATGCCTTTGGTGGAGCTTCACTTTTCATGGTAACCCAATGAAAACCTTGGATGCTATAGCAACCAAAAAGTCCCATACACATATTGTGGTGAAAATGTTGTCCAAGCAGCGTGCAACAGCGACTTTGTTTTATGATCAGATCTATATCAAACTTGCTATTAATGAAGCTGGACATAAATCTTGCACAAGTTTTCAACCAGATCAGACTACTTGCATGAGTTACCTGCTCTTTCAGACTCCCAGAGATGTAATATGGCAAAAATATAGTCTGGCTGATAGAGACTTCATTAAACTACATGTATCTCAAAAACTATTGAAGCTAGAGCTTTGGAACTTGATGAATAGACTGGTAGTGATGAGTAGACGATCTGATTAACTTTTGAAATAATTTTAAAAAATTACTTCATGAGTTATGGTCCTTTGTAATTTTGGACATTTTTACCTTGTCAGCAGAATATTTAAAAATTGTTGGAGCTAGAGCATTGAAACTTATTAAATTGATTGATAATGATGAGTAGATAACCTGATTCTTTTGAATAAATTTTAAAAATATTTCATGAGTAATGGCCCTTTGTAACTTTGGGCAATTTTTCCTTGCCAGCAAAATATCTCTCAAACTTTTTCCCTTGCCAGCAAAAGATCTCAAAAACTATTGAAGCTAGCGCCTCATAACTTGATGAATAGATTCGTAGATTAGAAGTTGACCTGATTAACTTTTAAAAACGTTTAAGGAATTATGACCCTGTGTAGATTGGGCCATTTTTACCTTGTATTATCTTTAGAGGCAAGCATATGGTTGGGGGGTGGGGGTGGGGGGCATAGTGTCGTTTTTTAAACACAATTTCTAGTTATCAAATTGTTCATCAGACAGGCAGGTAATGAGGACGGTCACAAAACCTTGGATGAGTTTGAGTTTGTCTAGTGGATTTGCACCAAGATTGTTCAATTTATAAGCCTGGGGGATGTTTGTTTAGAACCGTCATGTGTCTTTTTAAAATAAAATTTATAGAAAAATCTTGAACAGTCTAGTTTTGTGAAACTTCGAAATTACATGTAAGTATGTAAAGCTGTTAAGCTCAGGTGAACACTACAGACCATTATTGTTCTCTTTTTTCTTTTTTTTTTTTTTTTTTTTTTTTTTTGTTTCATAGAATGACAGTGGATGGAAGCACTGTTCTGTTGATAATTCTTGTAAGAATCACCATTGAACAGTTTCATTTCTTTATTTGTATCAGGTTTCATCACTGAGTTATTACTGTGTGTTAAAAGGCACTAACTGCAATGAAAAGACTTCTATAAACGGTTCTTTCATATGACAAAAGAATTATACATGTGTCATGTCTTATTATCTTATACTTGGCACCATCAGTAGTCTAGTCCTATAATCTTATATGGAATAAAAAAAAGAAAAAAAAATATTTGTTCACTTTCTCTTGCTAAAATAATCTGTAGAAAAGAGAAGCATTTTATGATAATAATTCTGGAGTTTATCTAATTCTTAACTGTTGAAATTCTTATTTACAAAGAATTAGTTTATTCTCTTATAGATTACTTCTGTTATAAATGAGATACAGTAACCTTGCATGTGAATCCAGGAACTGTCAGTAACTGCTTCCCTCATCTACAGATGAGTTTTATTTCAATGCAGCATAATGCTACCACTTAAGAACTGTCTGTATTCGCAGAATGACAGATTGGTTTGCACATATTGCCATAATTTGTGACTAGTTTAAAATTCATTTGGACAAGTGTTTTTTATAGGTCATTTCATTGTTTTTTATGGTGGCTCGTTTGGGTTAAAACCAATTTAATACAGATATCTATATTTAAAATGCAGATATCTGCATTTAAATAAAGGTATCTGCATTTAAATGCAGCTACCTACATTAAATGCACATATCTGTATTTCAAATACAGAGTATTTATACGTATTTGAAATGCAGATATCTCTTTTTGGTTCTTTAATGGACATGTCTGAATTTGAATCATAGATATCTGCATTTTAATTACAGATGTCTGCGTTTCAAATGCAGATATTTCTATTTAAGTAAGATATAAGTACATTTTAGAAACTCGGGTAACTGTTTTTGAAATACAGATATCTTTATTTGAAATACAACTATCTCTAATTGAAATACGGATATCTATGATTATTATTCAAATAAAATATATCTGCCGTTCAAATAGAGATACCTGTATGTCTAATACAGATATCTGTATTTCAAATACAGAAATCTTTATTCATAGAAACTACAGATAATTGTAATTTTAAATGCAAAGTTCTCTTAAGAACCTGATTATTTTCAACTTTTATTTTCAACATAATTAATAGTCCCTTGCAGCCTACTAGGCTTCCCTTAAACTCGGACAACAGCAGGTAGCTCAGTGGTGAGTCCAATATCCTCAAGTGCTGGAGGTACGTTCAATCTCGGCCATTGGCGAGAGAAAAAAAAACAACAAAAAAAAAACAATAATAAATGGAATCCGAACACGTTTTCCTTTGTGATTTGCAGGGACGACATAATAACTGTGCAGTCTTTGCTGGGGCCCTCTCTGGCTTCTGCATGGAAAATCAAGTACCCATGTGCAGGTTAAAGAGCCATACATTGGGTTATCTAAATAATTTCTTGTGGACCTTCATTCTGCAACCTAGAATGTATCATGTATACCTGCCCTTTATGTGATAGAACTGTCCAAAAACTGGTTCTCTTAAATACATGTACTGAAAAATCGCATGATTATAGAAACATACGGAAAATGAAAAGTTATCCAGGGTAAGATAAAAGTTGAGATTTCTCACGCTTTTGATGTGCACTGGTTGTATAGGAATCAAGAGGTACACCATCGTTAAGGTTAACATCACTGAAGTTAATGCTGTCATTAAGCATCACAGAAATGTTATCAAAATATGGAAGATGTCAACAATCAAAGGGATTTGACTTCAGATATGATACAAAGTATGCAAGAAAAAGAATCTCGTGCGTGACAGGTAGATCGAAATATCCGTCCCTCGAGATCATAGTCTTGCATCACTCAGCAAGCCTGAATTTTTCTGTCTACCCCTCATACCCATGATAGATTCCTAAAATAAATTTTACACATTCTCTTTCTCTTTTTTTGTGCTCCTCTTAAAGGAGCGATGGATTTGACTGTAAAGACATAATGGTTTGAAATCTGGAGCATCTTTAATTAGTTTTTTTGTGGTCTGCAGAGGCGGAAAATGTGCTTCCCAACATATTGTAACCAGTGGAACAGTGCATGTGAAAATACGCGTAAGAGTAAATAAGGGTATCTTTTTCAACCATAAATAATGATATCTGTAATGAAATGCAGATATCTGTACTTGAAATGCAGATATATGTATTTAATTTAGAAATAAAGATATCTGCATTTCAAATACAGGTATCTGCATTTGCATCAGGAAAACATGCCTATATAATTTTGACCCACTTAAACCCCAGTTTCATATAGTAAAACTGGGGTATACCAGGGTATACATTATTTTTGCTTAAAACCATAGATTGTGCGTATTCGTGAGACGGTTCTAACGAGTGCCAACAATCTATGTTTTGAGCAGAAATATGAAAAATATCAAAGATTTTTATCTGAAGATTTTAAGTTTTTGGAGATAGAATTTTCTATATATTTGAATAGGCGTGTTTTCGTAATGGCATTAGCGATGTCTGTATTTTAAATGCAGATATCTGAATTTCAGCTACACAAGATGTATCTCTCATTGAAATGAAGATATCTGTATTTTTAAATGCAGATGTCTCTAATACAAATGCAGATTTCTATGTTATGATTGAAAATAGAGATATCTGTATTTCTCAAGTACAGATATCTGCATTTCAGTAAAAGGTATCTCAATTCAATTACATATACATGTAGCTACATTTTAATTAGAGATATTTGTAATAACAATGAAATAAAGGTATCTGTGTTTATTAGCAGGTATATCTGTATTTGAAACGCAGGTATCTAAATTAAATGGACAAAACCACAAACAGGTTGCCATAGATTTTGTCATGCTTTGGCTCAGTTTAGTATTGGTGAATGTTGTGAGAAATTATGCTGGAACTGGAAGTAGTCACCCCCTAAACTTATACTGAGGTCACTCAGTGGGAACTTATTCATTGTACTTGGATGAAAATGCCTTTTCCCGCCTTTTAATACAGTCTTAAATCACTAAATGTGTGCTTCAGTATTATTGAATTTAAAAAACCTGTTGAGGAATACTTGTAAATAAGATGCACCCGCATCCACCCTCACCACCACCTCGCAAATTGTTGAAACTTACATGTAAAAGTCCATTTTTATTTATTTATTACTTTATTTTTGGAATGGTCACAAATTGGTTGGTTGCTCATTAGGTTGCACCTATTTCATATTAACATTATATTTATTGGCTTATACAGCACTTTTCAGAACTTTCGTTTCCATGTAAAGTGTTCTATTTTTGTGTCTTCAACATTTGATATGCAAAACAAAGACTTATTATTAATTCATGACATTGTAATTAATTAATTACAGCAGAAGTTTTAAAAATCAGTGTGAGAATTAATTTCAAGTCCCCCACACATTTCACACTATACTGATTCTTGAATCTACTGCTGCAATTAAAGGAATCAGTAAATGAATACCTTTTTTTCTGACAAGATAATTCTTTAGCGAAAAATGGCCAAAATTTGGCTCAAAATCTGGCTCAAAGTTAAAGAAAATGGCACAAAAAAAATCAAATTGGCGAAAATGGTGGCGAAAGAAAAAAAAATCCTAGTGCGAACCCTGATAGCGGTTCTAACAAACACCCACAATCTATGTTTGGATAAGAAACAAGAATTAATGCAAACTGTCCAGAGAAAAATGTCAAATAGGGCTCAGTATGCCACATACAATTGACTCTCATTATCTCAAACAATGATATCTCAAGCTTTTACTTCAGTCAAACTGAAATATGAGCACTGTTGTTTTAGTGTTGCTATATACGTTCATTAGATTTCAACTCTTTTTATCTCAAACTACTGTTATCACAAACCAAAATTTCCAGCCTTTGGAGTTTGAGATAATGAGAGTCAATTAGGTGTTATCCTAATGTGTTTAGCCGATCGTTAATTGGAGGTGGCGAGAACCGGAGCACCCGAAAATAACTACACAAACACACATGGGACCTTCCATGGCAAATGCCTTGCACATGCGTCTCGAGTTCTACGGTCCTTTCAAGAAAAATTTACTTAGTCCATAGTTAATCAGTCTATGCCAATCAATGCACCTGAACATCAAACAATATATGAAGTACGACGGGAATCATTAGTTGTCCGAAGTGAAAATAGTCATAAAGGAACTATTTTGCAAGGTTTCATTTAAATGTCTTAAGAGCAGAAATTTACCGTTCCCATACACACACTATGTAAGCCCATCCAAAAATATTAGTACATTTGTATTTAGGACTAAATACAAGAAAAAATGCGTTGTTTGAATATTTTATATATGCCGGCCTCGGTGGTTCAATCAGGTGTGGTTTAACTGGTAATCAGGAGGTTTGGGTGCATGCATGTTTGGTGTGAATGTTTACATCGAATGAGATACATGAACTAAAAACCCGGGCTTCTCAAGCAACGTCTGGTGATACACTGCTCCATCTGATCACCATTTTCACTGCTCTTGTCATGAAGACTTCCTCTTTGAATGCGCATCGGATATGTTTCAGGAATGTGAAATACATGTTCAGTGCACGTACACAGTAGACAGTTAAAATATAGGTACAGTAATATGGTCAATACAGGTAAAAACTGCTTATCTTATGGTCATAAATGTAGCGCTGTGACTCACTGTGTCTCTATGAAAGGCAATAAAATTCTCGGCTGGATTAGTGTCTCGCTCAGCGTATCGTTACAATGTCTCGATGAGAATACCTGTGCGTCGCGCCAGCTGTCTCGCTCGTCTCAGTGACAAGATGAAGCAACACCGTGATGGAAAAATTGGTCATGGTGACGACCAAGATATTTAGAAATGTCTCGCTGACTGTACTGTACAAGGCATAATCACTGGTCCAAGAAATACAGGTCACATTGTCCTACATATTTTGAGGTCACTCTTCATGTCACTTGAAACTAATATCTAAGGTATGATATTTCTCTATCAAATAGTCTTCGAGATATAAGGCATAATCACTGGACCACGAAATATAGGTCAAATTGACCTACATATACTTTGAGGTCACTCTTAGTGTCACATGAAACTAAACATCCAAGGTATGACAGTTTTCTATCAAATAGTCTTCGAGATATGAGGCATAATCACTGGACCATGAAATATAGGTCACACTGACCTAAGGCTAATTATTTTTCGCGTTCACTCTCCGTGTCACATGGAACCAATATCCAAGGTATGACATTTCTCCATCAAATAGTCATCAAGATATAAGGCATAATCACTGGATCATGAAATACGGGTCACATTTACCTACATATATATTGCAGTCACTCTTTGTGTCACGCGAAACCAATATCTAAGGTATGACATTTATCTATCAAACAGTTTTGGAGTTATAGGCAAAATCACTGGTCCAAGAAATATGTCACATTGACCTATATATATTTTGAGGTACCCTTCATGTCACATGGAAATAATATCCAAGGTATGACCTTTCTCTATCAAATAGTCTTCAAGATATGAGGCAGTATCACTCCACCATGAAATATTGGTCAAATTGACCTACATTTACTTTAAGGTCACTCTTAGTGTTACATGAAACTAATGTCCAAGGTATGACATTTCTCTATCAAATAGTCTTCCAAATATGAGGCATAATCACTGGACCATGAAATACAGGTCACACTGACCTAATCATATTTTTAGGTCACTCTCCTTGTCACATGGAACTAATATCCAAGGTATGCCATTTCTCCATCAAATAGTCATCGAGATATAAGGCATAATCACTGGTCCAAGAAATATAGGTCACATTGACCTACATATATTTTGAGGTCACTCTTTCTGTCACATGGAACTTATATCCAAGGTATGACATTTCTCTATCATATAGTCTTCGAGATATGCGGCATAATCAATGGACCATAAAATACATGTAACACTGACTAAAACGTCTTGGAGATATTAGGCAAAATCACTGGACCATGAAATAAAGGTCATTGGACTGTGAAATGTAGGTCAAAACGACCTTCACCCAATGACACTTAAAGCAATGTAACAATGGTAAAATGCTTGCATAACAGAAATGCACTTAACACTTTACAAGGTATCCTGGATTTTGAACCCTAGCCCCACCCCAGGGCAAGAACCCAAGGGCCGATACCTATGGACATTTAGACGACACTTCCAGGCACCTATGTTCCAAATATGAATGCTTGTTGACAATTGACTACTAAGATATAAGCATATGAAAAACTTAAGCACTGCAATAGAGTATTTAACAAAGGTGTCCTAGGTTTTGACCCCTAGCCCCACCCCAGGGTGGTTTCAGAGGTCTGTTCTCAGGGAATCACAGAAGACCCTCCCAGGCACCAATGTTCCAAATATGAATGCTTTGTGGTGAGTGACTGCAGAGATTTAAGCATTTGAAAAACTTTACTGCAATGTGACAGGAACGTGAATGGTAACTTGAGCGACCGGGGTGACTACAGTAGCTCTCCTTGTACTTCGTACAGGCGAGCTAATAAAAACTGCAAGGTCTTTTTCTGCTTGAGTAGTTTTCTGCTTGATGTAAATCTGTCAAGCATAAAGGAAAATGAATCGGATTTTACGTTGCTCATTATTTTAAATGCTATAACAGACTCTTTGTATGTCACTGAAATACCAATCTGGCAAAACAACGGTGCCAAAGGCAGAATTCCCAACATCCCCAAAAACTACCAATTTCGAACATCTGAGGTACCAGTTAATTCAAAGGAAATCATGTGGCCCCTGAGATTAGATTGTATTTTGTGTGTGTGTGTGTGTGTGTGTGTGTGTGTGTGTGTGTGTGTGCGTGTGTGTGTGTGAGTCAAGGTTTTATGGCCCAGTCAACTCCATGTCAAAAGTGGTCAATTAACTGGGTACACACTCACACTGTTTCTAGGCAGGCTTAGTCTTCTAAGCTGTTAACCAGTACTTGTGCATGTACTTTCGTCATTAACTGACAACTGCCCTTTTTTAATCAGTGGAAGGTGGAGAATGGCCTTAGAAATTATTTGATGATCAATCTCCAAGAAAGTTACAAGACCCAGCTGGGGTTCAAACTTGTGATCCCTGGATCTGCAGTCATACATCCTACAGACTCTACTATGGAGCACGGCCATTCTAAACAATGAAACATGACCTGCCATGTAACTACCAGTGCTCAAGGAGATTTTCTAGTTAATTCTGGACATTTTGAAAGGGGATATCTCCACAATTATCAAGAATTTTTAGGCATACTGAGAATGATCTACAAAACTTCCAATTTTGGGAATTCTGCATGATTGTAATGAAATTGCTATCAAGAATGGGGCCCGCTTTTCAACCCCTAGAAGTATCCCTGTATAGAAGGTCACTTTTCTTTTTCACCTGATGTTTTACACGTCATGAAAAACTGCAAATTATTCTACTCATGAAATGAAATAAAATATATAAAAAGAATACATGTATTATTCGCATGCTTTAGCGATGAGGCCTAAAATAATAGTTTGTTTCACCTGACCCAACCGACTCACGAAAACTGCGTCAATTCAAAAAAATTTTTGCCATTTTATTTTTATTATCATTTTATTTTATTTTATTTTATTTTTTTTTTGTTTCAGTTTTGGTAAAAAAAAAAATCCTAGTTTTTGAAAAACTTTTACATTCAGTCCAACCAATTCAACTGGTACCCAGCTGTCCTTTATTTTTTCCAATAATGCTGACTGAAATCAAAAGCCAAGTAGTAAATCAAAGCGTTATTTGTTGTTGAACTCCGTTTGGAGCTTTCCAAATTCATCAATATTGACTTCCGATCAGCAGTTTTTATCTGGTAATTTATCCTGTCAGAATATATTTTCTGCCATATAATTCCCCATTTGCATAATAAGTCCAATATCTACCGAGTATCGTCATTTTGTTTAGTCTTTAGCTAACAAAAATACGTACTACTGATTATTTGTTTGTGTTGAGGTTTTACGGCCCAGTCAACACAATGGGGTCATGTCGAGCGCAGTCAGTTTACCTAATCACACGTTTACTAGGCAGGCTTAGTCCTCTAAGCGGTTAACCAGTATTGTGCACATTCTTTCGCCAGAAACTGACAATTGCCCTTCTTGAATCAGCGGAAGGGAGAGAATGACCGTAGAAAATATTTCACGATCAATCTCCACGAAAGAATGTTGCCAACCTCGGCGGGGGTTGAACCCGCGACCTCCTGGTCTCCAGTCGGACGGCGCATCCAACTGAGCCACCGAGGCCAGCACTACTGATTAACTTATAACAAAAATACTACTGATTAACTTATAAAGAATGCATATATTACTTCCAATATCAACATTCAAACAGAGGGGTGTTAAAATTTAAGGTTTAGCCAAACAGGTAGTTAACGTCCTTTGTTTAGTGTTCATTTTTATGTCGGCAGAAGAAAAACAAAGTTTGGTGCAGACCTTTCATAAGCACTATTCGCTCGTTTTCCTGCCAATTTTGCTAGTGCAGTGGTAATGTCGATGACTGAAGATCCGAAGATCCGGAGTTCAAATCATAGCTGGGACACACTATTCTTCTTTTTCTTTTTTTTTTTACTTTTTTCTTCTCTTTATTATCATTATTATTACCAGGGTTCATATAGGCAAGGCCAAGTCAAATTCAAGGACGTTTCAAGGACTTTTCAAGGACCAACCTTATAGTTTTCAAGGCCTATAATACTTACACAAATTCGAAAATTCTGGCACTGTCATTCATTTGTTCCACATCCAGTGGAAAACTTTGGGTTAAAAAACGGATAATTTCTGCCAAATAATGTCACAATGAACTCTCTTAAAACCAAAAGTATTAAGTTGTTGTTGCAGTTTCTGTTTTAACCTGTGAGAAATATACGAATGTCCGAGACATCACATTTTCTTGTTTCTCCCTGCGCCTGTGACCACAATGCACTTTCACCTATTTGAATAGATGTCCTTATTACATGGTTGACAGTGTGCCTTATGTTTACTGTTTGTTTTCTTAAAGACAGTCTGGTGATACACTGCTCCATCTGATCACCATTTTCACTGCTCTTGTCATGAAGACTTCCTCTTTGAATGCGCATCGGATATGTTTCGGGAATGTGACATACATGTTCAGTGCACGTACACAGTAGACAGTTAAAATATAGGTACAGTAATATGGCCAATACAGGTAAAAACTGCTTATCTTACGGTCATAAATATCGCGCTGTGAAAAAAGAAAACAAACAGTAAACATAAGGCACACTGTCAACCATGTAATAAGGACATCTGTACAAATAGGTGAAAGTGCATTGTGGTCACAGGCGCAGGGAGAAACAAGAAAATGTGATGTCTCGGACATTCATAAATTTCTCATATTTTGATTTAGGGTACATTCCCACTCACATTTTGATTTAGGGGTACATGTACCCCTTGGGTTTAGCATTTGGGGGTACAGATCACTTTTTGAGGGTACACATATTTTGGGGCAATTAAATGCATTGTAAAGCACAGACTATATACTATAAATGTCATTGTGGTCAGTTTTAGGTACTTTGTCTTTAGTATTTTAAATAAAAGGAAAACTGTGCTTCATTCATGATATCAAGACGTCACTTTTCCAAAACATGTTCTTCAGTCAAAAGAACCAAATACTAAAAGCCAAGTTCAAGTACTATTAAAGCTTCCTAGATATGCAATTGTTCGAAAACAGGTAAAACAGGTTCTGTCCAGAATGTTGTTCCTTTCATTCAGTGTGCGCCGGACACTGATTTTATAGAAAATCGCTACTGCAAAATGGCATGAAAGATTGGAAATTCTATGAAAGAGTGTATGACATTTTCCTGGGAGTTCTGAGCGCTTTTAATATTCATAACAGTGTTTATTGACTGAATAATTAAACTTTTTTTGGGAAATTAGGAAGTCGCGAAAACTTATGACATGTAGATTTTACGGCAATAAGTACATATTTTTGTTGATAACAGTCATTAAAAACTTGTCTAAAGTAGTCATGCAGCAGTACAACTATCCTAAATTAATCTGAATGAAACAAAATATTTCTTTTGCATGCAGTAATTACCGATCTAATTGACAACTTTTGTATACACTTGAGCGAACCGAGCCGTATCGAAACTCAGAGAAAAAGAAGTGACCACTGAACCGCGATACACTGTAATGGCCGTCAGTGATTGGATAATGCAAAAAAAAAGACCTTACACAATAACCAATGAACAATCTTATCCCTCTCGGTAAGAATATAAATACATTCCGTGATCCCCGTAATGATCCTCGATCCGTTTCTATGCACTGGTCGCACGCATTCGTTATTGTTCGCCAGCAACTGCAGTGTTTCGATGCTTTATTATTATTCAAAAGGATATGCTAATGAGAGAAAACTGACTCAGCAGGATGTACGCATGTTGCAATTTATACGTGCACCAAATTTTTGGTAAATTTTATGTACGTAGATACCAACAATTCTGTACGCTCATGGCAGATTGTTTACGTGAATCACGTACTGCAGTACGTGAATGGGAATGCTGATGATTCTTAACACAAGAATATTGTTTTGGCCACTCTCTGTTATAAACACACTTTCCCTTTACGCAGAAATAAATACAGGGTAAAAAAAAAAAAACACACACAAGAATTGACTTTTTTCAGTAATAAAAGTTGTCAAAATCGCCAAGTACCAGTCTGCAAGGGAGACAATCCAAATATCAAGTACAAAACATTTGAACCTATATGTATTCGAACTTTGTTTTTGTGCTGAACACATTTTACCTCTTTAATTATAGCACTCCTGCACTTCTATCGTTGCTCGAAATGATATTCTGGAATTGGGCCATTCCTGAACTCACCAGAGGACCAGAATGTGGTATTCCAAGATTACAATGCTAGACCACACCATGCTCCCATCATTGAAGAATACACAAATCAGCAGATTATCACTAGTCTTTCATGGCTGAGCTAGTCACTAGACTAAAACCTATAGAACACTCCTATGGGACAAGCTTAGCCAACATGATCAAAACAGGGAACCAGCCATATCAAACCTTGGTGAATTCTGCCAGGCGCTACTGAAGAAATGGGACAGGATTCCAAATTGGGTGCCTGAGACTAATGTTATCCATGATAGAAAGGTACCATGTTGTGACTGTAACTGATGAATGAACATATGAGCTGTGTCATGGCAAAGAGCCATTATAGCCTATGTAAATGGCAAAGGTTAAGACAAGCCTGTACATACGCACAGTCTCAGCAGAACCTATGCTGTTCACTTACAAGGCCTTAAGGGTTAGGTCAAGGGGAGGCTTCAGCCAAAGAAGTAGACATGTGGCCTTGCTAAGGGGCCAGGCATGTGCACTGAAGACTGATTCTACGGAAAGTCTAAAAAGTCTTTTTCTCATAAAATAACAAGAATGTTGTGACAATCAGTAAATCTTAAGGACTGCAGTACTTAAAAAAAAAAAAAAAAAAAAAAAAAAACTAAAATTACATACCCATTTAATCAAAGCAGTTTTCTTGTGTGGATCCATCATCAACTGAAAATATCAAATGAAATTTCAATCAATCTTTTTTTTATACTCATGTAATCTCTCTTGTGCCAGTATTTTCGTATTTTATCTGTTATCATAAACCATTTAAAATTATAGCAGACAATATTCTATTTTTTACGGTAAATGACCTAAAATTTTGTACAGTTTCTGACAAAATGGCATATGTAGACAGAGCAAATCCTAATGAGACTGCTCTTTGTGGAGCAGTCTAATGAGGGTCTACTCTGTTAATCTATTGAAAAATAACTGCACAAAAAAGCCTAATGTAGACCAAAAAAAAATACAGAAGATATAGTGTTAAGAATTTTACGAAATTTACTGAACCAAAATCTGCTAAAAATACTCTTGAAAAAGGGAATTTTCGTGAATGTACAATACACGTATCACGATGGTTACATGTATATCGTTTGCGCTCATGCACGATCGCGAAAAAGATTAAATCCCACGTTCTTCCCGCGCTTATCCCACGCTAAATCCGCACTAAATCCGTGCTCAGTTCACGCTTTTATATCATGTAGTGTGAAAACGATCACGCTCGCGCTAGCTTCCACTCTTATCCAGGCTCACCCTTATGCAAGCTCAGGTAAAAAAATATTCCGAGTTATCTGAACGTAAAATTTTGAATATAAGAAAGTGTTTGCACATTTCTCCTAACATGCAGGGCATGGTGCAATGTCTGCGGCCCATTTATTAGATATTTAGCAGTATGACATATTAGGAAAGGGTGCCTCGGTGATGTAGTGATAAAGCTGCTCGCCTTGTAACCCATGCAGGGATCATGAGTTCGATTCCAGGCTTCTCCAGTCTTTCATATGAGACTTTAAACCAAGGCCCCATCTCCCCATGACCTAACTGTTAGTTGGAAGTAAAACACTCACTCGTTTGAATTGTCATTAGCTTCTGTGCCACACCACCCCCCTCCCCCGCCTCCCATTGTGTGCATAAAGTGTGTTTTTATGTGACAGACACCCTTTTCACATGGGCTGTCTTCTTGATTCAGTGCCTCTTTGATAGCAGAAGCGCCCCTTTAAGTAAATTTATATTGACAGGTGCAGTTGCTGCACCTGAGTGAGAATTTCCCCGGTCTTTTACCACAGTATATCATTTATATTGAGCATGTGGGGACAGATCTTTGATTCTCTTTGTGATTTTTGTGTGTTCATTTTGTTTTCTATGGCACATTAAGTAAAAATGACCATGCCGGACCCTTGTGTGGCTGGACCAGACTGAGCCACAGAATCCGGTAATTTTTCATATGGAGCTTTACTGAGGCCCATGTTACATGCTCGAACACTAGTGAGTGGGGCTACACAGAGTTTTCTGTGGGACAAGGGTACACCCAATTATACTTTAGGAAACAAGGCAACGGTCACACAACTTAACGAAATACCGGAATACTACCGAAATACCAGAATACCTGTGAAAAATACAGGAATACCTGTGAAAGATCCCTACTAAAGACACCAATACTGGCTTTAATTAAGAAACTCATATACTCAGAGGATGATCTTGAAAAGCCCAGAGGCCAAAGAAGCTCATACAAACAGCGAAGACTGATTCGCAGGCTGATCTTAGTATTCACTGGTTGCACAGGTCTTATTGTCCTAAAAGTGTTTTCCAAATTGTCATGATTCCTGTTCCCCCAAATTAGTTTCATTCCCTTGTTCTCTGCGGCATCTAATCTGGGTCTACACTGTTTGCATAGGCCTATCTGTCCCAATATTAGGTTTTTTTAAATTTTTAATATGTGCCAGTTTCGTATGCATTTCTGACGAGAAAAGGCTCTATAAATTAAGTTTGTTTTTCTCCCGAAGCGGTTTCCCTCCATGATTTCACCGACATTACCGCAAGCACGTTGTTTCTTCATGCGGGGCAAGGGAAATAATGTTGCTTTGCGACTCTTGCATTTTCTGGGTATTTTAATAATCATAATGTTCCAATATATAGATAATGTAAAAGAATAACAGTGCTAATATTTATTTATACCCTGGTAAATGTGGAGTAAGGTCCTCACTCTTTAGGTTTTACTGTTTAAAGGGAGCTAATTGCATATGCCTTGATAATGAACTTTACAAGTCGAACACAGCATTTTTTTTATGAATCAGGAGCGGATCCAGAATGATTTCTGAAGGGGTTCGATTTGATCGAATTTCCGTGCTTACCCTACGTATTCGGACAGACAGGCCTGAGCAAACAGTGTAGACCCAGATCAGACGCCACAGAATGCATTTTCGTTCTCACTGAAACAGTGATGTATTTAACCAGAGATTTGTAATCTCTTCAAGAACTGAAGTTTAGGCCAAAAAAAATAATCATTAGATTCTCAGGCCCCGCCGCATGTACCAAAAAGTCTGCGCATAAGCCTTTTTTTCCGTGTCCAATAAAAAAAACACATCCGCGTCTAGATACAGCATGCCGGTGCATCGCGATTTTTAAAATCCTAGTTTTAGATGCAATCGTAGCATACACAGCCACGTAAATGCTTGAATTATTGATTTTTTCATTGGATTGAACCTTGCGAGTAAGCGTTTGAGCACCATCATTGATCAAAATGTTTGCCGAAGCGCAAGTTGTGTAAACAAAACTTGTGTTTCCTTTGTTTTCAAAGCAGATGTCTCAGATTTCCACCCAGATTTCACCCAGGGCTACGGTGCATCTGTCCTGGAACATTATAGGCGGTTACGAAAAAGACGGCACAATTGCCGAGTTGTATAACGGCATAAAATCGGGATCTGGACTTCTGGTCCTTCTCGGATGAATTATCAAACCACGATGTCAGTGCGTCGATCGGACACCCCACAGTGGACACATTCGACAGAATTTCTGTCAACACATCCCTCTTTGAAGCTATATAAACCTTTGGTAGATATTTTAAACTGGAGCTGCACAAACTGATTTTTATAGTATCCTTTATATATAATAATTATAGGGACATATAAAAAAGTTATCCTCAGTACTTCTCCTTATCTTGAGCTATGTCTAGGTGTCCAAAAATTAAGTATTTTTATGGTAATAATATTATAAAACGCATTTCATGAAAGGAGTCCTTTTAAGGGTTCATGTAATAAAAAAAAAAAAGTTCCCTCGCCTGTTCCATGAGTATAAAAAAAAAAAAAAAAAATTTCCTGCCTGCCTCATCTGTTTTTGCCAAAAATGGCCTGAGAATCTAATAATTAATTTTTTTTTTGGCCTTACATGCACAAAGAACTGAAGTTTAGTCAACACAAACAGCAAAACCTGACGCCGCCCTTTTCATCGGAAGATGATCGGAGTCTTCACTGGTCGCACGTCTTATGTCCTAAAAGTGTTTCCAAATTTCCATGTTCCCTGTTCCCCCTCACTAGTTCCAATCCCTCTTTCGCTGCGGCAGCTGATCTGAGTCTACAGTTTGCGTAGGCCTATCTGTCCCAATACCGGACATGTTAAGTTTTGAAAAATAAAATGAGGGAGACAGCGCTGCCGAGCCAGGATGGCGAGTGCCAAAGGCACGAAGCTAAGCTAGGGAGGCCCGGGGGCATGCTCCCCCCGGGAAACTTTTTAAGAAATTGGTGTAAAATGGTGCACTCTGAGAGCTATTTATTACACTTTTGCTCATTTTTTAAACACTACTCTTAGTTGAGTCTGTCCTCTAGCAATAAGCCTTTTCTTGTTAATCATTGTCAATGACCAGGGCTTCAATGCATATGTTTATATCCTGGAGTTTAACCTGCATATTGTGCAGTACGCTTGGAGAGCCCCTCTGTCATTTTTTTTCACCCATTTTCTCGGATTCCAACCACTAATTTGTGTTCTGACGATTCCACCTTGTGATCGAAGAAGTTTCATGGAAAGATTTTTACAACCGCGCATTTATCAAATTGGGGGACATCCCGAATGGCAGTTCAGTCGCATCGCCATTTTGATTTAACTTGTCATCAAGAAACAGATTGTTTTATTTCTGGTTTCTCCCTTTTTTTTAGAATCTTGAGGACAGTTTACAGAGCTTTGAGGACAGTTTACAGAGCTTCGTTTTATTGTAACACTTTTTTTCAGGGAGCAAAACCCCGGAGATGCCGATCTTTTCGCCATTTTGGATAACGTTTTCCCACAATGCAATAATGGCATCTAGACACTTTGATTGTCATATTTAATGTGTGTCTCCCATTCAATCCAAGCGTTTATGTGCTTTAGATCGATATTTGGACTACTTGGGATCGAGTCGGAGTTTTTTCCAATTTACATGCGTACCTTTTCAAAAAGTTTCGACCCAAAATCGGGACTCATTTTTTCGGGAGATTTTTTTTAAATCTCGTGAGGTGTGAGAAAAGCTTTTTTTCTGTGACCCTCCCGCGATTTTCGGGAGACTTAACATACATGTTTTATTGTAACAAGACATGTCTGCAATACTTAGGTTCTATTTTTAGTACATGCCAGTTTCATATGCATTTCTGACGAAAAAATGCTCTATAGTTTAACGAACACAAGTGTGTTTTTCTCTCTAAGCGGTATCCACCAGGATTTCTGTTGACATTACCGTTACGAGCACGCTGTTTCTTCATATGGGGCAATGGAATGTGTCTGTTGCATTTTCTGGGTATCTTCACTTGTATTTTTGTAATCTATACTGGAAATGCAAATATCCCAGAATTGTGTGTCGTCGCCTGGCGGCGTATCATTGCAACATTGGTAAATATTTTAAGAGAACAAGGGAATGAACCTAATTTTCGGGGACACTTAGTGCGGCGATTGGGAAAACTCTTTAGGGACAATAAGACCTTTGCGACTAGTGCAGACTCAGATCAACTTACGCATCCACGTGAGAGTGGACTATATAACTAAGGCTGGCACAATTTATCGGATAATCGATTAATTGATCGATAAATTCCACAAAAATGATTATCATTACTGATTTGGTAATGATCAATCATATGATTTCTGTGTTTGTTACTTTACCGTATTTACTCAGTACTGATACACCTCAACTAATTACCATACTTAATCTAAAATTTGAACAAGTACAGTTTACTACCCACTGTTGTGTCTAAAAATAGCTGGATGGGTGGCAAACAGTGTAGACCCTGATGAGACGCCGCATTTGCGGCATCTCATCAAGGTCTACACTGTTCGCGCAGGCCTGTCTGACGGAATATATGCAATAAAGTATAACATATGATAAGAGTCATGCTCAGTCAGGTAAATTTATGACCAAATCTTTAATGATTACATATCGATTATCGATCACAATGGCACACGGGTAGGAAACTTCATAATCGGAGCCAGTGCCTCTGATAAGCAAATGTTGTGTGCGTCTTCCGGAGCACGTGCGGCTCTGAATATAGCAGTTGAAGAAAGTAAACAAAAGAGGTAGGTCAGTCACTCGTCGAAAGAATCTGTTTTTGTAGGGTAGTTTTTCTCAAAAAGGAGAATTACATGCTGCTCTCAAGTCTTTTAACAGTTTTTTCCACTTAATAGATAGTTTGTAAATATGTACGAGCTCATCTGAATTACTTGTGGCATGGGCTGATCGATGCTGAATAAACTGATCGTGGAAGGTTCAGCGACATTATTCCCGGTTATTTTTTCATAAAATGCATATGCACCTGGACTGTTTGGCATTTTTAAAAATATCAAATAGATATGTTTGTATTGTTTAAAAGTTAAATGAAGTTTTAATTGGCACAAGTTTGTCTTCTTAAAATAAACATCAAAAGGTCAATTACGGTCATTACGCACGTACACAAACAAAAATACAACAGAGACAATACATTGATTAGCTTTATTCTTACAAAATCATTTTTTTATTTGCTATTATGACATGTACAACAGCAGTAAATAATTTCTTTTTCTGCAGATCGAAGCTCTGAAAAACAAAAAACACATTTTGTTATTTTGACCTAGAGGATGGGGAAACTGGGACACTTCGAAAAAATTTTGGGAGGCATGACGTCCCCGCGTTTGTTTGTTTGTGTTGAGGTTTTACGGCCCAGTCAACCCAATGGGGTCATGTCGAGCGCGGTCAGTTTACCTAACCACACGTTTACTGGGCAGGCTTAGTCCTCTAAGCGGTTAACCAGTATTGTGCACATTCTTCCGCCAGAAACTGACAACTGCCCTTCTTGAATCAGCGGAAGGGAGAGAATGACCGTAGAAAATATTTCATGATCAATCTCCACGAAAGAATGTTGCCGACCTCGGCGGGGGTTGAACCCGCGACCTCCTGGTCTCCAGTCGGATGGCGCGTTATATCTGTATTCGCACACTAACGACGCGAGTACTAACGGGACTGACCTGTACAATGTTTTAGCTCAGTCAGTATCATGCTAATCATCCTCTCATTTTCATACTTGTATCTATTGCATTGTACTTGTTGTTTTATTAATTTGTATTGTATGTATTTTAGAGGGCCTCATGGAAGATTGGCTCTGCCAAATGAGTCACCCTCTTTAAATAAAGCCAACTTACTTACTTATATTATCCTTGTGCTTGTTAACTTAATTTTCTGTTTCATTCTATCAAAATTAGTCCCATTGTGTCTCTTTTATGTACATATGCTTTTCAATTACTAAGAATACAAAACGAAACCAGAAACCTGTGCCATAAATGTAAACTGGATTCTTTCCCTATATTTTTAATGGTCCGTTTCAGTATTTCGGTTTCGTTTCAGTATTTCGGTTTGGTTTCGGTAAGTCTAGTTACCCATTTCCTGGCCCATTCGCCCAGTTGATCAATATCCTTTTGGAGTTTCGATGTGTCTTCAGTGCTATCACTCTGACGATAGCAGACACAGTCATCAGTGAACAAATGAATTTCAGATTCTATTCCAACCATGATGTCATTTATATACAAGGAAAACAACAGTGGACCGAGAACAGTGCCCTGCGGCACACCAGATAAAACAGGTGCCCATTGAGATTTTGCTCCGTTGACTACAACCCTTTGTTGACTATTGCACAGAAATGAATCAATCCATACTAGTTTTTCCACCTATGCCATATCCATGGAGTTTGCATTTCAGAAGTTCATGAGGAGGCGTGTCAAAGGCCTTCTCGAAGTCCAGTATAAATGTATCTAGCTATAGCTAGATACTTGACCTGCATCCAAAATTTTGCCCAAATTTATTACTGTCAATGCTTTAACACGACTGAAATATGCCGATTTGGGTTTGGAGTATTGCATATACTGACCTGGTAATTAAAAGAACGAATTCTAGCTAAAAATTAACGCATTCTGCAGTATTTTTGTAAACAATTCTGCTTGTAAACAATACCGCTTTTGCTTACTTCCTGTTTTGAACATTGAATTCGTTGTTCAAATTTCAGCGCGTGCCTCGTTTTCAGTGTAGGCTAACATCAAAATAAAGGCACACATTTTCTGAAGAAACGCACCAAAACAGAACACACACTAATTGACGGGACTAACCGGAATCAAGTATCCGAGATTAAAGAGTAGTGATGTATCCGTTAACTATCTCGGCTGCTAGACATCATAAGTAAATAATTTTGGCATCACATTAAAGAAAAAAACGCCATTATAAAATAATATTGAAACAAAAATGATTTTTGAACAGTTAAATGCCCTTTTGAGGCTTTAAAATTTCCGGGATCATTTGGATTCGAATTCGGGATCGAGGGGATAGGTCATAGTTCTTATCAACATACTGGTATTTAGCAAAATTAATCAAATTATGTTGATGCATTTGATAGATAACACTACGTTTTAATGATATGTGTCAAAAGAATTTAAATAATTTGCTGAATAAATTGTTTATTGACAT
Organism: Anodontia alba; assembly: GCA_964016985.1. Lineage (NCBI taxonomy): Eukaryota > Metazoa > Mollusca > Bivalvia > Lucinida > Lucinidae > Anodontia > Anodontia alba. The sequence continues at coordinate 62,854,592 of OZ024826.1, read as the reverse complement.
TTGAATTTTCTGGGATCATCCGGGACAACGCCACTGACGAGCTAAGCCAGTACATATGTAAAAAAAAAAAAAGGTAAGAGAAAAGTCCAGGGAGTGCCACAATCACAAACCGCAGCCCTTCCCAGACCCCAAGAGGAAGAGGAAACCGACAAATCCAAACAAGCACAAATCGAACAAATGTACGAAAAGCACTAAGATTAGCTCTCTCTTCCCCAAGCGAGGTAATCGCAATACTAAAAGGACTAAAAAACACAAGAACAAAATGACACATGGAAAGACATACAACTAATCGCCTCGTAGAATAAACCACAAAGCAACAAAGAGTAAGACTAACACCGGGACCACCGCCTTAAAACGGTCAATAGATTAAACCACCGGGGGGTTTAAAGCACTTTTACAGCTAGCTAACTTCACCCTAGGTCCCGATGCTACTCTTAATTAAACGTTCTTAGTATTATCTTCAAGACTCTTTGGGCTATATTTTTGGAAAATAATTAACAATCATGTATGTTCCTTTTACCTAGTCGAAATAATATTATATTTGAAGATATTAATGCCGATAATAGTTAGAACTGAAATATGTCCAGTAGTAAAACGCAACAGATTACTCAGTTGGCAAGGAGTTTCAAATCTGAACTAATTTAGTGCGTCAAACAATATTATATAAATATGATACTTCATGGCTGAAAAAAAAAATGAAATGACTTTAGGTTTTCCAAAGAAAGAACTATATCCGCAAAACTGGAATTCGTAAATCGTATTTTCAATATTATTATTATTTAAATGGCCACGAGAAACACTGTGATCACTATCTTTTTTCTCTTGGAAAATGGGTCAGTCTCCGTTTTCCAAACATTCATTAATAAGCTGTTTCATTTTTTTTTATATTGAATATACAATTCTGCTGTTGGGTCCATTAAGTTTTAAGAGCTCTTAACGCTTAGCACTCTGGGTAGAATTTTTAGCAGACGACATTTTGAAATATTTTTCACAGAAAACTGAAGTGCCTTTTCATGCAAAGTGTCTCAAATGTCACTGCTGAACTTTTTTAATTTAGCAAGCTAATCGTTTGAGTGAAATGATTGTCTCCTAGGAAATGTTAGACTCCATTTCTTTCTTTCTTTTTTTTTTTTTTTTTTTTTTTTTTTTTTTTTTTTTTTCAAGAAAACTATTTCCTTATGTCACTGCTGAACGTTTTAACACAGCAAGCTAATTGTTAGGAGACAATATGCATGGAGTGTCAAGCCCTATTCTAAACATTACTAAAAAAGGTAAGAGAAAAGTCCAGGGAGTGCCACAATCACAAACCACAGCCCTTCCCAGACCCCAAGAGGAAGAGGAAACCGACAAATCTAAACAAGCACAAACTGAACAAACGTACGAAAAGCACTAAGATTAGCTCTCTCTTCCCCAAGTGAGGTACTCGCAATACTAAAAGGACTGAAAAACACAAGAACAAAATGACACACGGAAAGACATACAACAAATCGCCTCGTAGAATAAACCACAAAGCAACAAATCTTAACCAAAAAGGTACCTTACTGATTATAAAAAACGGTACCTAACTAATTATAAGAACAGGACGTCGTCACATACGTTTATTTTGGCCAGGATCTACGCAGATTGATTGTTACAGTTTGCGGGGTCTAGAAACAGTGTTTATTCAAACATTTTAATGCGCGGGCAGATCTATGTCAGCGTATCTTTCTCAAGTAGTAAGGTCAAACAGCGATATAAGTTTGAGCAGTTTCGGCTTGCCAACCCGAGTCGGGTAACGACGCAAGAGCATTTATGTACTCGAGTAATCCTGATCCGAACGTCCCGGGTAACCAGGATAGGACCATTCGCAAAACGATAAACGGGACAATATTTTTATGGCCAGTGAAAAGTCTTTTCTCTTCATAACATTAAAGCCCTCTTTTAAACCCAACATTTCTCTATTTTCATTAGCGAAATAATGCCAACTAAATGGGACAATACCGGCCTGAGAAAAGAGTATATGTGCTTCCTGTCAATCATTTTGTATCCTGTTAAAGGGGAACGTAACCATAATATAAAATATATTTCATAACGAAGAGCTTAACAAACCGTAAAAAGTGATACAAGTTGATCAAAATCGAATGGCCTCGAGTGCCGTACATAAAATACAGAGCTAAATACGGTAAAAGGCAGTTACTCCGCATTGATTTCTGGTTTTATTTACATGTTTCGTCTGTTCATGAACTTCAGCTGTTTACCATATTACTTAGGAAAACCTTGGTTGTGAGTATATAGGAACACACACCCGCTCACCAGCGAGTCAAAAAATGACAAAACTGAACCAAAATGGCTTCACAAACAGTGGAAATGGTCTGAATCCACGCCTAAGAGACGGACAGGCCCGCTTTGTTCACATTTTTTCACAATACTTTTTACGGCTCTAATGAATAAGGAATGGGAAAAAATCATAAGGAGGCTATCACCATGTGTTTGGATAAGGCGCACAATAATTTTTAAAGTGGATGGATACATATAAGAGAAGCCACTTTCATTTTTAAGTAGTCTCGCTATGAGTTATTTTAACTAGAAAATATTGAAAAAGGGTATTGTCTAGTGCTAGTTGTGCGTAACAATATTTTGTTTAGGATACGCCTTTGCGAGAATTCAGTCACAGGTCGAGTTTAGTTTGATGGAATAAATTAAAACATTCCTTATTCTTGTTTATATTCTATTCTATTCCTAAACTTTATTTGCGGCCTTATCCCTATTCCTTGACCTTTCCTCCAATAGTCCCATGTCCTGATCTTTACTACTTACAATGCATGTACCGTTTAATCATTTATGGCCTTAACACTTCACCTAATATGCATGCCCGGACTTTATGCTCCAGTGCATTTGCCATTTTGAGCTTAGTGTGATAAGTTTATACTTTTCACGTAAGTCGTACATGCTAGTTTATTATATGAAGTTATTAATATAATTTCAGGTAAGAATATTTTATATCATTGGTCAATTATTGTAGAAGATTTGGTAGCTATATGAAATTGTAAACTTTGTATTTTAAAGAGATAGGACACTGCAAGACAAAGAAACATGATTTGTATTGATATTGATCTGTACTCTCTGACGTAATATTGTTAACATGTTTATTTCTATGAATTATCTTTAAAAGCTCCGGTGCTTTTAAAGATAATTTAGAGAAATACCAGTGCATTTGCCATTTTGAGCTTAGTGTGATAAGTTTATACTTTTCACGTAAATCGTACATGCTAGTTTATTATATGAAATTATTAATATAATTTCAGATGTGATGATCCATTACCATATTTTATTATGACGTCAGTAAATAAAGATCGTGACTTTTGACCATCTTCGTGTATCTGTTTTTATCCAGTGAAAGTCGAACCGGGGAACGGTGACACAATAAATAATCATGATGACAAACTCTCAATGTCCAGCGGTTTAAAATACCACAAATGGCGTTACTATAAACTTGTTTTCACGCAGCATCGGAAAATGAGAATTGGATATAAGATCAACTGCACGAATTCACGGACTAAAATCTTTTATTTGTGAAGCTGCGATCTGACGGGTGTAGATCACGGAAATTATCGCGAAAACAAGTAAACGATCAGAATCAGTGATTGTTTTATGACAATAATTGATAGCCCTTACAAGGGAATGTCAGGCTTTGAACAAAGTATACGAGGGTCCTGCAAAAAGTTCTGTCACTAATAGGCTTCCTTGGTTTTATCCCAGGTATATTTTAAAATGCTTCACTGCACTTGAATGGTGTGGTGAATAGCTAACGATACCCGTTTGTTTCGTTCAAATTGCTTTCCAACTGACCGAGTTATTTCAAATTGAAATAGTTGCAGTCATATACACTGACCAATTTACTTGTTACAATGAGAAATGACCAAGCAAAGGATGGTCAGGAGTCCACCTTTTACATGACAACGCCTCCTCTCATAAGTGTGAGGTTGTTAAGTCTTTTTTGGCTTCTGAAAAGGCGAAAGTTTTAAACCATCCACCTTATTCACCTGACCTGAGTCCCTGTGACTTTTCATTTCCAAGGCTTAAGAAAATGCTTTCTGGAAATAAGTATACGTCTAGAAGTTCTCTTGGCAGCGCTATTTATCAGTGTCTCCAACAGATACCCAAAGAAGACTATTTATCTGCTTTTCGCGACTGGGTAAAAGGGTTACAAAACTGTGTTTCAGAAGGTTTGTAATAAAAATATGCTTGATAAAACGTAGCACTGAAGTAATCCGAACCCAGTGACAAAACTTTTTGCAGGACCCTCGTAACAGACTGATTCAAGTATTGCTAGTGCGTTTAACGGAATCCGACACCTGTAAACTACGCTTAAAGAGAAAAAAATGTTGGTAGGATGTTCGTACTACTGCGTGATCTTTCCGATACTGTGTAGAAACAAGTTTGTATTAACGCCATTTGTGGTACTTTAAACTCTGGACATAGAGAGTTTGTCATCATGATTATTTATTGCAAAACTGAATGCTCGCACGGGCGTATCCTAAACAAAATATCGTTGTGCACAACTAGGACTAGACAATACTCGTTTTCAATATTTTCCAATTAAAATAACTCATAGCGAGACTACTTAAAAATGGAAGTGGCCTCTCACATATGTACCCATCCGCTTTAAAAAGTTCTTGTGTGTCCCTATTCTGAATACATGGTGACGTGTCCATTATGATTTTTTCATTCATTATTCATTAGGGCCGTAAAAAGCATTGTGAAAAAAATGTCGTGAAAAAAGCGGGCCTGTCCGTCTCTTGGGCGTGAATTCAGACCATTTCCATTGTTTGTGAAGCCTTTTTGGTTCAGTTTTGTTATTTTCTTACTCGCTGGTTAGCGGGTTTGTGTTCCTTATACACACAAAAAAAAAACCAATGTTTTCCCAAGTAATCTGGTAAACGGCTGAAGCTCATGAACAGACGAAACATTCAAATAAAACTTGAAATTAATGCGGGGTAACTCCAATATACCGTATTTAGCTCTGTATTGTATGTACGGCACACGAAGTCATTTTTCTTACCTGAATCTGGGGAAATCAGCCCCAATTGAGTATGCCGATTTGGTTTGGAGTATTGCATATACTGACCTGGTAATTAAAAGAACGAATTCTAGCTAAAAATTAACGCATTCTGCAGTATTTTTGTAAACAGTTCTGCTTGTAAACAATACCGCTTTTGCTTACTTCCTGTTTTGAACATTGAATTCGTTGTTCAAATTTCAGCGGGTGCCTCGTTTTCAGTGTAGGCTAACATCAAAATAAAGGCACACATTTTCTGAAGACTTTTCTGAAACTTATGGTATAATTCCCGTGACTTATGTTGTCCACCCTGAGATACACCAAGAACACAGATCTCGCTGCGCCTTATATAGGTTCTGATGCACGTGAAACGTGATGTCTTAAACGGCAAATGACTACACAAAAAGTGTAAGAAAACCACCCATATAAGGGCGAAACAAACTATAATTATATTGATCCCTTCAACTTTACATAGAACAACAAGTTCATACTGCCAAAACAGAGGGTACATCTTCTTTAAGATACATGTAGTAACATCAAATCATGTTTACAAAAGGATCATATCGTAACGGGTCCAAGAAGCGAGGCAATCCTCATTTCCCACACCCATCGCACTCCCTGCCATCGTTCAATCTTACTTTTAATCCTCTAATTTCCCTACAATATCCAGGGTAGCTTTTTAATTTCGTTTCACTAAGGCCAAAGATATGTAAATTTCGATTTTCTTCAGCTGTTAACATTAACTTCAATTCTGAGAATTTAGACATATTTTGCCCACAGATGCCCTGAACATTTAAATGACCACAATTGATACCTTTAACTTTCAAATCAGACGAGATAGGTCTTGCAACTTCACAATTTACTGACGCCTGATTTTGCAGTACATCACTCAGAACATCCACACAAATATTTTCATTGCAGTCATTGAACGGCATATTTTCTGTACCACGTATTACTGAAATACATGAAGATGAAACAGTGAAGTGTTCGTCATTATCACAATAGTTTGCCTATAAAGTTTAGTTCCAAATCTAATAAAAATATTATCCAAAAGATAAACAAGGGCATCGCAGACTTTTTGACACGACCATAAATTGTGATTATTGTATACAAACGACCATAAATTGTGATTATTGTATACAACAGAAGTGAAAAAAGCACATTCTTCGTTGCAAACCAAATATTGGGTATTCTTCCGAATAAACGTTCGGTTAATCAAATCAATAAGTTTATCTTTTATAAGATGATGAGGTAACGTAGTATACAGTGTAGAAAAATCATAAGTAGACAATTTAGAAGCCTGAAAGTTTTTAGATTTAAATTTATTGAGAACATCATTGGAATTTTTAATTGACCAAAAATAGTTAATTCCGTCCCTTTCGTAAACAGTATCATAGTATCTAACCCAATGTTTTTTAGCAGCAGTAAGGCATGGTTAGCAGTTTGGACAAAACAGTAGTCGTACATGAACTAGAATTAGAAATGAAACGTGCTTTATGTTCGTTTATGAAGTTTCGGTAACCAATACAACGTAGGAAGTCTGTTTTGCTTTTCTTTAATACTCATTGCAAATTTAGCAGTAATATCGATAGAATGGGTATTAACAACAGATTTCTCGTCAGTAGAAATCCGTTCATATGTTTTGGTACTACCAAGTTCTTGTATTAGAGTATTGATATAATAAAGTCGTTACACAACAACAACATTATTAGCAGCTTTATCAGCTGGAGCCAAAACATACTTCCTATGAAATTCTTGGATACCTTGTTTGAAATATCGAAAAGATCATTTAGGCTTATGAGGGAGAAGATCAAAATAACACACGTTCATCAATGATCTTAAAAATATTTAATTTCCAATTATTTAAAGCATTAGACTCAACATGCTCTCGTTTACACCAACGCGTACAATAATCATTTAAAGCACTGGCAATTGTTTCCCGACATTTATTGAAATCAGTGTGGGCTGGGAATCTATATTTAGGTCCTTTTGAAATAATTGAACGGATTCGTGAATCAGTTATAATCTTCAAGTTACCAGTGACAATATGACCCGCTGGTTGATAACAAAATTTAGAATCTTTACAATCTGTAGAATCAGGGGAACTAGTTTCAATATCAAGATCAGAAACTAATTTATTGAAATTAAGCATACTATTACGGATAGGTTTGTTCTATTTATAACAAATAACAGGAGATTCCGTGTTTTCGAAATATAAAGGTATAGCTGATATAACATTATCTCGAAATATGCTAGGTAAATCTATGAATTCAATACCTTTATTAATGAATGGGATTTTGATGAAGTGTCTAATGTGATTAATTTCAGAATCAATGTAAGGACGAAGAGCATGTTGAGTATAACATCTAGTGAGGAGAGCTGCTTCATACAAATCATGTTTTCTATCATAAAATTTATTCGCCTCATCATCTAACTTACGTAATGAAGAAATAGACAATGAAGCTAGTTTAGAAAGCATTTGATGACGTCCAGAATTTAAGAGAATATTTAAATCAAAAAGAGATAAGACAGTTTTATGTTTTCGTTTAAAATTATCATTTTTGTGCTAACCATGGGATCGTTTATTACGTTTTTTTAATATCTAAATGGGAAAAAACATCGAAATCCGGCATTTTAGAAATATTTCCTTCCTGGTAAATTTTATCATTAAATCCAAGTGGAAAAGGGGTTTGTAAACGTTTAATCCATTTAAGTTCAAGTTCATGTCTTAAAATATTTTTTAATCTTTCGGTAGAATTCGACTTGTGTATAATTTTTTCAAAAGGTTGAACCAAACCTTTACTAGATGATCATGAATGACCAGCTCTCCGGATATGTTGATAAAGAAACGTATCAATTTTCTTTGCTTTTTTGAATTTAAACAAATGTTCCTTAAACCTTGTTTTAAGGGCCGTTTGGTCTGTCCAACATACTGCATTCCTCAGCCTCCTTCGCTGCAAGTGAGAACAGATATAACATCCTCTGGTTTTCAGTTTAAATCAGAGCTGTTTACAACTGAAAATTGTCTATGATTAACTGAGGAAATAATAGTTGACTGACAAATTAAATGATTGCAGCAGATGCAACTCTTGGCATTGCACTAAGAAATATTAGTGTACATACTGTTCCTTTTATACGGATTCTTATGTTTTAGAAATATAGGAGCTTTAATTGGAGAAAGTCTAATTCTAAGGTGATTACGGAAAATATTATAATTAGAAGCGCCATATAAATTTATTGATGATACAGAGTGAAGTTTCAAAGGCGAAACGTTAACAGTGGGTAACAAAGAGTTATATCTAGCAGTAGAACGGGGAATCTGTAAAGAAGAAGCAGAATGTAGCCTAATAAGAGAAATAGTAATTTTTACTCATATAGTTGTATAGGAAGTAATACCATCAACACATACAATGACAAGAGAACAAATAAATTCACAAAATAAAGAAAAAATTAAAAAAAAATGTAAACACATATAAACAAAAGACAAGTTCAAATTCAATCCGACTACGCTAGCTTAATGCAGGGTAAAAACCTGCATCGGGAGCATGTGTGCTCGATCTGACTGTAAAATTGGATTACAGATAATCTAACATTAATCTAGAGTCTTAGATTAATATAGAAGGCTCTGCTGACTGGTATATTTTATACAGCGACATTACAAATATTTTCAGACAGTCTATGACGTCCTGTACCTCTAACAAAATATTCTGACAGCCTGAAAATAAACCATTTAACTGTCTGTCTATGGGCAAAGCTATGAAAGTAATAAAGAATTCCAACCCAAAAAAGGTAAGAGAAAAGTCCAGGGAGTGCCACAATCACAAACCGCAGCCCTTCCCAGACCTCAAGAGGAAGAGGAAACCGACAAATCTAAATTATAGTGATTAATTTGATTTTTATGTTTTCGCTTTGATGCATTGACTGAGTTGGGAGCCTTTATGCAAACCGATTTTTTTATGTATTTCTGTATTAAGAGTAGCATCGGGACCCAGGGTGAAGTTAGCTAGCTGTAAAAGTGCTTAAAACCCCCCGGTGGTTTGCTCTACCGACCGTTCTAAGGCGGTGGTCCCGGTGTTAGTCTTACTCTTTGTTGCTTTGTGGTTTATTCTACGAGGCGATTTGTTGTATGTCTTTCCGTGTGTCATTTTGTTCTTGTGTTTTTCAGTCCTTTTAGTATTGCGATTACCTCGCTTGGGGAAGAGAGAGCTAATCTTAGTGCTTTTCGTACGTTTGTTCGGTTTGTGCTTGTTTAGATTTGTCGGTTTCCTCTTCCTCTTGGGGTCTGGGAAGGGCTGTGGTTTGTGATTGTGGCACTCCCTGGACTTTTCTCTTACCTTTTTTGTTTTGTCTTACCATGTGTTATTTTGTTATTGTGTTTTTCAGTCCTTTTAGCATTGCGATTACCTCGCTCGGGGAAGAGAGAACTAATCTAAGTGCTTTTCGTACGTTTGTTCGATTTGCGCTTGTTTGATTTTGTCTGTTTCCTCTTCCTCTTGGTGTACTGGGAAGGGCTGCGGGTTTGTGATTGTTGCACTCCCTGGACTTTTCTCTTACTTTTTTTGGTATAAACCCCATTTGTCGCTCTCTGTTTTCAGTAAAATGCATTAGTCTATGTATGAAAATGTCTTTAATCCTACAATCTCTTGGTAACCTACACAACCATCCTAGAAATATTAGTTTTCTACAATCTATTTCAACCTCTATGGAATTCAGCCCTAGAAGTGACAAAGAGAATCAGTATTTGTATTTCGAGGAAGACTTTCCATAAATTTGGCGCGAAACCTATGGGCTCTTTCCATAGATAATACATGTGTTGGAGACAATTTTGACCATACCTCACAGCCGTATAAAGCTTTTGGCAAAACGATAGATTTGTAAATATGTTTGGCCGATAATGTTGTAAGCCCATCCTTATGTAAACCAAAATTAACGAGACTTAAAAAGGTACTTTTTATTTTGTTACTTGCTTCTTTGGATATTTCATTTAAGGCCATATCTTTATCAATTATAACGCTTAAATGTTTATACTGATTTGTTTCAGACACTTCTTTATCGCCAAGCTTCCAAACACAAGTACATTGTACATCGTTGAGAATCAGACTTTCACAATGACGTAACACTTATAAACATTGTACTCATATCCCCATCGCGGGGCATACTCAAAACAAATACGTAGCATTTTGTCTAAACCAGCCTTCGAGAAGGAAATTAATATCATATCATCAGTCACTGTATGACAAGAACAATTTACACGATAAAATACATACCAAGGTTAAAAGCTTCTAGTTCATACATTAGATCATTAAAGAAGATTGAATAGAATGAAGGGGAAATAACCCTGCCTTGTCTTGAATTTGCCAATGAGTCATTTATAATTTGTATTTCCCGTGAGCTATTATCTTTAAAGTATCAAGCAGAATGATGGCTGCCATTATCACCACCATATAATATTTTGAAATGAATTGCCCACTCATCTGCAATCGTTTGCGGGGTACAGGCAATTTTACCATTAAATTTTATTTCAGAACCAGAAAATGAACTAGATTTTCTGCGCCGCGAATTTACATGACGCCAGAACAAATTGCTGTCAACTTCTGCTAATCTGTCCAATTCCTCGATTTGAGTTTTCATATATAACTCTACACATCTACGATGTTTACGCCTAAATAAAACTTTGGAAGATTTATAGAACCTATATGAGGAAAAATTACTGCCTCTTGGTTTACCACTTTTAATCCAGTCAGCACGCTTACCTTTTATCTCTTCGTGCAATACACTTAATTCTTCATTCCAATACGGCTTCAGGAAATGTTTTAATCACTTAAGCGGGAAACATTGCTTAGCAGAGGTTGTTACCGCGTTTACCAAACTAAAATACGCATGGTCAATATCACTGACTGAATTTATTTGGCTCTGCTTCAAATCCAAGAGGTCTATGTTGTTATGCAGATACATTTTATATGTAGAAGATTGTTCATCAGTCGCTTTTTCCAGTTTATGTTCTGCTCCGCTGCTCATTGCCGGCATTTGAAACAAAAAATCGGACTGTGTCTAGAAACGTTTAGACATTCATCATCACATATTTCGTATTCTACAACAACGTGTAACATATCTGCAGGTATATAATGTGATCAATCAGCGTCTCGTGGCAGTTGTCATAAGACACATAAGACGATTTTGCACCCGATCAATATCTAATATATTTACTGAAACTATATTATTGTCTTGAAGAAATTCAGCAAAATAAGACTTAGTCCCACTGTGTAATGGCTGTGAAGACTCCGGTACAACACTAACATTCATATCGCCCATTAAGGCAACTATTTGGAGATAGATTTGGGAAAAATATACACATTCTCTTGAATTAGGCACATATTTGATGCCAATTATTTTGTCATCATCTTAAAATAGTGGTACAATATTTCCATTATGTCTTTTATGCCATAATATAGCAACGCCACCTTTATCGACCCGACGTCGACCAGGGAGACGTACAGAAAAATTTGAAACTGCGAGACAGAGTTTTACATAAATATGATGAACTTGACATAATACCCGTTGCATTCCATGACCTTATATTTAAATAGTGATTCTGTGTAGCCATTTTTGCGTTTAAGAAAAAAAAAAACAAAAAAACATTTCTGTAATACTTACACAGTTTATATTCACTCTGGGTAAACTTAATCTAAGTTTGACGCATCTCGTAACGGTGAATTCGGGTTATATTCATCAACGTCAGAGCGGCCACATGTGTACCGGATTCGATGACGGTAACCCTTAGCTTTATCAAAGGTACCTTCATTTCTGTTGACCCATGGTCTACAAATTACTCCGCGAGGCCAAAACGTCGAGCTTTCCACCAGTTCAGCATATTCATTGTCTTCTACATTTAGTCTAATTACAACAGCGTTGGCGTTACGCTTACTACGCCAAATATGTATCCACGTTACAGTTGGTCCACACTTACGCATATACTGTTCGATTAATTTCATTGAAATCCCCGGCTTAAAATCGCCTCGACCTTTTCTTAACATACTTTGAGAATTCATCATATTCATCCTCTGGGGATTGAAAAAGCAAACGTCATTTCATCAAGCATTATAGTGACATTGATAGAGGGCCATTTGCCCACACGTACCGGTATTGTATTACTACTATCACAATAGGTGTTCGAGTAAGCATGTGCCTCTGTACGAATAGTACGCACTTGCGTCGACGTTGCGGTGCTTGAAATGCAACAAAACTACGAGTTCTCGTGTCAACGGATGAGCTATCATGCCCGACGTTAGGTTCAGTTACCTTTAACTCGGACGGACGTGCTGGAGCAGCAGGAACACTCGTGTTTGCTGCAATTATTTCACTATACAGTTCTGTCTGCGCCTGAACCGGCTGTTCCAACTAGTCCGGTTCGAAATTAGCAGGCAAAGGTGGGGCTGTTATATCACTACTTCCGTGTGGATTTGTATGAGAAGTAAAGTGAATATCCGCCACATCATCTACTGTATGATATTCGTTAGCAACTTGGTTACCTACGTCATTATTATCATACAACAGAAGTTAGTGTTCGATCATGAAACATTTTGAGCATGCCAGATGGTGTTCGTCATTACTTATTGCAATGTCATGTAAAAGTGGGTCACTACATATATCAACATTAGATACACGAGAGTCCATTCCCGCTGGTCCAGTTGCTCCACGAGTTTGACCTTCCGTCAAATTTACCTCATCATTAACTCGGACCCATCAATACCCGGACTTGATACTGTCCGTTTCCGTTAATTAACATGTCGCGGGTGCTGGTGATGCTTACGTCACTTCGGAATCTATATTTTGCAAAACTCCACCCATATTAAACTAGTATTAAACACATTTATTTTTAGTTAAGCCAGTTAAAATTATTATAAAGCAATAATGCCATCTTGGGTCCGTTATATGTTAATAACATTTTATTCAACTGATTCCTTTTAACATAGATAATCGCCGAATTTTGCACATACTCATTTTAGAAAATGTGGGTCAAATTCGAGAGAATCGACATTTTCACAGTCGACTTTTCAAATTTCTATTACGGTTATGAAAATAATATGCTGATAAAGCAATAAAACAAAGCTTGTTTATTCTGAATAAGTTGGGTTTATAGTTGATTTTAGCAAGAAAAAGCATTAAAAGGCTTTGCTAATGCTAATACTATTCAACAATGGTCGCCATGTTTTCTTCGACGAGTAGCTTCATTCACAAATCAGTGTTTGGAAACTCCATCGCAATTTGTAATATTTGTGATCAATATTCAACAAATATGATTAAAAAACAAAATAATTACATAGTAGTTAATTCGAATGATAAGCGATGTTTTGTTCACAGATGACACTTATATGAGGTTCATTATCGCGGATAATTGTTGGTCGAATTTGAGAAATTGACATTTTCACCAGCCGATATTTCAATTGGCATTGAAGTAGGTATAAAAATAATAAGCTCATAAAACAACTTCGAAAACAAAGTTAGTTTTTTTTTGTTTTGTTTTTTTCTGAATAAGTTTGGTTTATAATTGATTTTAACAAGGACGTGCATTAACAGGCTCTACTAATGCGAGTACAGTTCAACAATGGTCGCCATTTTTCTTCGACGAACGGCTTCATTCACAAAATGGTGTTTGGAAACTCCACCGAAATTTGTAAAGTATGTGATCAATATTCAACAAGTGTGGTTAAAAACCAATTACGTGTATATAGTACTAACTTTTCATGATGGTTGATGTATTGTTCACAAATAACACTTATATGTGGTTGTTAATTGCGGATAATTATCACTTTCTACTCGATTGATTTTCGTACATTCCAGACGAAAACCGGTAAACGGTAAAATCAGCCACGACATCATCATATCGATAAAATACATATTTAGCACTATAGTTACCAGTCCGGGTATTGATGGGTCCGAGTCATTAACCACAGCAGCAGGCTTTCTTTGAGTAGAATTACTCTTTTTGTTGCCATACGTTAATTTTGTGGATGTAGAGAGCCGACCCGGCGAGAAAGCACCCCCATTACGAAAACACGCCTATATAATTTAGACCCCCTTAAACCCCACTTTTATAAAGCAAAACTTGAGTTTACAGGGGTATGCATTATTTTTCTTATTTCTGCTCAAAAACATAGATTGTGGGTACTCGTTAGAACCGCCTCGCCGAGGCGGTTCTAACGAGTACACAATCTATGTTTTGAGCAGAAATATGAAAAATATCAGATATTTTTATCTGAAAATGTTATGTTTTTGGAGGTAAAATTTTCTATATATTTGAATAGGCGTGTTTTCGTAATGACTTTGCCTGTCTGTCGACAGCCATCAAAATGTATGAGTATGTATACATGCCGGGGTCCCAGTCTGCTAGCTCATCTAAATATTGTTTTCATAGTACGCAGCATTTTAATTTTTCAGCATATTACGAAAACACGCCTATTCAAATATACTGAAAAGTTAATCACCGAAAAACTGAAAATTTTCAGTCAAAAAAAATCAAATATTTTTCATATTTCTGCTCAAAACATAGATTGTGAGTACTCGTTAGAACCGCCTCGCAGAGGCGGTTCTAACGTATACCCACAATCTATGTTTTTGAGCAGAAATAAGAAAAATAATGTATACCCCTGTAAACCCCAGTTTTACTATATAAAAGTGGTTTAAGGGGGTCAAAATTATATAGGCGTGTTTTCGTGATGCAGTTGTATCAAAAGTATCTTGCATGGTCTTTATATTTTGCTTTATTGTATGTATTTCATTTTTCAAATTTACCACAAAAAAGGGGGTAAGAGAAAAGTCAAGGGAGTGCCACAATCACAAACCGCAGCCCTTCCCACACACCAAGAGGAAGAGGAAACAGACAAAACTAAGCAAGCGCAAATCGAACAAACGTACGAAAAGTACCAAGACTAGCTCTCTCTTGTTGTATGTCTTTCCGTGTGTCATTTTATTCTTGTGTTTTTCAGTCCTTTTAGTATTGCGATTACCTCGCTTGGGGAAGAGAGAGCTAATCTTAGTGCTTTTCGTACGTTTGTTCGGTTTGTGCTCGTTTAGATTTGTCGGATTCCTCTTCCTCTTGGGGTCTGGAAAGGGCTGCGGTTGTGACTGTGGCACTCCCTGGACTTTTCTCTTACCTTTTGTTCAATGAAAGTATAGTGGATTTCATGGACTGCACTTCGGTAGAGCGCGCAATTTCTATGGCGACATGTTTCTGTTTAAAGTTCAACACGTCAGCCTTTAGACCAGTTATGTCCTGTATAAGAAAAAAAGGTAAGAGAAAAGTCCAGGGAGTGCCACAATCACAAACCGCAGCCCTTCCCAGACTCCAAGAGGAAGAGGAAACCGACAAATCTAAACAAGCACAAACCGAAAAAAACGTACGAAAAGCACTAAGATTAGCTCTCTCTTCCCCAAGCGAGGTAATCGCAATACTAAAAGGACTGAAAAACACAAGAACAAAACGACACATGGAAAGACATACAACAAATCGCCTCGTAGAATAAACCACAAAGCAACAAAGAGTAAGACTAACACCGGGACCACCGCCTTAGAACGGTCGGTAGAGCAAACCACCGGGGGGGTTTAAAGCACTTTTACAGCTAGCTAACTTCACCCTGGGTCCCGATGCTACTCTTAATACAGAGATACATAAAAATTCGGTTCGCATAAAGGCTCCCAACTCAGTCAATGCATCAAAGCAAAAACATAAAAATCAAATTAATCACTATAATAAACAAAGACGAGTACTCATGGCTAATTCTACTGTACGCCAGAGTAAATGAAAACCAATAGTTGAACCACGGCGGGCCAAGCCAAAGACATATCGTCAAGCCCCAACCCACTGGTTAAAGTTTTACGAAGAGGCCGTCATTGAGTCTGAGGCCCGAACCGCCGTCGTGCAATTAAAGAGTGAAGCATAGCCATCAACAATGATTGGGTTGACAACTAGGCATGCAGTCTGCCGCATAATATCCAGGTTATAGCCAATTCTTTTATAACGGTTAATAAGTTTTCTGAATTGCTCCGAAAAGTTAGATTTACCTACAATTTTTCTAAATCTGTACACTAAGTCACCGTAAAATTCGGGTTCCGATATACCTTGTTGCAGAAGTGTTTAAGAGATTTAATTTCTCTCGAATACTCGCAGTGCACCATTATGCTTTTACCTGGACTTGGTGTAGACAGTGTACGCTGTGTACGTCCAGAGCGAATCATCTACCTTATATCTGAATATAATCTCCTCCTTCAATAACAGACATTAACGTATGGATGTCATATGCTAGCTTAACCGTGACTATATCACCATTACGAGTGTGTACTCTACGTTTCCAGAATTGTTTCTGATGTTCTTTGCCTATGACGAGCCATAAGTAGACTTTCAAAATCGCGGGACATACGCTTCTACCTACATTTCCTCCGTCCAGGCCTATGGGCATGGTGGGCGAAGCCTGATTACACCCTTTATTCTGGGGTCCATGTCTGTTGGTCTGAACATTCTGATTCGTCATTCGTTTACGGATTAATGAGTTTGATTATGGCCAGGGTACTATGACCACAACTACTTCAGTTCACACTGTAACCCGAACGGGAAATCGTCTGTTTCTTTAACTTTTTAACTTCTTCAAACAGAGCTGACCGTTAATTTTCTAGGGTTACCTCGCAAGACGTTTTATTAAGCACAACTCTGTTAACAAACATCTCTTTGGGTAAACCACGGTACAGAACCATCAGCGTATTATATGTTTGAGCAGGTGATGCAGCCTCAGCATCAATCGAGGAATCAGTATTACAATTATCATTCCTGTACGGCACTTTTGCTTCCGTCATTTCACCATATACGTTCTCAATTACAACAGGTGTAAGTTCAGTTAAAACATGTGATTTGTTGTCTTCCATACTGAGTCAATTTGTCTTATTCCTTAAAATAACTAGAATAAGAATTCGTACCAACTCACAAGCACTCAACAGATGGTACAAATGGTACGCATATCTCTACCAGTGTTTCTAGTCATGCGTGGCGAGAATTTTGCCGTATGCCAACTGTTCAATTTACTCGTAATAATTCTAACAAAAAGGCCTTCAGGGCAGTGTTAGTAGGCTGTTTACACAAATGGCGAGTCTATTGTTCTCTTTGTTAGAGTTTATGCAAAACATTAAATTATCTAAAATTATAAATTCCATAAAGTTTACCAATTTAAAACTGCATATTCTTTTTAATCATTTTCGTATCTCATTCATTGCGAAATTTTAGCACAAAAACATATGTAATTTTTCAGAAATCGTAGAAAATCTGTCCCTCTATCAATCCGCCGGTACATCACGTGACCAGTATTTTAGTTAAACCAGACATCCTGCAATGAATAGGCAGATACATGCGCGTGTACACTCAGTAAACAGATGATAACTGACGATTACTTTAAGCAAAATAATGAATATTTGCGTCGAAAGCTAGAGGAGAAAGACGATGATAGAAGTCATACTGTATGATCAGAGTCACACTGTAAATCTACAGTTATACAGAATAGGAATCACACTTGTTTCTTGTGCCTTGAAATTGCAGTGACAGTGTTTTAAACTTATGGCTGAAGAAGATTTGATAGAATCGTGTCCCCTGCCATTATTGTTCCCAAAATGCATCGATTATCGTAGATTAAATAAAGTAACAATTCCTGACTGCATGACGTTGCCTAGATATGATGATTCATTAGATGCTTTGGGAGGTGTGGGGGGATGTCAAAATGGTTTTCCACACTGGACCTCCGGAGTGGGTTTCACCACCTCGGTCTGACAAAAGAAAGTCGTCCTTATACCGCATTCTGCATACCTGGTAGTGGTCTATGGCAATTTAAAGTGGTCCCTTTTGGCGCTAGAAACTCTCCTGTCGTGTTTGAAAGGCTCATGACTGGTTTTACATACGTCACATTGCTTATTTACTTATATGCTATTATAGTCTACGGAAAGACCTTTGGCATTCACTTACTAAACCTTGAAGAGGTTTTCAACGTCATACCGAAGCAAACCTATAGCTCAACCCAAAGCAAAGTATCATTTTTGGGGCATTCGGTGTCCGAGTCCGGCATATCTGAGAAGATTCGGGCTGTACAGAATTGGCCTGTACCGAGAAATGTAACCGAAGTTAGATCGTTCATAGGGCTCTGTTCGTATATGCGCAGGCTTATTTCTGGGTTTAGTTCCATTTGTAAACCATTGTATTTGCTGAAACAAAAAGATCACAAATTTGAATGGACTGATGAATGTCAAAATATTGAAAACTTCATTGACTACTGCACCAGTATTAGGGTTTCGCAAGAGTCTCAAGGTGAATTAATTGTAGACTGTGACGCATCAAACGATGTCAACGGAGCAGTATTGTCGCAGGTACAAGACGGCCAGGAGTGAGTGAGTAGCTACTACAGGAAGTATTTCTCTTAATCAGAGCACCCATACTGTACCGCAAGGAAAGGTGATCTAAATAAAACACTATCATCACTACCTTTATGGTAGACACTTTGAAGTGCGTAGTAATCATGGAAGTCTTCAGTGGCTTATAAAATTTCGTATTTGTGAAGGGTTCCTAGAAAGGGCAAGGAACTTTCTAGGAAGGTCAAGGTTCCTAGAAACGATTTCCACATATGACTTTACAATTGCCGATATAGAGCAGCTGACAGTCTGTCCCGCAGACCCAGGCTGATTAGTTCAAGACTGTGCGCACTGTGAAAGGTTTGAGAGGAGATCTGCTGACGAAGCATCTGGTTTGGTCACCAGGAATATTGGGTTTATGTATACAGAGAGTGCAGATGAGGGGGAAAGTTTGATGAAAGATGGATTGAAGAGTGTATTATAACACAGCCTGGAAGGACAGGACCCTTCAGAAAAAGAGTACCATTAGAAACGAGCAAATGTTCAGGAGAGTGATAAACAGGCTTGACCACACAGTGAAAATCCCCATCAGCTCAGACTGTTTTAAATCGACTTTTAGAAGTTGTAGACCCATATCAGATCAGGGCAATAAGACGCCTACGCGCCAATTTTTGGACTTGGGGCTGTGATTTATCAGCGAAATCATTACATTGAATTTTTTGTATAGTTTCAAGCCAGGGAAGCGGTTTGAACCTGTAATACTTAATTTCAGTAGGCATATGGCACATGAATGATATCTTAAAAAAAAAAACAACAAAAAACAAGAAAAAAAGAAAAAAAAAAAAAAACAAAAAAAAACAAAAAACGCTAATTGTTTCGTTCCAATTTTCGTTGTGCTAATTAGATGAAACGATTTGAAACTGTTGTCCCAGTAACAAAATGGCCGCTTGAGTCTTTGCAACGATAATAAAAAAACAAAATATTTTTCAGTTCAGACCAGTTGGTATCAATTACAATTGACTTCGCAAATTATTTATGAGAAAATGTCAGGGACAAGGTTTGTGTTATAATTAGGACACATTAGACATGTAGCTGTGTAGGAATTTGAAATAAGTAGATATCATGTATTTTCGCGGTCATCTGTGCCTGTTACAATAGATATTACTGTCAACAACAATAATGTCATGTATTTTGACGCACATCTAATTTGACGCGCTTACATGTTTCTTCCTATTCTTGGACTTGCAGAAACCCTTTTGTAATGCCTCATCGTTATTGGGGTAGAGCGACATAATAGGGTCACATCCAAGAAATTCTAGGATCTTCTTGGAAAATTACAACCATGTATAACCTTAAATGGTCAACATTTTGAAAGAAATGCTTAAAGCACATTTTTCCTTTGAATTGAAGCTCAAAATTGTTAAGATGTATCAGCTACATCTGAATCAAAAATGCTTGTCTGTTACAGTGTCACCTGATGCATTTATTCACGTATGATATATGGTTGAAATGCTATTGCATACACAATATTACTTTTCAAAAAAAATGTAAGGTCTTATATGAAAATATTTTGCAACTGGAAGAAGAGAAATTCATAAAGTAATTTTCTGTGTATTTGTTTGATGCCAAGCATGAATAATTTGAAGAAAAATATTTTTGTTGACAATAAATAATCTATTTAGAACATATTTTATTAAGACATGTGGTGAATTTGTACAGCAAGCAGGAGAAACAAGCACATCAGCTGCCCTACCCCTTAAAACTGAGACATAAAAATGGTGGCGATTTGCAAAATGAGGTCAGATTTTTAAAATATATACAGGTGTTATTCAACAGTGATTCTTGTCATTTCATTTTGTTCTAACAGACAAATGATGCTGCCTTAACATGGTCCTGGTATTATTGTAAAACTTAAATTACTATCTTGCAAGAAAAATAGCAGCCTTTTAGATGCGTCATTTCATATGAGTGTAAACCAAAATGACAATCACCATGGTGGTCCAATTTCACTTGGAATTTTTATGAAGGCAGTTGATGCAAACTTATTTTAATGATATTAAATAATGTTCTAGAAATCCATGATTGTCTTACACAAAACAAATGTACTGGGAGTTGTCTGTGAATTTAATGACATGTCAAATAATGCTTAAGTGCATCAAAACCCATGAGTCTAGGCTACAGCACTGGTACAGTGAACCCTCGTACAATGACAGCTCATG
Organism: Anodontia alba; assembly: GCA_964016985.1. Classification (NCBI taxonomy): domain Eukaryota; kingdom Metazoa; phylum Mollusca; class Bivalvia; order Lucinida; family Lucinidae; genus Anodontia; species Anodontia alba. The sequence continues at coordinate 62,833,955 of OZ024826.1, read as the reverse complement.
GTTTTCCCTCAAAAATTTATTAAAGAAGACAAATGTCTCTTTTGACCCATATTTTAGGGGACGTATGGGGTTATTTTAAAGATTGATTGCTTGAATTTTACAGAAAATATTGCAGATTTTAATGGACCAATGTCTCTCTAAGATAAAGGGACATCAGTCAAAAAAGGGCCATGTCTCGGGGTCCAAAGTCCGCTGTTGCAATATAAATGGATCGCGATATAAGTCAAGACATGTACCATGCATGTATAATGACATTTATAACACACTTGTTTTGTCGCTGTGGTGTACTCCCTTCATGTATTTTCGCGTTAAATTCAATATCGCATTAAACTAATTTCTCCATGAAAATAAATGGCAGCGCCACATACCTGCAGCTGCTGGATGTTTTAGGTAAAAAGTCACACTTTAGTGGGCAAGGTTCTTTTTTCAGGAATACACTGTTGTTTTGTGATTTACGCTTAGAAAAGAAATATCTTGACCAATGTGATAACAGTCTTTAATGACATTTACACCCATATCTATTAAATTGACTTTTACAGCTAAGACTAACTTATTTTTTTATGAAAATGTCAAATCTAAGGCATCGGTACTTTGTTTTGAAAATGGCCAAAATTTGCAAAGAATACATGACAATCACATGATAATTTCCCGCCAAAATTTTAATGAACGCAAAAGACACATGACTTTTGGTTCAAAATGGCGGCAATATGAGTGGCTTGTTTACGCAAATGCTTTCACAAAACAAATCCACAGAACTGCATTATTTGTACATAAAATAAATGTTCAGATAATAATTTAGATGACTTCAGGATTATTTTCAGCATTTGTCTCAAGATCTGTAAGTAGTTATGATGAAACGTTTTACCGTTAGTTATGTGAAAATACATGAAACCAGGCTAATTTGCTGAGACATCACTGATGAATGGCATTCAGTCAAGCTATCAGTCATATTTCCCAATTAAAATAGGATTACAATTGCTTAGTGGCAGTGCGCTAAGTTTAATAAGTAATTTTACTTTATTTTTGATGAGTTGTTTTCTTTTTAAAATATTTATTTCTAGAGAAGTGTAAAATAAACAGACTAAAATCTGGATATGTGGGACAGAAACATCTTAGGTATACTGGCTTGTAAAAAATTGTTGGTCTAGCTTGAAAAGGACCATTTTCACCTGTTGAGCAGAATTGGTTTGTGGGCATCTTTGACTGATTGAGCATTGAGTAGATCAGTGATGATCTATAATGACACTGATTATGACAATAACGGCACGGTGATCATAATTTATGGTTTGTCAATTATAATCAGCGCACACGCTGATTGATGCTAAGTGGATTGTTTATCATAATACCTGATGTAACTTAGCGTCGGGATAGGTGCGAAAAATCAATTACTGGAACACATTATTTTTTTCTGAAGTAATATAAAACAACAAACATTTTATTTATAAGTTTTAAATTTTTTGCTTATGGAAAATTTGGGATCCATGTTCAGTTTGCGATATACTAGATTTTGTGAAACAACGGACTGCGATGTATTGGATCTGCAGTGTATTAATAGATAAAAATGCATATTATATGTATGAAAAAAACAAACCTTATAACTTGTGCAAATTTGGGACTGAAAACCCTTTTCTTTTTCATGAATTCATAAAATACTGACATCAGTTTGTTTCACAATGTTCCATCTAGAGCAGCACGAAGTTAAAATATCAAGAAGCTTTCAAATAAAAACACAATATGTGTATGTCCGTAGGTACCCAAACTGATACACACACCTAAAATCTTGTCCTTTCATGTATATAATGGACTGGACATTGGTTTGTATTCTATCTGCACATGCTAGGGGGACAGCCAAGTGCATTACACATGTAGCCTACTTTGTAGCCAAAATGTGCCTTTATTTGAATGAATTTTGATATTTTATTTTCCATTTTCCTGCTGCCCTAGATGGAACATTGTAAAACAAAATGACACTAGTATTTTATGTATTCATGAAAAAGAAAAAGGAAATGTTTTGTCTCAAATTTATGCAAGTTAGAAGGTGAGTTTTTTCATATTTATGGAATGCATTTTTATCTGTCAATAACCACTAGATATGCATTGACATTTAAGTTCTGACATTTAAGTATCAGTTAACTTTGTGAGACACACATTTCATTTGTGATTTTTGTTGATCTTTTATGATGATGTGTACAGGTGGCAAATTCTGCCCCCATGTTTTGGCAGCCGGCAGAATATCCTTAATGCAATATTTTTGCATAATTTCTCAGGTTTTGTGACATTCATATTGTCATTATAACGAATTTTGTTGTATTGACTGTCGGTATAAAGAGGGTTGACTGTACTTGGCATGTAGGTTTGTCAAAAGCATGTGAAATATATCCAAATGTCATAGTTACCCCAAAATCAGCAGTTTTAGAAAATTTCCCCACCTTTTCCCACCCCACCTCCCCAGCTAGACAAGGTTTACAGCTATCAGTTTCATGTGGGAAAAAAAAATGTTTTTCATGCCGCTTTTACAGCAGAAACAAAATGCGACTTCTGGCTAATGCTGTCACATTTACAAAAATCTGTAAACCTTCACATGGAAGATCATACACGAAACGATTCCATGTACCCGGAACAATTTTGAAATCATTGAAATAAAGACTAGGAGAGTCAACCGGTGTTATTTAATGCTAATTATTTGTTGTTGTTATATATCTTAAAGCATTTTATTGCTGCTTATGAACTCTTGGCACAATAATTCTCTCTGCACTATTTACTTGTTTTAATGAATTTCCAGATAAGAAGTTATGCTTCTGCCGACATGCCATAGCATTCAGTCATTTGCATTTTGAGAAAAACTGGAGAGGCAGCATTAAAACATTACATTTGAAGATGCCGCTGCACTGTGTTTTGGATTCACCCATTTCTGATTGGAGCACATATTGAGGGGATGTCACAGAAAAACATTTCATGATTGCATAATCAGCAGAATCGAAATGCGGGTAGTTTGATAGAAGGAATAGAATGAAATAAACACTGAATTTTGCATCCAAACAATTCAGTAAAATAAACGTTCATTCAACTTTGATTCATTTTTGTTTTGACAAAAAAAAATAGTTCCAGTGCTGTTTCCGGATTATGAAACTTCCTTCTTGCCTTGATTGACAACAGCAGTAAAATCCTGCCAAACCAGGGATCCGAAATATTTAGGATAGTGAAAGAGCGCAAGAACAAAGGAAGTGACGATTATTTTGATGTAAAATTTTAATGATGCCATTTGTTTGATCATGCATAAGTCATGTGTTCGTGTAAACTGCCAGTCAGTTTTGTAAATGTTTACTACATGAAACGCTCATGGTTACACATTCAAATGTGATAGCCCTATTTCTGGCATTTGCGTTTCATCCACAGTCTTGTAGGAATTGGATCCAGTATAACAAGAAATACTTACGCATGATCAAACAATAGCATCATTTAAAACCCACTCCACTGTGACCTACATTCAATAACATCTTGAGTTGTCTTTAGTCAGCCAACTGTGGCAACACTGATTGGATTAAAGTTAAAAATTCTTCAAGATTTATCGCATAATAGCTTCAAAACATGGCAGTATCCAGTTATCTTCCCTGTGGGGAAGAATCTTTTGTCAGGATTTTAACAAATGACAAGTATGCTGTTTTTGTAAACTGCTATTTGGTCTTAGTCACCTAGATGCTTGCAAAATACTAAAAATAGCAGCCAGTCTTTCCCTAGGGGACTGTTTACCGCTCTATGCAATATGCTTGTTGAAAACAAAATACACAACCTGAAAATGATAATTACTGTATCTAAGAAACATCTTTTCTCAGAGAATATTCCTGTTTCAAAACATGGTGAAGATATTACAGGGTCAATTACTGGGATATCTTTAGCTCCCTGTTTTACCCTCACAGGTTGTAAACCACAACACAAACAGCTTGCAATATATTGTATAAATATATTGTTAACAAATGATAAAGGTACAAGATATGTGCACAACATTTCAGTGTAATGCTATTACAAGAATGAGATATGCTTTATTCTGTCAACGAGAAATTTTCATACTTTTGCCTTTTTACGGAATAAATCGCATTATGATAAATACACCTCTGTTTTATGTCATTTTATTTTGTTGAAACTGATTAAGGGCAACAATAGCCAAAGACTGATCTTGAAGCCATGCAGAGTAGACAGTTTCAGTAAAATCGTCTACTGAGAATCAAAGAAAGCCAATGTGCTAGTTTTAGAATTGAGTGTCTAATGGCCTAGATCAACATAAAACCAAGCATCAATCATATTTCTAAATTTTTATTTGAAGTGCTGAAAGAATCTTCCCTGTGGAGAAGATAACAGGATACTGCCCAAAACAGCAAGTGTAACAGACATGCCTCAGTAAGGTACTCTCTGTTGTTTAACGTAACCCTGATTTTCCCTTTAAACTCGTTAAAACATAAACATTTTTGCTCACCTGAGCCTTTGGCTCACTGGTGAGCTTTATAGTATGACTAGATGTTGTGGTCGTCTGTCATCTGTCAGCATTTTCAACATCTCCTCTGAAACCGCTAGGCCAATTAAAGTCAAATTTCATGTGGAGCATCCATAGGATGGGGGAACGAAAGTTTGTTCGCGAGTTCCAGGTCACATAACCAAGACACCCGCCATGCCCATATAAGTTCAAAACCCTTCAAAAATCTTCTTCTCCCGAACCAGTAGGCCATTTGTCATGAAACTTGGTATGTAGCATTTGGGACTTAAACCAATCATAGTTTGTTCAAATGATGACGCTTGGATGACCTCGAACCTATTTTAACTGCACAATACATTAACCTATAGATAATCTGATAGATAATGTGCTATTCTATTCTGTATTTCACACCTTCCACAGAAAAAACGACAGTTCAGTTGTCAAAGAGTCTTAATCCAGAAGGTCCCTTAGGCAGTTACCTGTGTGATGTAACTCTTCCCGCCTAATTGATCACGTGTCAGTTTCTTTTTCTGTGGACAAAGAAAGTAAACAAGTATTTTCTTCGGTGTAAGAAATTTGTATTTATTTCTTTTTTTCCCGATTAACTCCCTTTATCCTTATCTTTCTTGTGTTCCTCTATCATTCCTTCCACTAATTATGTTATTTATTTGAAAGTTTGGATTTTGGATTTCTTGCTTTTCTCCTCGCTTATTTTCTTGTCATGAGTTTTCGCAACCGTTGATGAAATACGCTCATGGCAAATGCGGTCATATTAAGGCTTGATGGGACAATCACTCGACTTGCCTTTCTTGTTCCTTGTGTTCTAGTTCTTCTACTTGTTATATTTGCAGCCAGTGGTCAGACAACATATGGATACTCGCTGAAAAGAGAAGACTTCACCCTACGAGGAGATCAGTTATGACAAAAGAAGAAGACTAAAAGGAATGTGTCAGACCCGTCTGGCACAAATTCCTTAGATGGGAGCACCACCCCGCATGGCTTTACTGCCAGGGGCAGGACCCCTCTAGGTGGTGGCCAATTGGAAACAAATTCCTATCAGGCAATAAGTCCACCAGTCACCGGTCAACCAGGCACCAGTCAACCAGGCACCGGGCAGGATCTCACCGGTCAACCAGTCACCAGTCATCCAGTCACTGGTCAACCAGGATATCACCAGCCATCCATTCACCGGTCAACAAGGCACCGGTCAACCAGGCACCAGTCACTGGTCACTACCAGTCACCAGGCACGGGTCAATATATCACCAGTAAATCACCGGTCTAGCCAGCCTCGGTGGCTCAGTTGGATGCGCCGTCCGACTGGAGACAAGGAGGTCGCGGGTTCAACCCCAGCCGAGGTCGGCAACATTCTTTTGTGGAGATTGATCATGAAATATTTTCTACGGTCATTCTCTCCCTTCCGCTGACTCAAGAAGGGCAGTTGTCAGTTTCTGGTGAAAGAATGTGCACAATACTGGTTAAATGCTTAGAGGACTAAAACTGATCACGCTCGACATGACCCCATTGGGTTGACTGGGCCGTAAAACCTCAACACAAACAAACAATCACCGGTCATCCAGTCACCAGTCATTGTACCTCATTCATCATACCCAGCATCTACCAATAGCCATATATCCATGGGTAGTAATCACAGACTAGCCAGTTATAAGAATTTGGGTTCCAAGCACTCTTTTGCTAATGAGCTGCCAAACCCAGCTACTTCCAGCAGGATGATTCTACCACTGGAGCCCGACTTTTCCCAGATGTTGGACCCAGGTGTTATAATAGAACCACCAAATACTTACAGATCAAGTGAAAACTATTCTTCACAGACTAGACAGTCCCACAAAGAACAGTCTAAGAGAAGACGTAGAATTAAGAAGAAGAGGAGACACAGATCATCTTCTTCTTCATCTTCTTCAAGATCGGCCTCTTCGGACTCTTATAAGAAAAGCAAGAAATCGAAGAGGTCGAAACATTCTCATAAAAAGAGAAGAAGACGATCAATGTCATCCTCTTCCTCTTCATATTCTTCTCAATCAGAGAATGATTACAGTAGATACAAAAGGGTGAAACAAGCTCCACAGGTTGCAGAAATACCAGTTCCGCTGCAACCTGCGGAACCTATTTATATTACACCCATTAATATAACACCTAATGTACCAAAGACTCAGGCTCCGATTCTGAAGCTGAGCTTCGGTCGTTTGATAGGGCTTTAAATGAAGTTTTTAGGCTTCTCCCCCAAGAATTGTGCCCAAAAACTCCACAAGAACAGGCTCCTGTTAAACCATTGTCCGGGATAGAACATTTAATGGAGTCACATGCCACTCCATTATTTTGCCCCAATCAAAACTGGTTGAAAACACTACTAAATTCATTCACAAAATAAACTTGATACTGAGAAATGTTGCAAAGATTGCATATGCCCTCAAAACTTGGTCACGTCTCTTGCTCCGACCACATTTTACAAGAGTCAGAACCAGTATTTTCCTACAGAGAATGTACCACCATTAGAGGCTGATGCTTCCCTGCTAGACTTGTCTAACAAAGGAAGATCATCAATCCCTATTAAAAACTTAGAAGCATGGGAAAAGAGGGCTTGCAAACTAATTGCCATCAATTCCCATGCTGACTTGTTTTCTTCGGCAGCATATTTATGCTTACAACAAGAATCGATGTCGGTTGCGGCGCTTTTGAGGCTACTTGAGGCCGTAGGCAAATAGATAAAACACGCAACAGCTATGTCCACCATATTAGCTACAGAGATTTTTCAGGCTAGACGTGACGCAGCACTAGCCAACTCTAAATTACTTTTGGACAATTCTGCTAATGAGTTAAGGAATGCCCCGATCGATATCAAAACCTTATTTGACGGAAAAATTAAGGAAGTTGCGAAGGCTAACTATGAGGCTCAGCAACAGATTTTTAGCCTCCACTTCATCAAATACACAGGTTCAACAACAAAAGCTTTTCAATGCGCCAACAGCTTTTAGAATACCAAAAATTCCTAACAAACAATCTAGACCTAAACAGACACAACCGTATAGGCCTAAAACACAGACTCAAACCATTATGACTAGTAATAGAAAGGATTTCATCAAGAGGAGTAGCACTCCAAACAGTTCCCCTCCTCTAAACTTGCCTCTTCCACCACAAAGTTCTGAAAGCCAACCCTTTCCACTGCCAGTACTGCCAAGTCTGGACATTTCAGTTGGGGGGGTGGGTGGGGGGGGAGTAAGAGGGAGATCGGCCCACTTTGTGGAACAAAGGGAAGAATTCACAGACAACAAATTGGGTCCTCTCTGTCGTGCAAAATGGTTTCAGGATACCATTCAGGTTAATGCCTCCCCTGTCGTCAGCTCCGATCAAACTGTCAGTCGTCTTCACCATTACTCCGAGAAGAGATCGACATCCTCCTCAAGAAATGGGCAGTGGAAAGGGTACAAGATTGGGGAACTCCTGGTTTTTATTCCCGGATATTCCTTGTACCAAAAAAGAATGGAAAGTTAAGGCCCATAATAGATCTATCGTTACTGAACTGATACATAAAGAAACAACCATTCAAAATGGAGACAGTCAAGTCTGTAAGACATTCGATGGTGAACAACGACTGGGCTGTCTCCATAGATTTGAGAGATGCCTACCTTCACGTTCCGATACATCCTCCATCCAGAAAGTGTCTTTGGTTTGTTTACGAAGATCAGACATTCCAATTCACGGCCTTACCCTTAAGAATGTCACTGTCCGTGGATTTTTACCAGTTTGATGGACGTTATAGCAGCACATCTACGTCAACGTGCCATCTCACTTTTTCCGTACCTAGACAATTGGCTAAGAAAAAATCTGATTGGCAGTCGACTAATATGTCAGCCAAAATATTGCCTTCAAATAGTTCAGGGTCTAGGTTTTATTCCAAATCTAAAGAAGTTGGAATTAATACCATCTCAGAATTGCATGTTCATAGGCATGGAATTTCAGACACAGCAAAATTTAGTCAGGGTTCTAAAGGACCGAGTCGAGACCCTAATATTGACTATCAAATCCATTCTGTCATGCTAACAAGTATCGGTATGAACTTTCCTTTCTTTTTTGGCAAACTCAGTGCAGCAGCAGATTTTGTTCTCCTAGGCAGACTTCACTTACGTCCTCTGCAAATGTGTCTTTTGTCTGTCTGTAGACCTCACATTCTTACTGTCAATCATCCGATCTCGATCAGCGGTATGATTCGATTTCATTTGCAATGGTGGATGAACACCAAACGCTTTGCAATAGGAACTTCTATCCACCCTCCAGATCCCAATATATTCCTTTTTACGGATGCCAGTCATTATTGATGGGGAGGTCATTTAGAGCCAATGAGACTATCCTTTCATAGTCGCTGGACGGAAGACCAATCTCAGCTCCATATCAAATTATCAATATGTTAGAAATGATGGCCATACACTTAGCACTGAAAGAAACCATAACATTTATTCACCATTCTTGTGTCTTGATATCTACCGACAATATGACAGTGGTCTCATATATCAACAAACAAGGTGGAACACACTCTCCCAATCTATGCATAGAGGTATGGGAGATTCTCAGTTGGTGCCTGGAACATGATATCGTAATCAGAGTTCATCATATTCCAGGCAAATTCAATATTTTAGCAGGCTGCCTATCCAGATTGGACAGACCTATCTGAACAGAATGGGCATTGGATCAAACAGTTGCGAATTCCGTATTCCAGATGCTCAAATTCCCCAATTTGGATCTGTTTGCAACACGATTCAATCACAAACTTCCATTGTATGTTTCTCCAGTTCCCGACAGCCATGCGTTAGCAGTAGATGCTTGTTCCATGAACTGGAACCAATTTCATGCATATACTTTTCCTCCTACAATTCTGATACCTTCTGTTCTAGACAAGATTCGCCAATATCAGCGCAGAATAGTTCTAATTGCTCCGTTCTGGCCTCAATGGCTGTGGTTCTCAGAACTTCTACAGCTTCTAGTGTCAGCCCCAATTTGTCTGCCACTATTTCCAAGACTTCTGACACAGTCAGATGGAAAATTTCTTCACCAAAGTCTCCCAGTACTCGATCTTCACACTTGGGAGTTATCAAACAATCAATCAGTGATAGAAAATTTTTGCAAAAAGTTGCAGATTTTGTCTCAAAATCAAGAAGAACATATTCTCAGAAAGTCTATGATGAGAAATGGGTCATTTTCTCTAATTGGTGTTGTGGAAAGAAGGTTAATCCGGTCTCGGCCCCTCTTACAGCTATAGCCGATTTCCTCATTTTCCTTTTCTCTGAGAAAAAATATCAATTAAGTACTATCAAAGGATATAGAGCTATGATCTCTAACACCCATAAATTTAAAACTGGTAACGGATCTAATTCAGTCTTATCAGAGTTAATTAGGTCTTTCGAACTGCAACGCCCAGAACAAAGATCTAAATGGGATTTATCTTTGGTCTTAATATGTCTACAGAAAGCCCCATTTGAACCTCTGGATAAGGCTTCTAAACTTCACGTTATGGATCAGTTTCATTGATAGTTCAAACTGGTTTCTTAGCGAAAAATCACTTTTCTTCTATCAACACAGACCCTATAATTATCCCTAATCTTGCTCGAATATGTAAAAGGGAACATACGGATAGACTTCTATGCCCCATAAGAGCCTTGAAGTTTTATCTTAAAATGACTAGTCCTTACCGTCAGAATAGAACTAGATTATTTCTACCTGTTAAAGGCAATCAAAATATTTCTAAAGCTTCAGTTTCTAGATGGATATCTTATACTATTAAACTTGCCTATAGGAAACTCACTAAGAGAGGCATTTCTTTCCTTAAAATTAAAGCTCATGAAGTTAGGGCTCTATCGTCTTCTTGGGCATTCTTTGATAAGGTTCCTCTTAATGAAATTCTCAAAGCAGCAGTATGGAATCATTCTTGTACGTTCACTAAGTTCTGCCTGAGGGACATGTCTCACCAAGCAGAAAATCTACAGAGTTTGGGCCCATTAGTTGTTACCCAAAGAGTGGTGGGGTGGGGGCCAGCAAGACAGAGCCTCGGATGCCTACACATTGTTGACAGCCTCCAAAGCCTACAGTACATATATTAAGGTAACTAATATCTTATATATATGTTAGGAATGAGATCATTCCTAAGATTATATCTTTATGTATCTTATTCCTTAGAGTTTCCTGAGTCTTAAACCAGAAGTTGTGGGATACATTATTTGTGTTAGAACTAGGAGAGCTCCTCCCTCCTAATCTACGAATTCTAGCACATCTATAGGTTAATGTATTGTGCAGTTAAAATGAAGTTTTTAAAAGTAAAACGTATTTTAACTAGCAATACTTAACCTATAGATAAGAGAGTCCCACCTCCCTCCCACGCAGCTCTGTTCTAATTGTTTCTATTGTTTTATTCATAAAAAGAAACTGACACATGATCAGTTAGGTGGGAAGAGTTACGTCACACAGGTAACTGCCTAAGGGACCTTCTGGATTAAGACTATAAGATGAATGAACTGTCGTTTTTTCTGTGGAAGGTGTGAAATACAGAATAGAATAGCACATTATCTATCACATTATCTATAGGTTAAGTATTGCTAGTTAAAATACGTTTTACTTTTAAAAACTTCATTTTAGGCCAAGGTCAAATTTGTTTGCATAGACTTTTGTATAGGAAAAAACCTTGTATTTTTCAAAAACTATTGCAGCCTGTGGTCTGAAAATTGGTAGATGCAGTGAGTTAAATGAGTTAATGATACTACATGAGTATTCAAAGTCAAGGTCATTCCTTGACCTTGTCCCAAGGTCTTTCAGATATGAAAATTAAAACTTGTTTTTCTCAGAAACTACCAGGCCATTTGCTACCAAATTTCATATGAAAATTTTTAGGAACAAGAAAATGAAAATTAATTAATATGAGTTTGGTCACTTGATCAATATGGCCACCATGCCCATATAAGGTCAAAACCCTTTTAAAATCTTCTCAGGAATCAGTGGGCTGATTATCATGAAACTTAGTATGTTGCATTGGGGACTCAAGCCAATCATAGTTTATGTAAATGATGACCCCTGGATGGCCTTGACCTATTTTAGGCCAAGGTCAAATTTGTTTGCAAGGGCAGTGTTCAAGCCAGGCTGCGCCATTGCGCCAATGGCGCATATTTTCATATTTTTGCGCAGACTAATTAAGTTCTTGCACCATCCAGGCGCAGAAAACTTATTACAATGTTGGCTGCAAATGCGTTGTGATCGGGTGCTTTTTACTTGCAGTTCACTATAAATAGGCATAGAAATTATTTTAAAATGCAAAGAAAGCTTTAAAATAATTGAGAAAATACATTAAACAGACAATCTGTTATGATTTTTGCCTGTAGTTTATGCATTTTTGATGTTATTTCTAGCGTTGGTGGCAGCCATTTTTCAATTCTGTCGTGACTATTGGTTCAGTGCTCATGCTGTGACTATTGGTTCAATGTTCATTTATAAATTCAGGGGTCACCTCATTGAGGGGTAGCTCGAAAGTACATTGTTAGTACATCACTATCAGAAAGAATTACTGTTGGAAGTTTTCTTTCTTTTCTCAATCTGATTGATTGAATGATTAGGTTAAAATATGATTGACTCATGGTCTAATGGAAAGTTATTAATTTTGGGTGAAGGTCAGTCCTGTTGAAACTAGAATAGGACTGATGCTAAAGAGATCATCCAGCTCATCAATTTGAAGCAGTATTCAAAAGAACTAATTCAAAATGATTTTCAGCTTTTACATCTATTCACAATATTTATGATTATTATTTCCTATATCTCCACAGTATTGTCAACACTTAAACAGGCAGCTCACTTATCCCCTCACCCCCACCCTACCACCCACAAAAAAAACGAAAAAAAAACGAAAAAAAAAAACACAAAAACAATGGCAGCCCCCCTTGACACCCTACCCAATCTGTTGATTTTCTTATGTTCATCTGTTGTGCCATTTCTTATTGACAACCCTGTGTTAACCTGGAATGTACATCTGATCAGATGTTACAAGAACAGATTACATGGAGCAAAATACCCACATCTGAAAGCAACAGGTACATTTTCTATAAAATTTTGATCATTGATTGTACTATCCCCAGATTTTTTCAAATTTCCCCAACTTTTTGGAGGGTAGGGGCCCCTGGGCCCCAAAACTGAAATTCCTGGCTTGAACACTGCAAGGGTTTTTGTATGGGAAAAGTCAAAACTGTGTATTTTTCAGAAACTATTCCAGCCTGTCATCTGAAAATTTGTAGATGCAGGTAGCTAAATAAATAAATGAAACTGCATGGGTATTCAAGGTCAAAGTCTTTCCTTGACCTTGGCCCAAGGTCATTCAGATGAAAAAATTAAAAGTTGTTTTTCTCAGACCCATTTGTAACCAAATTACATAGGAAAGCTTTTAGGAAAAGGAAATGAAAATTTATAAATATAAGTTTGGTCACATGACAAATATGGCTGCCATGCCTGTATACGGTAAAATCATTTGAAAAACGTTCTTCTCTGGAACCAATGGACTGATTGCCTTGAAACTTGGTATGTAGTTTTGGGGTCTCGGGGCCCATCATAGTTTATTCAAATGATGACTGGCTTGACCTTGACCCAGTTTACATCAAGGTCAAATTTGGTTGCATATGCTTTTATATGGAAAAAAATGGAAACTATTTTTTTGGAAACTATTGTTGCCTGTGAACTTTAATTTTGTATTTGCTATCAACTAAATGAGTAAATGAAACTACATGAGTATCAAAGGTCAAGGTCACTCCTTGACCTTTGACCTTAGCACAGAATTTAACATAATCAGCAAATAAACTCATGGTACAGACCCCTGGGTTCATGATCCTAAGGAGGGGCATAAAGCTCCATAACAGGAACCTGGCTTCCAATAAGCATATTAACGGTCAATGGGGCAGTTTTCTGTAATGACCTTCAAATTCCTTTCAAAATACACTCAGCACTCAGGTGAGCGGTTTAGGACCATTTGTCCTCTGTTTTTTGTTGTTTTTTTTTTTTATAGCAGATTGCAACTGCATTGTTTACAAAAAGATCAGCTGTACTGTGGAGTTAGTATGGCTTTGATTTGTTTGAGGTTTGGTTCCCGGTGTTGTTGAAGTAAGCCAGAAAATTGGTATGCAAGTACAAGTACAACAACAACATTTGTTGTTGTTGTTGATTCTTTTGGCAATATAAAACTGGCTATATTGGCTTGATGCTTCCTAGAACTATTGCTGTCACTAGGTGTTATATACTACTAAGATGTTAGATCTTCGATTGAGTTTTGTATTAGTCAGGTGATTTTTAAATACGAGGGTCGTGCAAAACGTTCTGTCACTAATAGGCTTCTTTAGTTTTATCCCAGGTATATTTTAAAATGCTTCACTGCATTTGAATGATGTGTTGAATAGCTAATGATACCCGTTTATTTCATGCAAATTGCTTTCCAACTGACCGAGTTATTTCAAATTGAAATAGATGCAGTCATATACACTAACCAATTTACTTGTTACATTGGAACATGGACCAGGAGACTGAAATTCGTAGCTATATTAAATGCATTAGGCTTAATATAGATTCAAAGCAGATAATTAATGAATTGTGTGGTATGTATGGACCTCAGACCATTTCACTGCACACAGTTTTTAGGTGGGTTAAAGCTGGGAAATTTTCTGTTAAAGATGATACCCGTCCTGGAAGGCCTAAAACCTCTGTTACCAAGGCTAACATCGCTGCTGTACGCGATTGTCTGTCAAAGATATAGCTAGTTGTACTGGCATATGAAAAAGCGTTTGGACCTGAGAAAGGTTTGCGCTAGGTGGGTACCTCATTTGCTCACTGAGGAGCAAAAGATACAACGCCTTAAATGTGTCCGGGAACTTTTGAAAACATACAAAGGCTGTAATAGTCGGGTTATTTCTAACTTGCTAACAGGTGATGAAACCTGGGTGCACATGTTTGAGCCACAAAGAAGAGCTGATAATAAGCAATGGAAGCGAAAAGATCAAAAACGCCCATGTATTGCCAAGAGAACCATAAGTTCGAAAAAGATGTACGCAATTTTCTTTATTTCAAGTGGACCGGTCGTTCAAGTTCCTTGTCCATCTGGTCATACAGTCACTGGCCGATTCTACAAGAATTCTCTACTGAAGAAAGTGAAAGTTTTACAATAAGAAACGACAAAGCAAAGGATGGTCAGGATTCCACCTTTTACATGACAACGCCTCCTCTTATAAGTGTGAGGTTGTTAAGTCTTTTTTGGCATCTGAAAAGGTGAAAGTTTTAAACCATCCACCTTATTCACCTGACCTGAGTCCCTGTGACTTCTTTTTATTTCCAAGACTTCAGAAAGTGCTTTCCGGAAATAAGTATATGTCTAGAAGTTCTCTTGGCAGCGCTATTTATCAGTGTCTCCAACAGATACCAAAAGAAGACTATTTATCTGCTTTTTGCGACTGGGTAAAAAGGTTACAAAAATGTGTTTCAGTAAAGGGGGAATACTTTGAAGGTTTGTAATAATATGTATGATAAAACATAGCACTGAAGTAATCCGAACCCAGTAACAAAACTTTTTGCAGGACCCTCATATTAATGATTTTTAATAAGACATCGAGAATCTGCCAAATGCCATTTTAAGCTCCAAATTGATATTACTGCAAATATCATCCAAAGGGGGAGTTCCAAATCTGCCCACCCATGGATTTCCTTCAAAATTTGCATATTATTTGTACAAGGCCCAGCAACTGTAAAAAATAACCTTGTTTTCTAGATCAAAGAATTTTGGGTCTCAGGAGAACTCCCTGATGTACACCTGGCTTAAAGGTATACCTGTCTCAAAACCTATTAGTATAAAATTAACAATTCAACATGATCTTCAATAATGTCCTCTGTTGCAATAAAAGAACTCCATGAGGAATATTTTACTCCCATAAAAATATTTGTTTACATTTCTGTAATAATTATATGGAATATTGAAAACCAAAAACTGATTAAATTTTAGCTGAAAATAAGAAAAACAAGAAATTCATCTTTAAATTTATGTATGTTCCACTTCTTGTCAGCCTATGATTTTTGCCTTAAAATATGCCACATGTCCTCTCCTGATATGTGAAATTTCATGAAATTTAAAAACATGTCTATAAAATGCATGATATGCACTTAGATAGATTAAGTGTAAAATTCAAAATTTTTATCAACTAATCAGAGATGTTTCAAATATTCTGAAATCCATCATATAAGTAATTAAAGTCATATTTAATTTACTTTAAACCTTCCAGAACAAACCAATTCCTTTCAAAAACAGATTAAATGAGCATCAATTATATTAAAAGTTCTTGGGGCATTTGATAGACCATAAGTACTCAGTCATACTCAGAGTTGTATACATGTATATGAGTCATCCAATAAATTCCTTATCATTCCTCGACCAAGAATAATCAACATTACTTTTCACTTTAGGTGTAAGACAGGGTGACCCATTATGTGTCCTCATTAATGGTCTCTTTTCGTGATAATAGAATGGATGTCTTTAAAGGAAGAAATGCAAGTGCCTTTCATCTGTAAAATACAAATGTATACATGTATAAACCATGGTGAGCCATTAACTATTTCTTTATTTCTTTGTTATTATTATTATTTCTTTATCCAGGAAGTACCAAGTAGTTTAGCTAAATAATGATACTTTGGCAGTCCATTCATTATTGAAGCTGATCTCTTTGTAAGTCAATACTATTTATAGCACAGTCTCTCAGTAGCTCTTTATTTAATTATTCAACCTTTATTTGTTCATTTTCATCTCTTTTTAGCTTGCCAACCTCGGTGGCTCAGTTGGATGCGCCGTCCGACTGGAGACTAGGAGGTCACAGGTTCAACCCCCGCTGAGGTCGGTAACATTCTTTCGTGGAGATTGACCATGAAATATTTTCTACGGTCATTCTCTCCCTTCCGCTGATTCAAGAAGGGCAATTGTCAATTTCTTGCGAAAGAATGTACACAATACTGGTTAACCGCTTAGAGGACTAAGCCTGCCCAATAAAAGTGTGGTTAGATAAACTGACCGCGCTCGACATGACCCCATTGGGTTGACTGGGCCGTAAAACCTCAACACAAACAAACAAACTTTGTGCCTGGAGAGCTTATGTTGTCACTCAGTCTTTGGCGTCAGCGTCTTTCGGCGTCCACATCCGCGTCGGCGTTAGCGCAATGTTTAAGTTTTCAAAGGTGTGCATAGTTTTTAACTGTTTGAGGTACTGCTTTTATATTTAGCCTTCACCGACCTTAGGGTAAGACTTTTCAATAGCATATACCCCCATCCCAGAGTTAGACCCTTTATGTAGGTCAAAGTCAGTTCTTACTTTGTCATTTACACCCATGTTTAAGTTTTGTGTTAAGTTTTGAAAAGTGTACATAACTGCTGAAGTATTCAAGATAGAGCTTTAATATTTGGCCCACACCAGCCTTAGGGTTATACGTTTCAATAGCACATACCCCTTCCTCAGTTTGACCGTCTGCCTAGGTCAAGGTCAGGTCATACTTTGTCATTTGAACCCATGTTCGAGTTCTGCGTTTAAGTTTTGAAAAGTGTTTGTAACTGCTGAAGTATTCAAGATACCCCTTTAATATTTGGCCCACACTAAAGTTAGGGTAAGACCTTTCAATAGCACACACCCTTTCCTCAGTTTAAACTTCTGTCAAGGTCAGGTCATACTTTGTCATTTAAACCCATGTTTGAGTTCTGCGTTTAAGTTTTGAAAAGTGTTCGTAACTGTTGAAGTATTCCAGATGTTGCTTCAATATTTGGCCCACACCTATTTTAGGGTAAGACCTTCCAATAGTACACACCCCTTCCTCAGTTTGACCTTCTGCCTAGGCCTAGGTCAAGGTCAGATCATACTTTGTCATTTACAGCTGTGTTTAAGTTTTGAAAAGTGTACATGACTGCTGAAGTATGTAAGATATAGCTTTCATATTTTGTCCAGTGTAACCTAAAGGATTCAGCATATAAGATTTAGCGTTCATATTTTGTCCACACCACCTAAGGGAAGATGTTTCAATGGCTTATACCCCATCCCTCAGTTTGACATTCTTCCGACATCAAAGTCAGGTCATACTCTGTCATTTACAGCTATGTTTAAGTTCTGCATTTAATCTTTACTATGTAAAGATTGTTTTCTTATCCATTCAGCCCTTCCCAGTGAGCTGCGTTGTCTTCTGACAACTCTTGTTTTCTGAGTGATAGAAGCAATTCTGTCTTGTTTAACTATCTTCTACAGACATTGTTGGAACTTAACAGTTAGCTTGCTATGTTTCTGGCATTTATTGAGTACTATTTGTTAGACTGTCCTTTCAATATTTAATTTTTGATTTCTAGCATATTGCATCAACAGGAGAGCTTTTCATTATTTTAGTTCAATATTCCATTTCTTGTTCATCAAATATTACATCATAGTGAAGGACAAACATTCCATATTTTTGTTTGGCAACAAACTGAATTGGGGCTAAACATACCGATTTTTCCTCTGGCACTTGGCTCATTAGACCACTGTGGATCTGCTGCCAAAACCAAAGACTGTCAAGTCATCTATACTATCTTAGATTTCTTTTGTAAAGCAGAGGTTTTCATTCCAGACTTTCAAATGTGTTCCACAGGATGCAGTTTAACTATTTCTTTGATTTTCCACAGGTTGTGTAATTAACAGAAAAGGTGATTCTAAGCAAGCAATTTATAATGGACCAAAATAAAACAACAACAAAAAAAAAACACCGAAATGAAAGCAAAACATCACCTGAATATAAATCAAAGATTATAATCATTTTCTCATTTTGCTGTAAGCTGGGTTCTCATAATTATTTAATGTTCAAAAACCAGTTTTTCAATTTCTGTTTTCACATTAAAATAATAGGTTGACAAGAACTGAAACCTAGTTTATTTAAAGATCAAATCTGTCAGAAAATAATTACGCAGTTGAAATCTAGGGGCAGCTTGAAACTGATTTAAACACTAGAATGTGCAGTTGATGGGGCACCATCGCAAATCCCCACGCTCGTTGCTAATGTTGCTAATAGCATGACTGATGGCTGGACTGACGGACGCTCTCACACACCCTTACCATGCGGGGAGGTCAGCAAATCTGACATCCAAATTACAAGTTACTGATAGCTGTGGAGTGCACTTTGCAGGGGTACCCTTATGTTCAGATGTGATTTTATACCAAGCTTTCTATTTAAGCAAGGGAAATAGGTAAAGGGGGATATGACCTTATGTACAACAGTCATACCCTAGGCAATAATTGGGCATAATATTTTGAGATTCCATGCATGAGCAGTCCTATGTATATTCTCCATAGGCTTGAACAGCCCCTTCCCAGTCAGAACTTTCAGGTTAATCACAGCTGAGTAATTCCATTTCTGGCTAGAATTTCCTCAATATCTCTCTCCAGAACTTGGCATTGTTGATGATATTCTTGGCATTTGAAAATGTAATGCTGAATTGTTTCTTTTAATGAGCAAGTCCCACATAAAGCTGATTTGGTTTTGTCAATTTTGAAAGTAGGTAGTTTAGTCCAGCTTGGCCAGTAATGAACTAGTTCATGATTGTTTCATGAACTAGCTCATGATTGTTTCAGCCTTTCTATCTCCAGTGCTGGGTTGATGTTTTCCATTTTCAATTATAACTTCTTGCATGTCTCTGACTTTGTAGAGTTGACATAAGTTCTGCCATTTTTCCTGTAGTCCTTTTATCAATCAAAGTTATATCGCCTGGAAGTTTTGTTGTTTCAAATGTCAGAAATTTGTATAACTCTTGATAGAAGGATCAGTTAAATAAAATATCATGCAGTGGTTTAATACTATAAAATAAACAACTTCAGCCATGAAAAGAAAACAATAAAATTGAAAATCTATTGTCTGCTGTGGTGTCTATGCCACTGCTACTATCTGATTAGTTATACCCCTGGCATACGAAGTGTGTAGTGGGTATATAGTTTTTGTCTTTTCCGTAACAATGTTTGTCTGTGTGTGTATGTATGTGTAAACTTTTTTTTCTGTCAAAGATTTCTCAGGAACTACTGCACCTAGGGTTTTGAAATTTTGGTACAAACATTGGGTATGACATATTGTATTTTGTAAGAGACAATCAGCATCCTCATGCTTATCATTCCCTTTATTTGTCCATTATTTCTTTCTTTCCAATAAAATTTGTTGTCACAGATTTTCAGCTCCTATGAGAGCCAGAGTCTTCAAATTTTGTGTGCACCTACAGAGGGTAGTATATTGTGTTAAAAGAAAACCACAATGCTGAAATTTATTTTGCTTTTTTTACTCCCCTAAAAATGAATGACACTTGAGGGCAATGGACACACACACACAAGACTGAAAAAAAGCTGAAGTATCAAAGTTTTCTTGGCCAGGCTAGCAAGCAAGCCACCAAGGTTAATCTGTTTTCTAAACTTTCAAAAACAGTCTTATTTTGTGTATATGGAAATAATGCTCATATTAAAGGTTAATGAAATCATAAATAAGACTCTGATTTATTCTTTTTGTTGTTGTTTTTTCTCTAAATGCACATTATAGTGCATGAAATAATTTTATAAGTAAGACATTTCATTCTTTCATTTAATTCGTCTTCCTTAATTTTGAGATGTACAGCACGGCAATACCCCCTTCCCCACACAAGCTTACAAGTTATTAAGAATTCACAATAAACATGACATAGAACCCATTAAGAAAGAATTTGACTTAGGTTTAAACAGTCAGGAACTGAAAGGGTAAAAAAACTACTTTCAACATGTGTATTTCAGCATTTACTGAAACGAAAGGGAAATTCAACCTCAAAAAATCTCGCAAAAATATACCAAAGAGGCTGGGACTGTGTTGACAGTCAAATCTCAAGTGCAACTGGAAAGAACTTGTACTTTTTTGTTAAGACTCTAGAGGTCCGATTTTTGAAGTACCAGTAATCATCATGAATCTTGCTCAAAATGTTTGTCTTGATGATTCTTTTGTCAAGTTTGAAACTGGTCTCTAAACTAGGTCACCAGACCAAATCAGAGGAAAACCTTGTTTAAATTTTAACATATTAGTGGTCACATTTTTGAAGTTACCGTCATGAATCTTGTTAAAAATGTTTGTCTTGATATTCTTTAGGTAGAGACTGGGTCACTTAGGGTAAAAAAAACTAGGTCATCAGGCCAAATCTTAGGAAAACCTTGTTAACACTCTAGAGGTCACATTTTTGAGGTAATCATCATGAATCTTGCTAAAAATGTTTGTCTTCATGATTTCTAGATCAAGTTCAAAATGCAATCACTTGCAGTCAAAAACTAGTTGGTCACCAGGCCAAATCAAAGGAAAACCTTGTTAACACTCTAGAGGTCACATTTTTGAAGTAATCTTCATGATTCTTGCGAAAAATGTTTGTCTTCATGATTTCTAGATCAAGTTCAAAATGCGGTCACTTGCAGTCAAAAACTAGTGCGTCACCATGCCAAATCAAAGGAAAACCTTGTTAACACTCTAGAGGTCACATTTTTGAAGTAATCTTCATGATTCTTGCGAAAAATGTTTGTCTTCATGATTTCTAGATCAAGTTCAAAATGCGGTCACTTGCAGTCAAAAACTAGTGGGTCACCAGGCCAAATCAAAGGAAAACCTTGTTAACACTCTAGAGGTCACAGTTTTGAAGTAAACATCATGAATCTTGCTCAAAATTTTGTCTTGATGATTTCTAGGTGAAGTTTGGAACTGGTCACTTATGACTTATACTTCATAGTCCAATGCCTTTCTAAAGCCTCTTGAATGCAGTCATCCATATTTGACCTCAACCTACATGTATATTTTATGGTCCACTGACTTTGTTGTTTTTTTATTTAGGTCAGTTTCTCAGTATCTATGGTACTACAGCCAGTGATACTTAGCATATGCATACATCTCAGCATGGCCTCTTGAGAGCAGTCATCCATATTTGACCTTGACCTATATTTCATGGTCCATTAGGCATGCTACATTGTCTTGTTAATCTAGTCATTATAAATCTTGGTCAGGTTCTCTAAGTGCTATAATACTCAGGTGAGCGTTACAGGGCCATCATGGCCCTCTTGTTTCAAAATCTTGTCTGGGATGTTCTCCAAGTGGTCTAGTTGTGTCCGCCCGAATTTGATTCTGTTCCCTTGACAAATACGGCTGCCGTCGGCCATCTCGGATTTTTCTTTTCCCATTGTCACATCTCCATAACCAGTGGAAGAATATAGTCGAAACTTTGCATGCATATGGATTCTCAACCCCTTGATGCATCTATTCCTGCACCCCACCCCTACCAAACCCTACCCTTACCCATAACCTACTACCATACCCTACCATAACCTACCCACAGGTAGCAGAAGGGAGGGTAGGGTATGGTAATACGGGGCATAGCATTGCAGGGAAGGGCGTCAGCTCAAAATATAGTTATATTTACCTGTAGTATCAAATCAACCTCTTCTCTTCACTTGCCTCACCTTTTAAATAAAAAAAAATATGGTAGAGTGACTGTTTCCTAGGAAATTGCGATAGAATATATTTCTTTAATCTTTAGCAGTAAAAATTTCAGCAGACAACATTTTGAAAAATTTGTATTTTTTCTTATATATATATATATCCTTTCGACGGCGGTAGCGTATTTATGCGTAATTGCTGTCCAACACTTTTTTAACAACCCTCACAGCGACAGATTAATACAGGCAATCTTCTAGTTCTAGTACCATTTAATACGGTTGTATGTGGGGTAATAATAGTATGAACACAAGCTCTCTAGCATGTAAAGGAAGGGCGCAAAAGGCTTCCAAAGTAAGAAAAAAAATGGTCAAATTTTTGGACCAAAAATGTTCAATTTACCATTGTACCTTTATAATGCAGCCCCGTCAACACCAGTGAAGCGCGGCTTAAATGGCCCAGCATATGAGATGCGCAAGAAAAGGAAAAAGAAAAGGGAGGGAAAGAGAGAGAGAGAGAAAGGAGGAAAAAATTCAGGATCAAATCGCAAATAAAAAACCCCCAAACATCTCCATGCGCATACATTTTCCCACCATGACCTGTGCAGTGTGCACCATGACTTTTCATGAGTGTAAAATTTTGGCAGTGTTTGATTGTGAAGAATAACATATCTACTTTCGTTTTCAAGTAAGCTATTTTTGATCAGTTGCTGATGTTGGAATCCAGAGGTAAATATCCTATCCTACCCCCATTTTGGCTGCATTTTTCAGAACCCTCGGCGTTCTAAGAATATGTAAAAAATGATCAGTTTGTTCCTAGGGACAAGATTTTCCCACATTTAATCAAAGTAACTAAATAGAAAATATAGCCTTAAAATGTATGTTTTGCCACATTTTCGTGGGTTTACATATTCTTTCGACGGCGGTAGTGTATTTATGCGTAATTACTGTCTAACGCTTTTTGAACGACCCTCATGGCGAGATTAATAAAGGCAATCTTCCAGTTCTATTACCATTCAATACGGTAGTATGCAGGGTATTGATAGTATGAACATGCGCTCTCTAGCATGTAAAGGAAGGATGCAAAAGGTTTCCAAAGTAAGAAAAAATGGTCACATTTTCAGACCAAAATTATCCGGTTTACCATTGTACCTTTGTAATGCAGTCCGATCAACACCCAATCAAGCATGACTCCAATGGCCCAGCATACGAAATGTGCAAGAAAAGGCAAAGAAAAGGGAGGGAAAGAGAGAGAGAAAGGAGGAAAAAATTCGGGATCAAATCACACACACACAAAAAAAAAACCCTATCTCCATGGGCATACATTTTCCCACCGTAACCCCTGCGCCATGACCTTTCATGAGTGTAAAATTTTGGCAGTGCTTGATTGTGAAGAATAACATATCTACTTTTGTTTTCAAGCTCAGACCTAATAAATACCTGGACGTCATTAATGGAACTGCCAAAATATGTTGTCTTGGCTTGATTTTAGCACTATTTCACAGCACTGTGGTCATTAAAAATGATTTTGGATAATAGCTGAAGTTGTAATAAATTGTTTTAATAGGTTTGGTTGAAAAATGTTAAGTCACAGTAATTAATAAATTGAAGTTATACCTTCATTTGGGTGAATTTCTGATGATTTTCTACTAAAAGTGCCAAAAATAGCTAAAATGGGTACCTAGGTTTCTTGTTGATGTTTACAAAAACTTTTGATTTTCCTTTAATATAATGCTACAGTCCTAAAGGTAGTATATTGAACTATTGCTTTTTGAAAACAAATCTCAGATATTTGGAGAAATAATTGAAATATGAGCCTTTAAACTTCATCATATAAAATTATGAAAACTAAGCCAAGACAACATATTTCCAGTAAATACAATACCTGTACCACAGTTACTAGTCCTGTGTATATTGGGTCCAAGTAAGCTATTTCACAGGCAGTAATCTTGTCACTCATGGCCAGTTGTTATGCAAAGAAATAAGTGACGTGACTATCCGGACATGAGTAGCGCGAGCTAAAAAGGTGGCTGTTTCAGGTGGGTTGTCGACAATCTGGGGCTTTTGTCGTCTAGAAGGGCGTTATTTTAAAAATCGGAGAATGCTATACTGCGCGGAATTAAATTCCATACATCCCAGCACCAAAATTTAGGTCAAACTATAGCTACGGTTCCTGGAATTTGTTTCATTCTGGCGACAATCGCTCCGAATTCGGTGTCATTTTGGACGATTTACCCATTAATATTAATGTTTTCAGCCATATTTGCATCTTGTGTAACGACTTGAATTGGACAGACGCCGTCATTTGGCATATGTATTACAATCATAACGATGCAAACCATCAGTGCAATCAACAAAAGCGGAAAAATGCTAAAATTATAGGACAGAATGAGTAGCGCTAGTGGATATGAGCGACGAGATGTTTTATGAGTGACGAGAGCAGGGAAATTGGTAAAAGATGCATGTTTCAGCTTGTAAAACAAATGCTTATTTCAAAAATATTTTAAACAGTAAGTCCTTATCTTGGCATTTAATGCCTCTGCAGGATGCAGATCCTGGAGGATTTCCAAGGGGATTCAATTTTGTTATATTACCGTACATACTCTATGTATTCGGACAGACAGGTCTGAGCAAACAATGTAGATCCAGATAAGACGCTGCACAACACTGTTTGTCACTCACCCAGCAATTTTACAAACATTTACAGGTAGTAAAATTTGTTGACTTTTTGAAGAGAAGTAGAAGGAAAAGTGTCTGAAATCTGTCAGATTTATCCAAAATTTCCAATGTAAATGAAATTTCGAGTCAAAGAGAGATTCTATCAAACCCTCCGACCCCACTTTGAATCTGCCACTGCACTCTATCCACAGGCATTATGTTAACAGAAGAGCCTAACTATAGTTGAGGACATTGCCTGTGGATAGAGTGCAGTGGCGGATTCAAAGTGGGGTCGGAGGGTTTGGTAGAATCTCCCTTTGACTCAAAATTTCATTTACATTACTCATATCTTGGGTAAATCTGATAGATTTCAGACACTTTTCCTTCTACTTCTCTTCAAAAAGTCAACAAATTTTACTACTTATAAATGTTTGTAAAATTGCTGGGTGAGTGACAAACAGTGTTCTGCGGCGTCTGTCCAAATACGTAGAGTATGTATGGTAACATGATTAAATTGAACCCCCTCGGAAATCCTCCTGGATCCGCACCTGTAGGGACATTAAATGCCAAGATGAGGGCTTACTTTTTGAAATAAGCGTTTGTTTTACGAGCTGAAACATACATCTGTTACCAATTTCACTGCTCTCGTCACTCATAAAACATCTCGTCACTGATATCCACTAGCGCTACTAATTCTGTCCTATAATTTTAGCATTTTTCTGCTTTTGTTGGTTGCATTGATGGTTTGCATTGTTATGATTGTAATACGTCTGCCAAATGACGGTGTTGGTCCAATTCAAATCATTACGCAAGATGCAGATATGGCTGAAAACATTAATTTTAATGGATAAATTTTAAATCGTCCAAAATGGCATGGAATTCTGAGCGATTGTCGCCAGAATGAAACAAATTCCAGACACCGTAGCTATATTTTGAGGTAAATTTTGGTGCTAGGTTCTATGGAATTTAATTCCGCGCAGTATAGCACTCTCCGTTTTTAAATTAACGCCCTCTTAGACGACAAAAGCCCCAGATTGTCGACAACCCACTTGGAACAGCCACCTTTTTAGCTTGCGCTACTCATGTCCAGATACTCACGTCACTTATTTCTTTGCATAACAATTGGCCATGAGTGACGAGATTACTGCCCATGTATTTTTGATCAGTAAGTTGCTTATGTTGGATTCCAGAGGTAAATATCCCACCCTACCCCCATTTTGGCTGCATTTTTCAAAACCCTCCACGTTCTAAGGATATATATATATATATATACACTGCAGCGCCGTTATAACGCGGTCGTCGGGAGCCATGAACACTGACCGCGTTATACGTGGTCCGCGTTATACTGAACGACGTCATAACCACACCCACTTGCACCACTGCAGTTTCCTCCAGTTATTATGAGATATTACACATTGCATGTATGTTATATTGTATGTTCCTTTTTTATTTATTTATTTTTTATTTTTTTTTTTTTTTTTATTGTAGAAACTTTGTGCATTACCTTGCCTGATTTCCGTTTTATTCTTTTAATCCAGTAAATAATAAAATTTTTAAGCTTAAATTGTTTTGTTTTCTTTTATGATCATTCAAGGGAACTAACTGCAACAGTCTTGCATTATGGATAACTGTGTAATAAACAACGTGTCCTTTACCGGAAATTGCCTTGAGCATGTGCACAGTTGATCTGCGTGTCAAAAAATAACCTTTGTTGCTCCCTGAAAAAATTTAGCAGATGACAAATTGATATTTTTCTTTTTCTTTCTTTCTTTTTTTTTCATACAACAACTTTTTGTCATGCAAATTTTCTCAAGTTTGAATGCATTGTCAAAATCTTGCAGCCTGAGGATATAAGAAAAAAATATTTCAGAAGGTGGTCTGCTAATTATATGCACACAGCATGCTAAGGGTTTAGCAACAGGTGCAGAAAAAAAAATCAATACCAACTGTTACGTCAGATAATAAGTACATGATAAAAGGGACAGGCTTACCTGCTTGGTCAGTTTTTATTGCTGCTGTTGATTTCTTTCACAATAAAAAAATCTAATCTCAGATATTTTTTTTTATAAAGAGCACTGACCAGTCTTAGTTTCATGTTTGTCTAGAAAGTACATCTCGTTTCCCAGCAGTCTATTTCCGTTAACCTAGGGTAGCAGTACTTTTTAACTAAAAAAAAAGACACCTTATCTGGAGCTTTAAGCTGTCTCAGTGTATTCACACTTGACCCGTTTCTTTGATCTGTTTGGACATGCCGACTGTCATAGCTCCAGATAAGAGGGTCTATCCACAGCTCCAGACTAGAGGAGTCTCCACATATTAAATTTCTTATTTCTCCACGTAAACGTAGGTTGTAGATACTCATTGGAAGCGCCTCACTGA
The DNA here is from genome assembly GCA_964016985.1 of Anodontia alba. NCBI lineage: Eukaryota > Metazoa > Mollusca > Bivalvia > Lucinida > Lucinidae > Anodontia > Anodontia alba. Next base: position 62,806,965 of record OZ024826.1, on the reverse strand, counting down.
GGCACTTCCAGAGAGTACCCAAAACCTACAATTTCATGGAGAAATAAGGAAAAATAACAGTCTTCTTTAATTAAAAAAGAAAAAAAAAGACACCTAATCTGGAGCTATGGACTGTGGCAGTGCATTCACACGTCACACAAACGGATTAATTATCAGACTACCATTACAGCAAAAAGGACAGTGAAGTGTTGATTTATGACTGTTAGGATAATTATGTAATTAATTTGTGTTGCGTAAGTTATTATTTCTTTTATTTCTCTTATAATACATGAAAATTATCGTTGAGGGCTGTGCCAGTTACCGTAGTATGGCTTTTAAATGGTGCACGGACGTGATCTGAAATAGCCTAAAGACAAAAACTGATGAAAAGTTTGGTAAAAAAGAATGAGTAAATCAGCGAGTATATGGTCACGGCTGGCGATTTTTAGACTGCCGCGTTCCGCGGAAAAAGGGCAAGACTTTCAAACTGGTGGGAAAAAAAAAAAGGGAGCCAAGGCCCAACCGCGTTATAACGGTTTCCGCGTTATAAGCGACCGCGTTATAACGGCGCTGCAGTATATATATATATATATATATATATATATATATATATATATATATATATATATATATATATATTCTTATTTTTGAAATGTTAAATGTCATGAAAGGCATGCAGAGCATTATTGATTAAATCATTTATAATATTAACTAACTTATAAATCCATTTTGATGCACTCATTTAAACACATTGTTTATTGCTTGGCTGTACCATTGTGATACTTAGGGTGTGCAATTAACAAGCTGATGAGCTAAGGTTTGAAAACATGGACATCACTGAAGCATTTGTGTAGATAAGAAAGGTCCCAGTTCAAGAGGACTAACCGGCATCTGTCTTTAAACGATTGTTATTGCATCTCCTCGGAAACCACTGGTTAGATTATTTTGAATTTTGTCTCGAATGTTTCCTTGATGGTCTAGTAGTGCATGCCTGACTTTGTTTCTGGTTTATTGACAAATATGGCCGCTATCTTAGAAATTGCGACTTCCCCTTTACTTAACACTGTTACAAACTCATCACATCTCCTCCGAGACCACTTAGGTGAGGGAGACATGGTCCATGGGCCTCTTGTTTGTTTAGTCAAGAGATGGAGAGCCATTTATTGAACTTTCAGAATCATTCCGTTCTATTATATTTTATGAACATTCATTAACCTTTACTATTCTGTGGACAACTTTAGCGAAGACGAATTATATTTTCCCTTATTTTTATCAGAAAATAGGATTTGACATTATATGCAAATTTTCTCCTTTAGAAATAAGGGTTTGACATTACATGCAAATGAGACAGTTTGCATGAAATATCAAATCTTATTTTCTGGAAAAAATAAGAAAAATATTTCATAATGTCATCTGCTGGATTTTTTTCCTAGCATGCTAAATGTTAGCAAAATACCCTAGTGTTGTCTTAATTGCTTGCTCTAAACACTTGTACATTAAAGCTTTGATACCATATGTTCCAATCACAACCTTTGTCTCCGTAGAAATCCAAATCTTGGGGACTTTTTCCCCTCACAAATACCAGTGTACAGAGAGTTTAACATTTTATGGTATCCACATAATATTTTTTTATTTCTCCATGAAAACATGTTCTCAGAAGTGTCTCACTTCAAATGAGTACCCACATAGTATGTTTTCATGGAGAAATAAGAAAAATATCAGTACTTTCCGGGTGAAAAAAGCAGCTTATCTAGAGCTATGCGTACATGAAGGGGTTATCAAAGTGACTTGTTCCAGTTTTAGGATAATGATGGCGAAGGATTACAGTGTCTAAATAATTAGAGTATTTAAGGTATAGAGCCTGGAAACCTTTAGCAGTGAGGTCTTTCTAGTTGTTAAGATCATTTACATAGGAGATACCCTTGTAAAATGAATAAGTTAAGGTTTGTATAGGCCGTATAAGGGAGATCAAGGCATATCGCCATCTATAAAAGGAAAATTTAATAACAATATGAAATCATCACATTTGTTGTAAATTTTGAAGGAAAATTATATCATTTGACACATATATTTGTGTTTCTGTGCGCATTATGCACACATATTTATACTGCTGGTGATGCTTACAATACAGTTATTAATAATTTCTAACCTTTTTTTCAGTGTTGTACCTTACCAGGCCAAGAAGAAGCCCTCTACAAGACCTGCTATTGATGCCTGCAATGTAATTATACCACCAGAGGACTACTCTTTCCTTAGAATTGAAAAGTTTCTAGGTACCTATGCTGATACTTGATCTCAATGTTAACCCTTAATGTTTAGCATGCCGGGTAAAATTTTCAGCAGACTACAGATTGAAATACTTTCCTCATTTCCCCCAAAAATGGGATTTGACATTTCAAGCAAATTATCTGATGGAGACAGTTTGCATGTCTCCATTGGACACAATGTCCATGAAATGTCAGATCCTGTTTTCTTGGAAATTTGTTGTCTGCTGAATTTGCCCAGAGAGTGGTAAAGACTAAAATGCCATGCAAAGGTGTGGCAGCAAAATTATTTCAGAATATCATTTGCTGCTGTTGTGATTGGTGCTTTAAGGATGAACTGTTAGCTTTCTCATTGCAGATTCAGCAAAGGACATATTGGTGATATTTAATTTTATTTTCCTCAGGAAATAAGGTTCATGCAGATTAGCTCCTTAGGAAACAATTTGTGTGAAATGTCAAAAGTGCCAAACCCTATTTCCTGGAAAAAATGTCTACCATCTGAGCTGGTCTGTGTATGACAATTTGCCATCTTAATGTGGGGTCTATGGAGATTTTAAAAATAATGAACATAGTTCCTTATCAGATTGCTCAAATCATGCAGAGTAATAGATAAGATATGCATCCAGATGAATAATAGTCTCCACAAAAACACAACAATGTGCCTTTTTTTTAGCTCACCTGAGCAGCGCTCAGGGTGAGCTATTGTGATCACCCTCTGTCTGTTGTCGTCCATTGTCTGTTGTCCGCCGTCAACAATTTGTTAACACTCTAGAGGTCACAGTTTTTACCCAGTCTTGATGAAACTTGCTCAGAATGTTTGCCCCTATGACATCTAAGTCAAGTTTGAAACTGGGTCATGAGGTAAAAAACTAGGTCACCAGGTCAAATCAAAGGAAAATATTGTTAACACTCTAGAGATCACATTTTTCAAGCAGTCATGAATCTTGCTCAAAATAATTGTCTTGATGATTTCTAGGTCAAGTTCAAAACTAGGTTGCTTGGGTCAAAAACTAGGTCACCAGGCCAAATCAAAGGAAAACCTTGTTAACACTCCAGAGGTAACATTTTTGAAGTAATCATCATGAATATTGCTCAAAATGTTTGTTGATGATTTCTAGGTCAAGTTTGAAACTGGGTCACTTGGGGTCAAAAACTAGGTCACCGGGCCAAATCAAAGGAAAATCCTTGTTAACACTAGCAGTCACATTTTTGAAGCAATCATCATGAATCTTGCTCAAAATATTTGTCTTGATGAGTTCTAGGTCAAGTTCAAAACTGGGTCACTTGGGGTCAAAATTTAGGTCACCGGGCTAAATCAAAGGAAGACCTTGTTAACACTCTAAAGGTCACATTTTTAGCTCACCTGAACTATGCTCAGGATGAGCTATAGTGATCAATTTTCGTCCATCGTCCGTCCGTGCATGTTTCTGTCCATCCGTCTGTTAATATTTTCAAACGACTTCTCCTCTGAAGCCCCTGAGCCAGTTTTGCTCAAATTTCACGTGGAGTCTGCTCAGGTTGGGGGAACGAAAGATTGCTAAAATGGTTGAAGTCTGTTGACCAAGATGGCCGCCATGCCCATATATGGTAAAAGCCTTTAAAAATCTTCTTCTCCAGAACCGAAGATGCCTTATGGCTGAATCTTTGCACAAATCATCAGGGACGAAGGTCTGCCAAAGTTGCTAAAATAGTGGTCATACATGTACATTTGACTTTTTTACGGCGAGGTCAAGTTTGCTTCCCTATGCATTTATATGGGAAAAATGTTAAGAATTACAAATGACTTCTTCTCTTGAGCCTCTTGGCCAGTGTTGCTCAAATTTCATTTGGAGCCTCCCTTGGGTAGGAGAATGAAAGATTACTAAAATGATTGCCGTCCATTGATCGAGATGGCTGCCTTGCTCATATATGGTAAAACCTTTAAAAATCTTCTTCTCCAGAATCGAGGATGCCTTGTGGCTGAATCTTTGCATAAATCATCAGGGACTGGAGGTCTACCAAAGTTGCTAAAGTAATGGTCGTAAATTGACATTTGACCTTTTTACAATGAGGTCAAGTTTGCTTCCCTATGCATTTGTATGGGAAAAATGTTGAGAATTTCAAACGACTTTTCCTCTGGAGCCTCTGGGCCAGTATTGCTCAAATTTCATTTGGAGCCTCCCTGGGGCAGGGGAATGAAAGATTGCTAAAATAGTTGCCGTCCATTGACCAAGGTGGCCGCCATGCCCATATATGGTAAAAACCTTTAAAAATCCTCTTCTCCAGAACACAGGATGCCTTCAGGCTGAATCTTTGCACAAATCATCAGGGATGGGAGATCTACCAAAGTTGCTAAAATGATGGTTGTACATTGTCGTTTGACCTTTTTACGGTGAGGTCAAGTGTGCTATCATATGCATTTATATGGGCCCCATACATTTGTTAATTTTTATAAATATCGCTATTCTGATGTATTCTGATATTGTAGAGCAACTATTTTACATAGACAGTGCTCTGCTTTAGGAAACAATATTAAGTGACGTCATGTGATGTCATGACGTCACAGAGATATCCATGACAACTAAAGAGTGGAGTGACTAGTGTCTTTCAGTATGGAGTCATAATAAAGTGTTCAACTCAATATTGATGTTTGTGTATCAACAACATTTGTATGGAAAAACTGTTGATAATTTCAAATGACTTCTCCTCTGAAGCCTCTGGGCCAATGTTACTCAAATTTCATGTAGAGCCTCTTTGGGGCAGGAGAACGAAAGATTGCTAAAATGGTCGTGGTCCATTGACCAAAATGGCTGCCATGCCCATATATGGTAAAAACCTTTAAAAATCTTCTCCTCCAGAACCACACTAGAGCAAGTCAATGGTGCGCCATCGCATATCCCCGCGCCAGAGCCATCACATATCTCCCTGCACATCAGAATTCCAAATGTGTTCCTCTAGTCCTCATCCATAGGGCTATTTGCTGTGATAGTTTCAAGGTTCTAGCTAAAAAAGTCTAAGAGGAGTTGGGTGACAATAAAAAAATAGGACCCAAAATACTACTTTTTGACCTCTAATGACCCCCAGATATGCCCCTAGGGCAAAATTTTTGCATCTCTGTAGTTTACTCTTCATTACCTTCGATTTGATATGCAACATGTTTGTACCAAATAGATTTTGGACCCTTCAAGGCCACATCCCCCTGGCCCAGGCCCCAGGGGTCACATCAAAATTCCGAATGTGTTCCTCCAGTCCTCATCCATAAGGCTATCACCTTTTCAAGATTCTAGCTTAAATGGTCTAGGAGCAATGATGTGACATTACAGACAGACACACTGATGGACGGCCGGCCGGACGTGGGTATCACAATATCCCCGCTTTTTTTTCCGAAAAGCGTGGGATAATAAGCTCTGGGCCCTAATCTTTGCACAAATTATGGGGGACAGGAGATCTACCAAAATTGCTAAAATGATGGTCCTATGTTGACGTTTGACCTTTTTACAGCAAGGTCAAATTTGCTTCCCCATGCATTTGTATGGGCCATATACATTTATATGGGAAAAATGTTGAGAATTCATACTTTGGACATCTCCTCTATAATCCAGTTGAATCAAAACTTGATGATGAGCATTAGGGTGCCTAGTAGACGCAAAATAGCTAAATGAGCCGATAGAACATCCAAGATGGCCGCCACAGCTGCCATCTTGAAAATCAGTTTTCGACATCTCTTCCCAAACTTTTGGTTGCTTTGAGCCGAAACTTGCTCTTGTAGCAACAGGATCGAATCGAGCTAAAATTTTGTTGATCGGAATTCTAAGATGGCCACAATGGTTCCACTCCATTGAACAAGATGGCCGCCAGAGCTACAAATAGAAAATCTTCAAACGACATCTAGTCCTTGACCAATGGCCCGATTTCGAAATATTTGCACAGAAGTGTTCCTCCAGTGACCCTCTACCGAAATTGCTAAAATGGTTCCACTTGGCTGAACAAAATGGCGGCCAGAGCTACCAATAGAAAAACCTTTAAATGACATCTCCTCCACGGCCAGTGTCCTGATTTCAAAGTAATTTCACAGAAGTGTTTCTCTTATGGCGCTTTACCAAAATTGCTAAAATAGTTCTGCTCAGCTGAACAAAATTGCCACCAGAGCTAAAAATAGAAAAAAACAAAAAAAACCATTAAAGGACATCTCCTCCTTGGCCAGTGGCCTGATTTCAAAATGATTTCACAGAAATGTTCCTCTTATCTCCCTTTTATACCCTGCCACACGATAGTGGCGGGGTATTATGGTTTCATGTTGGACGTCAATGTGTCCGTCCGCCAGTAGTCCGTACGTCCGTTTTTTGTTTCCGGATGATAACTTGAGTAAACAATAGATTTTCACCAAACTTGGTATGTGCATTGATATTATGGAGATCAGGAGTGGGATTGCTAATGGGCAAATTTCGTCAATTTTTTACAGTTATCTGCCAGTGACACGATAATGGTGGGGTATTATAGTTTAACGTTTTTATTTTGACTGGATATGGCCCTTTGAAAATTTCAGCATTTTAACCTTGTAAGCAAGATATCTCAAAAACTAAGCCATTGCCTTGAAACTTAACAGGCTGATAGGGAATGATGAGTAAATGACCTGATTAACACAGCAGTTAACTCAGGTGAGCGTTGTGGCCCATGGGCCTCTTGTTGAATCAGTCATCATGAATCTTGCTCAAAATGTATGTCTTGATGATTTCTAGGTCATGTTCAAAACTGGTCACATGGGGTCAAAAACTAAGTCACGGGGCTAAATCAATGGAAAACTTTGTTAACACTAGCAGTCTTATTAGCTCACCTGGAGCTTTGCTTCAGGTCAGCTTATGCCATGGCCAGTTGTCTGTTGTCCGTCGTCCGTCCGAAATTTGATGGGAAGCATTGGAGTGACATAGAGATTCAGAATTGCTAAAATTGTTACGTTTGGCTATCCAAAAAAGGCTTAACATCTCATGTGAATCATCTGCCTAGCTGACAATTCACATGAAATGTCATCTAATTTTCTCTGACTACAATTTTGCTTGATGCTTTAAGGATAAATGCAAATGGATATAAGAGAGAGCATGCTAAGCTCAAAGGTCATTAGACATGAGACATTGAAGGGAAATGGATACATTTTTAGGGGGTGCAAATCTGCCAAAAATGTTTGCCTCCCTTCTGAAAAGGGGTTTGCCCTAAAAGAAAGAATTTGCTCCCAGAGAGAGCAAATTCTTTCTTTTTAGAGCATACCTTTTTTCAGGTTTGGTGTACAGAAAAGTGAACAAAGCTGTCTCACTTGTACAAAAATGTCAGAAAATCTACTAACTTTATCCAATTCCCTAAATGCTTAGCACTCTGGGTAAAATTTTCAGCAGATGACATTTTGAAATATTTTTCTTATTTTTCCCAGAAAACAGGATTTGACATTTCATGCAAATTGTCTCCCCAGGAGACATCTCCCCAAGAGACAATTTGCATAAAATGTCAAATCCTGTTTTCCGGGAAAAATAAGAAAAATATCAATTTGCCTTCTGCTGAAAATGCCCAGAGACTGGTAAAGGTTAAAGTCTGTGCTTAAGTGTTCAGCTGGATCAACATTAATCATTAAGCGACAGTAGCAGTCTTCAGCATATTAAGGGAGGCCACTCCAGTAGAAAAGAAGTTCCCTATTATATGAATCCCTCCTTACAGGGGTCTATTGATTACAAAAAAAGTGCTCCCCCACATTTGAACTTGGTTTAATGCTTCACAGATTTTTACAGGAGTTGTCATCCTTTGTCCAAAACTTGTATCTGCGACTCATTCTACAGTTTTAAAACCATATTAATGAAATGGTCAATAAGTTCCCTTCTAGATTAACCTCTTCTTTTTCTATGTAATTACCCTCCAGCCAGATACATTTGATGTACCAGTGTCATCGTTCCAGAATTGAAGAGCTTGGGGCCCTTTGCATTAACCCACTACTCAACTTTCATACCTATTTCACTCTACTGCATCCATTGAAACCTTGCAATTGTGGACTATTTCATTGTCTTTCTTTGTCATTGAAGGACTCCTTTAGTAAGTTTGTCATACAAATACTGACATGCCCCAGGTGTCTGGGAAAAGTTGGTGTTTGACATTTAATTATTATTTGTCATTTTGGCCTCTTAAGAGGACTTGATACACTTGGTAGATTTTTCATCATTTTAATTAGGGAGACAACATTTGAGACTTCCCACCTACCAGGCCTCTGCTAAAAGGGGCCTACTCTAAAAGGAAAGAATTTACTCTTCTTATGAGCATTTTTGTGTGGCCTGCAAAACATCCAACGTCTGCAGCAAAATGACAGGTCAGTGATCAGACAGATCTGCAATGTCAAGCCGCAAGACATTGTCACTAGCAGATCCAATGGGCTACTTGCGCGGCTTGGCATTGAGGACCTGGACCTCATTATGAAGGCTCTGCTGGTATGGACATGTGGAATGCTCCAATGGTGCAGTCAAGACAGCCTTGGACCTAAAGGTTGATGGAAAGCATGGACCTGGGAGGCCCAAGATGACATGGAAGCACCTGACAGAGGGGGGTTGCAGAGAGTGGAAGCTCTCGGCTATTGACCCTCATGATAGACATACCTGGAGAGCTGGTGTGAGATCTGCCATGCATGCAGCAAGCCAGCTACCTGGAAGGGGGCCCACTGATGTGGATTTTGCCCCTGTACCTGCATGTTAATCAAAAATCCGATGATGATGTGTAGCATGACAGACACATAGGGATCATGTTGTCCATCCGTGTCGTCATTGGCGGCGGCGTCACACTTTTCTTTTCTTCTCAGTAAATTTTGAAGGGATGATAGATTTCTTTCAAACTTTGCAGAACTTTATATCACTATAAAATACAGGTCAGGTTTGATATTGGTAATCATCAGCCAAATTTTGGCTGAGTATGGCTTTTTTTTGACTTAGTTTTTGTTGTTTGTTTCCACTCAGTAACTTTTGAAGGGATGCATTGATTTCATTCAAACTTTGCAGAACTTGATATCGCTGTAAAATACAAGTCAAGTTCGATATTGGTAATCGTCTACCAAATTTTGGCTGAGTTATGGCCCTTTTTTGACTTAGTTTTTGTTGGTGTGTTGATATTGGTTTCCAATCAATAATTTTTGCATGGATACATTGATTTTATTGAAAGTTTGCAGAATGATATATCATTGTAAAATACAGGTCAAGTTCGATATTAGTAACATCTGCAAAATTTTGGCCAAGTTATGGGCCTTTTTCGACTTAGTCTTTGTTGTTGGAGTAAAATACAAGGTAAAGGTATTGTTTCCCCACAATAACTTTTGAAGGGATGCATTGATTTCATTCGAAGTATGCAGAATAGTATATCATTATAGCATAGAGGTCAAGTTTGATTTTGGTAATCATCCAAAACATTTCGGTCCAATTATAGCCCTTTATTTACTTGTTAATAAAATTCAGACACAGTAGTGAGGGGTTGCCTTTTGGGATAGGAGCAATTATTAGGACAAATACAGTGTTTTTAGCTCACCTGAGCCAAAGGCTCAAGGTGAGCTTTTGTGACCGGTCTTCGTCCCTCGTCCATTGTGCGTCATCCATCATCTGTTGTTCGTCTGTCAACAGTTTACTTAAAAGACATCTCCTAAACCGGTGAATGGATTTTGAAATAATTTTACAGGAATGTTCCTTGTGTGCCCTCTACCAAAATTGCCTAAATGGTTCCGCTCCACTAAACAAAATGGCTGCCAGAGCAAAAAATAGAAAAAACTTAAAACAACATCTCCTCCTAGGCCACTGACCCAATTTCAAAATAATTTCACAGGAATGTACCTTGGGTGACCCTCTACCAAAATTGCTCAATCCATTCAGCTGGGATGAACAAGATGGCCACCAGAGCTAAAAATAGAAAAACTTTAAAACATCTTCTCGTCTGTCAACAATTTACTTAAAAGACATCTCCTCCTAAACCAGTGAACGGATTTTGAAATAATTTTACAGGAATGTTCCTTGGGGGGCCCTCAACCAAAATTTCCTAAATGGTTCTGCTCTGCTGAACAAAATGGCCCCCAAAGCTAAAAATAGAAAAACCTTAAAACGACATCTCCTCCAAGGCCACTGGCCCAATTTCAAAAAAATTTCACAGGAATATTCCTTGGGTGACCCTCTACCAAAATTGCTCAAACTGTTCTGCTAGGATGAACAAGATGGCCGCCAGCGCTAAAAATAGAAGAACCTTTAAACAACTTCTTCTCTTTAACCAGTGAACTGATTTTAAAATAATTACACTTGACTGTTCCTTGGGTGACCCTCTACCAAAATTGCTCAAACCGTTCCGCTCGGATGAAAAGATGGCCACCAGAGCTAAAAATAGAAAAACCTTTAAACGACTTCTCCTCCTTAACCAGTGGATGGATTTTGAAATAATTTCGCATGAATGTTCCTTGGGTGACCCTCTACCAAAATTGCTTAAACCCTTCTGCTCGGATGAACAAAATGGCAGCCAGAGCTAAAAATAGAAAAACCTTTAAACGTCTCCTTCTCCTTCACCAGTGGATGGATTTTGAAATAATTTCACAGGAATGTTCCTTGGGTGTCCCTCTACCAACATTGCTCAAACTGTTCTGCTCGGATGAACAAGATGGCTGCCAGAGCTAAATGGCCATTCTATTTCTTGCATCTTCTCCTGAACCAAAATTCCAGTTGACTCGAAATATAGGAAGCATCGGGATGACTTATAGATCAAAAGTAGCTAAAATCGTTCTGATTAGAAATCCAAGATCATGGCGGCCATTTTGAAAATCTATTTTTGCTTGTTCTCCTGAACGGAAAGGTCAATTGACTCGAAACTTAGTAGGAAGCATCATGATGACTTGTAGATAAAAAATAGCTAAAATCGTTCCGACCCAAGATGACGGCAATGGCGACCATCTTGAAAATCTATTTTCACTTCTTCTCCTGAACCAAAAAGCTAATGGAAACTTGGTAGGAAGCATCAGAGTGACTTCTAGATCAAAAATGGCTGAAATAGTACCTATCGGAAATACAAAATGGCCGCATCTTGAAAATCTGTTTTTCGCTTCTTCTCCTGAACCGAAAGGCCAATTGACTTGAAACTTGGTAAGAAGCATAGGGTGACTTGTAGATAAAAAAAAATAAATAAATAGATAAAATCTTTCCAATCAGAAATCCAAGATAGTGGCCATGGTGACCATCTTGAAAATCTATTTTTCACTTCTTCTGACTGGAAAGGCCAATTGGCTCTAACCTGGGTAGGAAGCATAGAGGGGACTGGTAGAATAAAAAATGGCTTAAATTGTTACATTCGGAAATCCAAGAGGGTGGCCATCTTGAAAATCTATTTTCCCCTTCTTCTCTTGAACCGAAAGGCCAATTGACTTGAAACTTGGTGAGAATCGTCGAGGTGACTTGTAGATCAATAATAGCTAAAAGTTTATGGCCCCTACAGTTGCCATCTTGAAAATCTGTTTTGAACTTCATCTCCTGAATAAAAAGGCCCATTGGCTTGAAATTTGAAAGGAAGTATGGGGATGACTTGTAGATCAAAAATAGCTGAAATCATTCTGATCGGAAGTCCAAGATGGTTGCCTTAGCAGCCATGTTGAAAATCTATTTTGAACATTTTCTCCCGAACCAAAAGGACAACTGACTCGAACTTCATTGGAAGTATTGAGGTGACTTGTAGATCAAAAGTAGCCAAAATCATTCTGATTGAAAATCCAAGATGGCCGCCATCTTGAAACTCAATATTGAACTTAATCTCTTGAACCAAAAGGCCAATTGACTCAAACTTGTCTGATAATCAGGTGAGCGATACAGGGCCATCTTGGCCCTCCTGTTCTTTTTCATATCAGATGGTTGGCACTTTAAGCAGGCCACACATCCGATTCTAGAAATTCTAGTTTCCTATGAGTAGACCTCATTTCAGAGGGAAGGTAAAAACCCTTAAAGCCCCAAACACATCTGCAGCAGATGACACATTTAATTCTTCGGCTTTAGCCATATGTTTTTGCTTTTGTTCTATATTTATGGTATTCTATTGGTCAGTAAAAACATATCCAGCGAAGTAAGGTATATAAGACTATTTCATTGGTCAAATACTATGTCATATTTAAAACTATATTGTAATTTGCATAAATGTCCAACTATTTTCTTCACTGCCTGTTCACGCTCACATAATTATTTTCTTTTCGTAGAATTACTGTCATATTGGAATATTCTTTACTTTAGTAGAAAGAGATGACTAAGTCTTCTTGAATAAGAATACAAGAACTTGTGTATTTCTCAGTCTAAGCAATGCACAGGCTAGATGAGCTAGTGATTGGTGTGACTATCAATGCTATCGATCAATAATGTATGCCAACAAGCTGGCAAGCTATAATATTGCAATATGTAAGCGTTTACATAGTTTCTTAAGATAGTGAGTCAGGTTTACTCAGTACGCACTCGAACGTAACAATAAGCATATTTATGAAGCCATAGACAACAGGGTTGAAATCTTTGTACAATGCCTACTGTATTTAACAAACTTCTAGCTAGCATTCTAGTTAAAACTATATCAGACCGATATTGGCCTGACAGGATTCCTGTTGGTCCGATAACAGTTCCATATAGATTTAGGTAGAGTTCTAGCTGGGCTGTGCAAATGATCATAATAACTACAACTTACCTTAAAGTTTCCAATTATACACATTTTAACCAGTTCTGAACATGTGTACAGTATTGATTGTGCGCAGAGAAACATTGTTCTGTGTGACATATTTCAAAACACACCCCCACCCTCTAAGCCGATTATCTTTTTCTAAAAGATATTTCTTGTTTTAATTTCATAATACATTAACCTATGGATAATGTGCTATTCTCTTCTATACTTAAACCTTCCACAGAAAAACAGCTCAATTCTTAATCCAGAAGGTCCCTTGAGGCATACTTGTATAACGTCACCTTTCCTGCTATTTTGATCACCTATTCAGTTTCTTTTCTGTGGAACAAAAAAAATAAATCCAGGATTTGTGTACCAGGTGAAAAAATTCTAATTTCATTTTCTTTTCTCCCGAATATTTCTTATTTTCTGGTATTCTTACATTCCTTTATTATTCCTTTCACAGATGATATTTGCTCCTTTCACTTTTCAGCTCACCTGAGCCAAAGGCTGAAGGTGAGCTTTTCTGACCACTCAATGTCCGTCGTGCGTCCTCCGTCTGTCAGCAATTTACTTAAAAGACATCTCCTCCTAAACCAGTGAATGGATTTTGAAATAATTTTACAGGAATGTTCCTTGGGTGAACCTCTACCAGAATTGCCTAAATGGTTCCGCTCCGCTAAACAAAATGGCCACCAGAGCTAAAAATAGAAAAACCTTAAAACGACATCTCCTCCTTGGCCACTGGCCAATTTCAAAATAATTTCACTGGAATATTCCTTCGGTGACCCTCTACAAAAATTGCTCAAACCGTTCCGCTCAGATGAACAAGATGGCTGTCAGAGTTAAAAATAGAAAAATCTTTAAATGACTTCTCCTCTTTAACCATTTGATGGATTTTGAAATAATTTCACAGGAATGTTCCTTGGGTGAACCTCTACCAAAATTGCTCAAACCGTTCAGCTTGGAGGAAAAGATGGCGACCAGAGCTAAAAATAGAAATACCTTCAGATGACTTCACCCCCTTAACCAGTGGATGAATTTTGAAATTATTTCACAGGAATGTTCCTTGGATAACCCTCTACCAAAATTGCTCAAACTGTTTTGCTCGGATGAACAATGGCCACCAGAGCTAAAAATAGAAAAACCTTTAACTTTACTTCTCCACCTTAACCAATGGATGGATTTTGAAATAATTTCACAGGAATGTTTCTTGAGTGACCCTCTATCAAAAGTTGCTCAAACCCTTCTGCTTGCATGAACAAGATGGTCGCCAGAGCTAAAACAAAGAAAAACCTTTAAACAAGTTCTACTCCTTAACCAGTTAATGGATTTTGAAATGATTTCTCAGGAATGTTGTTTGGGTGACCACCAACATCATGTTTCATAGTGATGATGTTATGTACTGACTTCATGTTTGTCTAAGTACTGTTATTAAATCATGTAAAAGAAATAGTTTCCAGAAGATCACACTCCCTCCAAACCTCTATTGGAAATTGAACTACCTGTGGAATCTCATTTAACTCCATTACCAGTTCTTTGGCGCCTCTTGAATATTATGACTCTAAAAATTCCCCCTTTAGATGCTGATGCTTCGCAAATAGACATTTTTAGCAGGGGCAAATATTTTGTTCCAGTTATGGTAGATTTCCGTTTAGTTCGAACAGGTGAAAAACATTGATCCGGGTGTTCGAATTATTAGAAAATCAGTTTCAGAAAAAAAAAAATAATGTTCGAACTGTACTTTGCTCACGGTATTTACCTATAACTGTGCCAAAACAATTTTACTTTTATTTATTTATTTTTTTTTTTTTCAGAGAATAAAGTCTTGACATTTCAGGTGAATCATCTGATTCACATGAAATGTCATCACTTATTTCTCTGAAAAATAAATAATAATAAATAAAAATATTCAAAATGTTGTCTGCTACAAAGATTTGCTTAGTGCTTTAAGGGTTAGTTTAAACTGGCTGTCAATCAGCTTTGATCTAGCTGCAATAATGGTAAATGCCCTCGTGTCATGTATGAATGAAACCTGAGCAAAACAAAGAATGCCGAAAAGTGGTTTGATGTTATCATAGGTTGTGAACACATTTAATCCTTAAAGTGCCAAGCAAAATTTGTGGTAGACAGCGATCTTAATTTATTTTTTCTGTTTTCAGTGAAAACAAGTCTTGACATTTCATGTGAATCATTTGCTTGGTAGATGATTCACATGAAATGTCTGGACTTATTTTCTCTGACAAATAAAAAAAAGTCAAAACTGTTGTCTGCTGCAGTTGTGATTGGCGGTTTAAGGGTTAACTGATATATAGATGAGCTGCTGAAAAAGAAATGTCCTTAAAGTGCCAATCAGCTGCAGCAGAAAACAATTTTACTTTTAGTTTTTCAAAGAATAAAGTCTTTACATTAATTTTCAGGTGAATCATCAGCCAAGCAGATGCTTCACATGAAATATCAAGACTTATTTTCTCTGAAAAATAAATAATAATAAATAAAAATTTCAAAATGTTGTCTGCTACAAATTTTGCTTGGGGCATTCAGGGATCAAGCTGGCTCAGAAATTTCGGGAGAAGTGACTTCTCCCTCCAAACAAAACAGGGAGAAGTTTTATAGGATGAGGGAGAAGTCAAGACTCGGTTCACCTATCACCTTACTGAAAGCTCGACAATTTAGGACTCTCGACTCACTTTACTGCATTTTCTTGGGAATTTTTACCATATTGTCTTGGGAATATAGTAACAAAGAAGGAAACAAATTTTACTGTAGACCTGTTCATTCTTACCTCTAAACCAATGAAATGATGCAAAGTAACACAGACATGAGTAGGGCAAATACATTATATCTGGACACATTTATAAGTTCATTCATATCTTTTTGGAAATTGACAATTCTTTTGAGTAGATACAGTCAAAACATCAAGGTCTGTGGCTTGGTAAGTAAGCTATAAACATAATGATAATAATAAATTTGTTAAACTAAAGTGTCTGCCAACTTCTAAACTTAGTTTTTGCACTTTTAATGCTGTTTCTGGCCAATTTTCAGCATGTAAATGGTTCATTTATGAAAAAACAGACAACCACGAAAACTAATGACATTGATGAAAACGATCTTTTGGTCACTTAATAGGCGAACAGTTTTCCTCCAAAACTTGTTAAATCACATCAGACTTTCATTCAGTGGCATTTCTGATACATCTAACAACATTTTTCAACAGATTTTTACCTTTGCATGTTTGCTCATTTTTCACTGGATTTCTCCCAACAAAAAGTTCGTTTTGCACAAGTACTAGCTTTTTCAAAAGTTGCAAAAACGGAGGGCGAAGTTTTTGTCGCCCTCTGGGCTTCCCAGGGCGACTTTGAGCCCACTAGGGCGACTATTTCGCCCCATTCGCCCTGTAGCTTGATCCCTGGCATTAAGGGTTAATATCCAATCTAGCGCGTGCCTTCTGTACAGGTAATTGTGTCAGCGATAAAGCGCTAATACACTGATGCTAATACACTGATTCTCGGCTTTTCAGTACATTCTGTTCTCCGTGGGTCTTTAAGTTTCAACAGACAGAAAGGATGAATTTATTTATTTACTCTAAAAAGAATTGGACTTCTTAGGTGTAAAAGAAGAACTGACTAGCTTTCTTTATTAAATAAAGTTTATTTATGTTTAACAAGTCATGTGTATTATTTTTTTTCATTGGATTGCACAAGGAACTTTGTGGTATGTAATGTTCATCAACAAACTATACATGTACAGTCGGCAAATCATAAGAAAGAGAGTGGGCAAACCGATTCATTAAATATATAAAGTATCAATTAACATTAACTTTTCACATGTTTGAACTATTTGAAAATCAATTTAAAAAAAAAAAAAGTGACTGTTCGAACTAATAGAGCAATTTCAGGAAGACGTCAAAACGGTCAAATTTCTGTACTAGTTGTGTTTTTCAGTCCTTTTAGTATTGCGATTACCTCACTTGGGGAAGAGAGAGCTAATCTTAGTGCTTTTCGTACGTTTGTTAGGTTTGTGCTCAAAAATGCAAAAAGGGAATATTTCATAGACTTTTATGCTCAATTAGAGCTGTAAAGCAATTAGAGCTGTAAAGTTTTTTCCTCAAAATGACTAGTTCTTATAAAAATAGAACTAGATTATTTTACCAATTAAAGGTAATCATGACATCTCTAAGATTTAAGTCTCAAGATATGTAGTTTACCTATAGGAAACTCAACCGAGCAGACATTTCCTTGTTAAATAATTAAGGCTCAAAAAGATAAGGCACTATCTTCTTCCTGGGCATTCTTTAATAAGGTTCTGCTCAATGACATTCTCAAACAGTAGTCTGGGATCTATCTTCACAAAATCTTACTTGAGAGATATGCCTCAACAAGTTATCAGTTTGCTTCATTGGACCCAATCGTTGTTGCCCAAAAAAGAGGTGGAAGGCCAGGAATTCAGGTCTCTGATGCTTAAGAAGACTGGCAGCCTCCAGAGTCCAAATTTAAATATATATAATATATGATTCAGTGATTCACCTAGACCAAAAACAGTTCCAGACATTTCGTCCAAATGGCAGCTGGTTCTTCCGGACATTCTGAAATTTTCTTGGATAAATTATAAAAGCTAGAAAATCTCTTTACTGTGGATTCAGCAGTGGGTCGGGGGCTGGCGTCATTATCCCCATTTCCTTGAAGGGATTCCGTTTGATCACTGCTGGATTTCGGCATAAAAAATGTCAACTTTTGTTGCTTTCTAGGGGGCATTTTTTGTGCGATGTTATGTCCAACCGTTTACAAAATCATGAGTGTAATATTTCGCCTCGCACGGTGGCACATGTAAACAAATTCGATGAGATCAAGGGAAGTAACTTAAACAGGATTCGGCCTTATCTGCATTTTGGCCAAACAAATTAGACTGGTTCACTCAGTTTAGGGACGCGAAACTAACAGGCATTACCGAACATCACAAAAAAATCAATAATTTTTGATAAGCATTCCAGTACATCTTAAATTGACCAATCATCGGTCGTTTTACAAGATAAAGATCTGCATCGAAAATAAACCATAAACAACAGTAGAAATCCATATATTACAAAGTCAAAAATGGCAATCGGACAATGTGTCCAATAAGGTCAGAAAAGTTTTGGACATCTGGAAATTTCGGCGGACTAAGGCCGATTGCCGACGTCAAACTGAATCCCCTGTGATTAAGGTAATTAACACCTTAGAGACATGTTATTAGTAAATCTAGATCATTCTTAAGAATATATTACAGAATGTATCTGATTCCTTAGAGTTTCCTGGGTCTTAAACCAGATGTTAAGGGAATCTAATATATACTAGTGTTAGAATTTGGGGCACACCTCACTCCTAATCTACAAATTCTAGCACATTATCCATTGGTTAATGTATTATGAAGTTAAAATGAAGTTTTTATAGTAAAACATATTTTAGCAAGTACATGTAATACTTAACCTATGGATAAGAGATTGCCCTCCTTCCTCCCACTTCGCTTCAGTTATATTGTGTAATTCTACAAAGAAACTGAACACTTGATCAAAATAGCGGGAAGGATGACATCATATAGGTATCTTCTGGATTAAGACTCGAGCCATTTTTCTGTGGAAGGTTTAAGTATAGAAGAAAGTAGCACATTATCCATAGGTTAAGTATTACTTGTTAAAATATGTTTTACTATAAAACTTCATTTTTATTAATTTTCATATTAAATATTGACATTAAATGTTTGCTACAAATTTAGCTTGATACTTTAAGGGTCAACAGTTATCTCCCCTGAAAGTCTAGTCATTCTCTCAGTAGATACATGTATAAAATATATCCTGTAGTTTTCTTCAGATTTGTTTTATCATTACCCATCTATGGGCAGATTTAGCAGATGAAAAATTAATGATGTTTTTCTATTTTTTTCCCCAGTAAATATGCTTTGGCATTTCATGTCAAAGCCAATTTTCTGGGAAAAAAAACAAAAACAACAACAACAAAAAAAAAAAACATTTCAAAATTTTGTCTGCTGAAATTTTTACTCAGCATGCTAAGTGTTAAAATAGATATGTCCTAAAAATACTTCTCTTTTCCCAGCTGTCTGTGTTTGTTACCTAAAGTAACACCAGGTAGCAGGGTAACACCTATTCATATCTCAGAATTCATCCTTTATATAATTATGGCAGCCATGTAAATATAAAAAAAAAACTGTAGAATCTGTTGATATTGTCTGGGTAACAGGGTAACAGCAGGTAATGGCAGGTAACAGCATAATGCATTATTAGCTCACCTGTCGTCTGTCTTTCCATCCGGTTGTCTGTCAGTTAACACTTTCAAATGACAAATCCTCCAAAGCCATTGAAGCTTTTTGTCCCTAACTTGTTAAGAACGTTTGTTGGTTAGGGGTATTTAAAAACTGCTAAAATTATGGTGATCTGCCTCTTGGTTTGGTTGCCATGCCAACAGAAGGCTCCCATAGATTGATAATGGGAAAATGGGTTAATTGCATTTTCTCAATAACCAGTGAAGTAATGTGAACCATATTTGGCAGTAATGATCATTTGATGATTGTGTATCCTGTTTGTATATTTTATGACCAGTGGCCATTTCGTTTGGTTGCCATGGCTACATTAAATTTAAAAAAAAATGTTGTTTTTTTTTTTTTTAAAGGACAACTCCTCCAAAAACATTGAAGCAGTATGACTCTTATTTGGACAAATGTTAATTGGGTAAGGGCAATTCAAAATAGCTAAAAGTTTGCCAGTCTGCCTCTTGGTTTGGTTGCCATGACAACAAAAAAAATCCCATAGACTGATAATTAGAAAATGGTTAAATTGCATTTTCTCCATAACCAGTGAAGTGATGTGAACCATATTTAGCAGTTATGATCATTTGATGATTTTATACTCAGTTTATGTGTTTTATGACCAGTGACCATTTTGTTTGGTTGCCATGGCAACATTAAATTCTAAAAAAGAGGAATTTTTAAATGACATCTCCTCCAAAACCACTGAAGCATTATGACTCTAATTTGGTAAAAATATTGCTTGGGTAAGGGCGAGTTGAAATAGCTAAATTATTATGAGCTGTTGCTTGGTTTGTTTGCCATGGCAACAGAAAGCTCCCATAGACTTATAATGGAAAAATGGTTAATTGTATTTTCTTCATAATTGATGTGAACCATATTTGGCAGTTATGAATTTGATGATTGTCAATTCAGTTTGTATGTTTCATGACCAGTGGTCATTTTGTTTGGATAGCAACATTAAATTTAAAAAAATGATTTTTTTTTTCAAGTGACAAGTCCTTCAAAACCACAAAAGCATTATGCCTCTTATTTGGTACAAATGTTAATTGGGTAAGGGTAATTGAAAAAAGCTAAATGTTTGCCAATCAGCAGCTTGGGTTGGTTGCCATGGCAACAGAAATTCCCATACACTTATAATGGGATCACACTCCATTGACTGTTACTCCCATATGTGGTAAAAAAATAATAATAATAAAGACATTCTTCTTCTTCAAAACCAAGAACTGCTCAACTGATGATCCTTTTATTAGTTACAATGATGGGATTGGAAAAAATGAAAAAAAAATGTTGCATATCATCTGCATATCTGCAGTGGCTATGTCACTCAGGAGAGTGAGCCGTGGCACGTGGGCTTCTTGTTTCAAATTCTGAAACCTGAAGTTTTCAGAAAAATAAGATGTAGAAATGTCGATAGAATTAGATTGCTGGTTCTGTGTGCTCCCTTTTGATTAAAATATCCAGCACTGCGCTACCATCACACTCATTTAATAGAGAAATCTGTTATTTATAATGACACTTTCCAGTAATCAAATGATGAAAAATTTTCTGTCAGATACTTCAAACACAGATTCATAACTGAATGGGATTTACCATTGTGTTTACAGTAATGTAACTATGGCATAAAAATACGACTGCCGTTTTGCAGAGCGGAGTGCATCCATTAAATGGCAGACTGAACTGGTTTTCACATTTTTTGGTTTTAGATAAAAAGTCCAGCCTCACAAGCAAACCAGCTAAAAAAACATATTGCAAATAGGGTAGACATAAAAATAACATTTAACATTATTCCAGTATATCTTATCTTGTTTTTCTAAATATAAATAACCATATTTATTACCTGGGTTACCTTAGGGTAACAGAAATAGACTGCTTGGAAATGAGTAGTTCTTTCTGGACATATATGAATAAGTTACTAACAACTTATCCTTTAGACTAACATATGTTGATGACAAAAAGAGCAAAGTCTTCAGTTCTATAATCCTTATTATATCTCCCAGATAAGAGGAGCCACATAAATTTCTTCATGAAAACATATGTTGTGGGTGGGTGGTCTCCGGACGTTTGCCCCCCAGGACATTTGCCCCCCAATGAAAAAAAGTATAAATGGACATTTGCCCCCCATTTGAAAATGCGACCCGGACATTTGCCCCCCCAGAGCTTATTTTTAGTATGGACGTTTGCCCCCCGGTGCTTTTTTTGCAGGAGGACATTTGCCCCCCATTGCTTGTTTTTGGTATTGATGTTTGTCGCCCAACCCTATTCTAAGAAGTTTCCACAATATACATGTAAAGCAGGAAAAAGAAAATAATGTAAACCCTTGTAAACCTCTCTTTTCTCAATAATACATGAGAATTCATTCAGTACACATAGATTGTGGTTGCCATTTAGAACCACTTAACAAGTTCCTACAATCTTTGTTTTGAGCAGGAATTAAGAAAATAATGCATACCCTTGTAAGCCTTATTTTTTTTTTTCTTAACACTTACAAGGATATTCATTATACAGGCTTGTATATAACTACATCATTTACACTATAACTTTTTGGTTATGGTATTACGGCCCTTTCAAGATTATTTCACTTCAAGAATATTATCCATCAGGTGGGCGAAAACTGGAGTAGCCAGAGAAAAAACCACAGCTTCAATTGCAGAAATTGGCATCTGACATAGGACTCTGAGTGAGGCACAAACTCAGTATATGGTTCTGTAGCTGACTTGCTTAACCCTTATCCTGCTTAATAAATTAATTTAGCATCTCCAGTCGCTGACTATCAACCAATCAAATTCTTGATATGTTTTTGTTCAATTCACAAACTGCATGACAAACAGTGTAGATTCTGTCCAGAAGCCATCTGATCTGGATCTACACTGCTTGCAAAGGTAGGGGTTGTCTTTACCAGCAGGTTATAATTTATATAGATGGAGTTATTAATTGCTTAACATTTTGTTCTTCTGATAATAATAAACCAATAAATAGATTTTTTTTTCTCCTGAGTTTATCTGTAGGGCAAATGTCCCTTTCTGAAATAAGCAGTGGGGGCCAAACATCCATTTGCAAAATAAGCACATCTGCACCAAAAATAAGCTCTGGGGGGCCAAATGTCCAGGTTGCATTTTCAACTGGGGGCAAATGTCCATTAATAGATTTATTAATTGGGGGGCAAATGTCCTGGGGGGCATATGTCCTGGAATCGTTGTGGGTACTCATTAGAAGTGCCTTGGCAAGTTGCTTCTAATGAGTATATATATCTTCATGAAGAAACAAGAAAAATACCAGTATTTTTCAATTGAAAAAAAATGCCTTGTCTGGATCTCTGATGCTTACTATTCATATATGATTGTTTTAGATGCCAAGGATGAGGAGCCAAGAAAGCCAGTGTCTCCACGAGGCAAAGCTAAACACCAACCTGCTGCTGCTGATGGAACAAAATCTAGCAGCAGGTGCCTTAAAATGAATAATAATAGCATCACTAATCTCGAGTGCTTCATCGACTTTGCTAAATTAAAATTTGAAGTGTGGGAAGATATAGCTTGGATAGATCTGTCACAGAATGAGTTAACAAAACTTGGACCAGTAAGTAATTATGAACAATTTTATGTTAAAAGGGGGTCTATAAAGTTTAAACCCTTTCACCCCTAAGTTTCTAAAGTGGCCTTTTCCAGCTTTAAATTTGGACATGTCCACTGTTGCAAATGGGGGTGCAAGTCAAAACCAAAAGCAGAATGGCAAACAGTATTGATCCTGATGAGACAGCTCGTTACAAGCCATATCTTATCCGACTCAGTGCTGTTTGCAAAGGTATCTGTTTTGGTCTGCAGGGCTGAAAGGGTTAAACTGTGAGTACCATATTAACCCTAGATATTGGAACACCTAACACATTACCAGGGCTCGATGCTGGTTTTTCGGTCGGAGACCGGTTTTTGAAGATCTGGACCAATTTTCACCTCAGAAGGACATCAAAAGTTGGGTCCATAATAATTCATGTTTTCTAATATTTGACTTTTTTACACCTTATCTGGAGCTGTAAAAACAAGTAGAAATATGTCAATATGACACAGATGCCCCCGCCCAGGGCCATTCACCCACACGCAGGCATTTTTGCAAAAAATAAGTTGAAACAAGAGGCCCATGGGCCACAACTGCTGTAAGTTAATCAGTTCATTTACTCATCATTCCCTGTCAAGTTTCAAGGCAATGGCTTAAACAGGTTTTGAGATATCTTGCTTACAATGCTGAATTTTCAAAAGGCCATAAATCAAAAATATTTTGCTTACAAGCTTTTCCTATGCCAAAATGCCTGAGTCCACAAAGGGGCATAATTTGATCAATTTTTCATAAAATTATAACAAAATTTGAACAGGTCATCTTCACATTAGTTCCAAACAGCCTGCAAAATTTCAAGAGCCTAGCCCAAGCAGTTCCTGAGATATTTTGCTTACAAGCTTTTCCTATGCCACAACGCCAAAGTCCACAAAGGGGCATAATTTGGTCTGTTTTTTCCTTTAAATTGCTACATACTAAATATCTTAGCTCTGGGCCTTATGGTTTCAGAGAAGATTTTTTAAGTTTTTCCCATTTTAAGTCTATGGGAGCTAATGAGCCTCGGGGTGTGGCCAGTTTGGACCCTAGGGGCATGGTTGGCAGGAATTATGTAGGTGACCACTTAATATTGCTACATACTAAATATCTAAGCTCTGGGCCTAATGGTTTCAGAAAAGAAGATTTTTGAAGTTTTTCCCTTTATAGGTCTGTGGGAGCTGAAGAGCCCCGGGGCATGGCCAATTTGGACCGGCATGGTTGGCAGGATTTATGTAGGTGACCACCTAACGTTGCTACATACTAAATATCTATGCTCTGAGCCTTATGGTTTCAGAGAAGAAGATTTTTGAAGTTTTTTCTATTATAAGTCTATGGGAGCTAATGAGCCCCGGGGTGTGGCCAATTTGGACCCTAGGGGCATGGTTGGCAGGATTTATGTAGGTGACCACTTAATATTGCTACATACTTAATATCTAAGCTCTAGGCCCTATAGTTTTAGCAATGAAGATTTTTTAATTTTTTTTTTCCATTATAAGTCTGTGGGAGCTAATGAAATCCAAATCCAGGGCATGGCCAATTAGGACCCTAAGGGGCATGGTTGGCAGGATTTATGTAGGTGACCACGTAATGTTACTGCATACTAAATATCTAAGCTCTGGGCCTTACGGTTTCAGAGAAGAAGATTTTTTAAGTATTTCCTATTATAAGTCTGTGGGAGCTAATGAGCCTCGGGGCATGGCCAATTTGGACCCTAGGGCATGGTCGGCAGGATTTATGTATGTGACCATTTATCCTTGCCTCATACTAAATATCTAAGCTCTGGGCTTTATGGTTTCAATGAAGAAGATTTTTGAAGTTTTTTTCCATTATAAGTCTATGGAAGCCCCGGGGCATGGCCAGTTTGGACACCAGAGGCATGGTTGGCAGGATTTATGTAGGTGACCACTTAACATTGCTACATACTAAATATCTAAGCTCTGGGCCTCACAGTTTCAGAGAAGAAGATTTTTTAAGTTTTTCCCATTATAAGTCTATGGGAGCTATATGTTGCCATGGAAACCAGAATTCAATCTGATCAGCCCCAAAATCTTATGCAGCCTTTCCCCTCACCTGATAATGCTTCACATGAAATTTGATCAAGATTGGCCATCTGGTATAAGAGATATACTTATTTGAAATTGTGGACGGACAACAACGGACGACGGAAAGCAGACGACGGAGCATTGGTATACTAATAGCTCACTTGAGCCTGTGGCTCAGGTAAGCTAATAAGCTGTCGGCCTCATGATTTCAGAGAACATTTTTTAAGTTTTTCCCATTATAAGTCTATGGGAGCTAATGACCCCCGGGGCATGGCCAGTTTGGACCCCAGGGGCTTTATTGGCAGGATTGATGTAGGAGACCACTAAACATTGCTACATCCTTAAGCTGTTAGCTCTCGGCCTGATGGTTTCAGAAAAGAAGATTTTTAAAGTTTTTTTAGCTATGGCCGGTTTGGAGCCAAGGGGCTTCATTGGCAGGATTTATGTAGCGGACCACTAAACATTGCTACATACTAAATATATAAGTTG
Organism: Anodontia alba; assembly: GCA_964016985.1. Classification (NCBI taxonomy): domain Eukaryota; kingdom Metazoa; phylum Mollusca; class Bivalvia; order Lucinida; family Lucinidae; genus Anodontia; species Anodontia alba. The sequence continues at coordinate 62,781,662 of OZ024826.1, read as the reverse complement.
TGGGCCTCATGGTTTCAGAGAAGAAGATTTTTTAAGTTTTTCCCATTATAAGTCTATGGGAGATAATGAGCCCTGGGCCAGGGCCAGTTTGGACCCCAGTGGCTTGATTGGCAGGATTTATGGAGAAGACCACTAAACACTGCTACATACTTAAGCTGTTAGCTCTGGGCCTAATGGTTTCAGAGAAGAAGATTTTTGAAGGTTTTTAGCTATATAGCTCTATATAAATATATGACCCCCCCTGGGGCATGGCCAGTTTGGAGCCCAGGGGCTTAATTGGCAGGACTTACATAGGGGACCACTAAACATTGCTACATAGTAAATATATGTTGTGGGCCTCATGGTTTCAGAGAAGAAGATTTTTAAAGTTTTTCCCATTATAAGTATGGGAGATAATGAGCCTCAGGGCGTGGCCAGTACGGGTCCCCAGGGGCTTGATTGGCAGGATTTATGTAGGGGAGCACTAAACATTACTACATACTAAATATATAAGCCCTGGGCCTCATGGTTTCGGAGAAGAAGATTTTTAAAGTTTTCCCCAGTATAAGTCTATGGGAGCTATCTATGGGCATGGGGGCCATCTTGATTTACAGACTATGACCATTTGTACATATTTTCGATCCCCCTTTAACACAAGGCTCCACATGAAGTTTGAAGAAATTTGGCCCAGGGGTTTCAGAGGAGAAGTCGTTCAAAGGTGTGAACGGATGGACGGACGACGGACGGGAAGTGATCACAATAGCTCATCCTGAGCCTTCGGCTCAGGTGAGCTAAAAAGGGCCATAACTCTCATAATAATTGGCAGATTTTACCCTAAATCGAACTTGATCTATATTTTATGATTATATACCTGTGTATAAAATATGAATCCAATACACCAATATTTTAAAAAAAAAATATCGAAAGGAAAACATTTTTGAAGGTGAAAAAGGGCCATAACTCCCATAATAATGGGTGGATTTTACCCTAAATCGAACTTGACCTCTATTTTATGATTATATACCTGTGTATTAAATATGAATCCAATACACTAATGTTTTCAAAAGATATCAAACGAAAACTATTTTTCAACATTGAAAAAGGACCATAACTCCAAAATGGTGGATTTTACAGTAAATCAAACTTGACCTATATTTTATAATTATATGGTCGTGTATAAAATATGAATCCAATTCACTAATCTTTTCAAAAGTTATGGAAAGGAAACCATTTTTCAAAGTTGAAAAAGGGCCATAACTCCCAAAATAATTGGTGGATTTTACCCTAAATCGAACTTGATCTATATTTTATGATTATGTACCTGTGTATAAAATCTGAATCCAGTACAATAATCTTTTCAAAAGATATCGAATGGAAACCATTTTTAAACTATTTTTCAACGTTAAAAAAGGGCCGTAACTCCAAAAATAATTGGTGGATTTTACCCTAAATCGAACTTGATCTGTATTTTATAATTATATGCTCGTGTATAAAATATGAAACCATTTTTCAAAGTTGAAAATTTTTCAAAGTTGAAAAAGGGCCATAACTCCCATATATAATTATATGCTCGTGTATAACATATGAATCCAATACACTAATCTTTTCAAAAGTTATGGAACGGAAACCATTTTTCAAAGTTGAAAAAGGGCCATAACTCCCCAAAAAATTAGTGGATTTTACCCTAAATCGAACTTGACCTACATTTTATGATTAAATACCTGTGTATAAAATTTAAATCCAATACACCAATCTTTTCAAAAGATATCGCACGAAAACCATTTGTGTTACATACAGGACGGATGTATGTACGGACAGCGGTGACACTATATGCTCCCCCACCCCACCCCCCCCCCCCTCCCCCCATTGAAAATGGTGGGGGCATAAAAAAACCTTTTGTCAACACATAACACTGATTGTGTACTGGTCATTGCCTTGAGCAATCTGCTCAGTATCACAACACTGCTTGATCTGCGTAATTGCCCATTTGATTGATGTGTGTAAAAGTCAATATTGGCTGTTACTGTATTTACCCTAAGTATTGGGACACATTTAATAACACCTTACCATACTAAAATTTGAACAAGTCTATATTGCTACATCTATTATATTGCTGGATGAGTGGTAGAAGGTGTAGATGTGGACCAGAAGCGCACACATTTTAATGTTTTGCATACCAACCATATATTCTACTTATTGCTAATCCCTGTTAGCTCCCAACAGAAATTAGATGTGATCAGAGTTTCTCTCCTACATAGGAGGAATAAAGAAACGATCTTCATGCCAGTAGTGATAGTGTAGGTCACTTCTGGTCACGTATTTTCTGAAGAAACCTGAATCCAGAAAAATTCCAACCATCAGCCTGTTATTTCACTTTCTTCTTTGGTTTCTAGCTCCTGCACAGTTTATCTAACCTTCATCCCTTTATTTACGGGATTTGAAACATATATTTTGTAATTTTACGTATTGTTATTTCTTTGTTTACCTTTTGGTAATGGCATCCATTTTATTTGTTCATCTTTCCCATTCTATCCTTTATCTGTATGTTGCAAATAAAAGGTATTTGCAGACATTTAAGGTTTTTTGGGATTATCATCCGACCTGTGCTAATTGTTCTTTTTGCTTTAGGGACAAAAAATGTTCTTTTGTCAAAACTGGTCAGAGCATCAGTGGGACCTTTTCAAGAACCGTAGATCTTATAATGGAAAGTTACTCAAACAACACATAAGACAGGATTCTCTTCAAGGAAAAGAAATGAAGATCATGAAGAGACAAGTGGCATTAAAAGGACCAGTGTTAAAGCCGGTACTAGATGGTCCCAGCCCAGTCCAAGTATGGCTTTGGATGCGGAAGGTGTAGCATCTCCATTGATCAGTATCAAAGAGAGCTACCCTTCCCAGTCCACCAGATGCCTCACCATCCAGAACTCTTCTGACGAAGATGGATCATCTCATGAAACAGAAGCGAGATCATCACAGTGTTTCATCTCGCAGTCCAGCTACAGACAGGCTAACAGTCCCAAAAGGTGACTGAAATGCCTACTGGACAGTCCAATAATCCCAGACAAATGACTAAGTCCACCGGACTAAGGTCACGTCCGGTACCGGACACCAGACAACAGTTAGCCACCGGCTAACAAGTCAAGCGCATTCATCAAGACGATCTCATTATATTTCATATTCTTCTTCATCCTCATCTCCTCACTATCGGTCTAATAAAAGACATCATAAGAGAAGACATTCTAGATCTCATTCTAGACATTCTCATAAATGTCCTAGCTCTTCATCATCATCTTCTCATTCATCTTCAAGGAGAAATACTAAGAGAAGATCTGTTTCTAGACAGTGTCTTTTCTCTGAGAAAGCAATCTCATCACTGTCGGTCTAATAAAAGACGTCATAAGAGAAGACATTCTAGATCTCATTCTAGACATTCTCATAAATGTCCTAGGTCTTCATCATCATCTTCTCACTCATCTTCAAGGAGAAATACTAAGAGAAGATCTGTTTCTAGACAGTGTCTTTTCTCTGAGAAAGCGTGTTCTTCTCGAAGGGGAAATATATTACAAACTATTTCAGAGAACATTGACAAAGAACAATGGATGGATTTGTCTATTCAAGCTAAAGACAATGAATTCAAATCCGAAACAACGTCGACGAGAAAGAAATCTCCTTCAGGAATACAGTCCTTCTTAGAGGAACCACAAGAAGAAGAAAGAATGGGTTTTCCTCTAATTATAGAAGAAATATTTAAACTACTTCCCCCGGTGGACAAATTTCCTAGGAAGTCAGTTTCAGATTCTTCCTCTCAACCTCAAAGACCTAAATCAAGCATTGAAGGGGACTTAAGAAAGAAGATAGAAAGTTTATTTCATTGCCACAATCCCAGATCCTTTTGAGTTCCATGAATTTCATTCAAAACTAATACAAGAAGAGGTTCCACCTTTCAGAAGAAATTTTGATGTGCTACCTCCACTGCCCTGTCCTCAGATTCCCATAGGAGGATGGTTGGCCCACTTTGCCCCAAATTGGCACTAAATCACAAACAACAAATGGGCCCTCTCTGTTGTGGAAAGAGGATACAAGATCCCGTTCAAGGAAATACTCCTCTTTCAAAAGACCCCATTTTCTTCCAACAAACCAAAAGGCCAGAATTGTTAGGTCAACAGTCGCCTAAAAAAGAGGGCAGTGGAGGAAATTCTTCCAGAATCTCCAGGATATTACTCAAGAATATTTCTTGTTCCAAAAAAGAATTGAAAAATGAGGCTCATAATGGATCTTTCCACTCTAAACAAATTTGTTCTAATACAAAGCTTCAGAATCGAAACTCAGAAAAAAGTCAGAAATTCAATTCACCCCAGCGATTAGGCATTTTCATTGGATCTGATAGATGCTCATTTGCATGTCCTGATACATCCTTCATCTCACAAATATCTCCATTTTGCTTTAAAACACAAAATCTTCCTATTCAGCGCTCTACCATTTGACCTGTCAACGAACCTGTATGTGTTCACTCATCTCATGGAAGTAATAGCATCTAATCTTCACAGAAAAGCTATCACTCTCTTTCCTTACCTAGATGACTGGTTATCAAGAAACCAAAACAGTCTAACTCTATTGGAACACAGACAATTAATCATTCAGTTGATTGTAAATCTGGGACTGATAATCAATCAAGAGAAATCAGACCTGATTCCATCTCAGAAATTCATTTTCATAGGGATGGAATTTCTCACTCACCTCAGCATAGTCAGAATTCCTCTAGACAGAATTCAGACTGTGTTAGAGACAATCAGTCTCTTTCTTCCCAAAATAACAGTCATAGCCAGATCATTTCTGTCTCCTTTGGGAAAACTTAATGCAGCAGCAGACTTTGTAATTCTAGGGAGACTTCATCTCAGACCATTACGAATGTCTCATCTGGTACAATGGAGACCTCATATTCTTCTGCTTCACCAGCAAATCAAGATCACACACAATATTCGGTATCATCTCAATTGGTGGAACAGTCATCAAATTTATCTATAAGGTGTTCCTATCAAGAACCCGCTTCCTTCTCACCAGTTATTCACAGATGCCAGTCAGACTGGTTGGGGAGCTCATCTGGAACCAAAGGGTCTATTATTTCATAGTTTGGACCCAAGACCAATCACAACTCCATATCAATCTTCTAGAAATGATGGCCATAACTCTTGCCTTAAAACAAGCATACCATCACATAATCAAATCAACAGTATTAGTTATAACAGACAACACAACTGTTGTGGATTATCTTCGATGACAAATTGGAACTCATTCTCCAGATCTTTGTCTAGAAGTGTGGAACACACTCATTTAGTGTCAACAAAACAAGATATGTCTAGTAATCAAACACATTCCAGGGAACAAACAAACTGATCTCAACAGAATGGTCACTCAGTCAATCAGCTGCGAATGCAATTTTTCACATGACCGAATTTCCCAACATAGATCTATTTGCAACATGTCTCATTCACAGATTGCCAATATAAGTGTCACCAACTCCAGACGAGAAAGCACTAACAATAGATTCTCTTTCAATGGACTGGAATCACATCCATGCTTATGCCTTTCCTCCATTTCATCTTATTCAAGCTGTACTTCAAAAAATTCATTAATCACAGTGCAAAGTAGTACTTATAGCACCTCTATGGCCAAATAGATCATGGTTCCCAGAACTGCTAAATCTGTTAATATCTTCACCAATAACTCTTCCAGTAATACCAAAAAAGGTAAGAGAAAAGTCCAGGGAGTGACACAATTGCAAACCGAAGCCCTTCCCAGACCCCAAGAGGAAGAGGAAACCGACAAATCTAAACAAGCACAACCGAACAAATGTACGAAAAGCACTAAGATTAGCTCTCTCTTCCCCAAGCGAGGTAATCGCAATACTAAAAGGACTGAAAAACACAAGAACAAAATGACACACGGAAAGACATACAACAAATCGCCTCGTAGAATAAACCACAAAGCAACAAAGAGTAAGACTGACACCGGGACCACCGCCTTAAAACCTTCTGGAGCAGTTACAAGGAAGATTACTGCATAAAAATCCCAAACTTCTATCCCTTCACGCATGGGAATTATCAAACAATCCATCAGAAATAGAAAGTTTTCAAAGGAAGTTGCAGACCACGTCTCTGAAGCTAGAAGAGCTTCCATGAGAAAGGTCTATGTTACAAAGTGGAAGGTGTTTACCAGTTGGGCAAATCAGAGGAAAATTGATCCTATCAAAGCCACTCCAAATGTAATTGCTGACTTCTTGATACTGTATATCTATTTAGAGATAAAAATTGTCAAGTTAGCATGATCAAAGGTTACAGATTTATGATATATAACACCTTGAAATTCAGGTTAGAAATGAATATAGGAAAACATCCTGTCATTTCAGAACTTATCAAGTCATTTCAAATGCAAAGGCCTGTCAATAGATCACTTGCCCCAAAATGGGATCTAGCTTTTGTTCTTACATACTTATGCAAAGATCCATTTGAAACTATGAACAACTCTTCTTTGTTTCACTTATCTATAAAGACATCTTTCCTACTCACTATGGTTACACAGCCAGACTTGTCAGTGAAATTCATGCCTTTGCTATTGATGAAGAACATTTCAGATTTAGTTCTGTTGATGGTTCTCACACTCTTAGAACTCAAGTAGGCTTTTTGGCAAAGAATCAACTTTCTACTAAAGTTTCTGAGTCTATTACAATTCCAAGGCTTTCAAATATATGTCAGAGTCATGACTTTAACCGCCTTCTTTGTCCAATTAGAGCTATCAAAATCTATCTCAAAAGGACAAAATCTATAAGGGGTTCCAGAACTAGACTTTTCATACCCACTAAAGGAAATCATGACATTAACCCTTGTCCTGCTGAACCCGGATATGTCCTGCTTTGTCAACAATGTAGATCCAGTTCAGTTGGCTTCTTCAGAAGCCAACTGATCTGGATCTGCCTTGTTTGCCATCAAGTTTTTGAATTTGCATGAACAATCTGGATGTAGTAATCTGATGGGCTGAAAATTAGAAGTGGGTGTGGCATCTTAATGTATTCAGCATGACAAGGGTTAAGAAATCTACAATTTCTAATTGGGTAAAGTTCGCCATTAAAATGGCTTATCAGTCCATTTCTAAGAGACAGTTGCCTCACCTTAAAATCAGGGCACATGAGTTAAGAGCTCTCTCTTCCTCTTGAGCTTACTTTAACTTCATACCTCTGGGTGAAGTAATTAAGGCAGCTGTCTGGTCCAGTACTTCAACTTTTGCTAGATTCTATCTCTATTTTCAATTTTCATCTCTTGGGCTCCAGTTGTTGCAGCCCAAAAAAAGTCACTGGAGGTGGGTCTTGGGCCCAGTTGTTGCGGCCCAAAAAGTTAGGAGGGGGGGAGGGGTAGAGACAGGAGAGAATCTGACTCCATCACAAGATGAAAACTAGCAACTGGACAAGAACTATCTAACTGCAGCCAGATCTCTAAAGGTAATTAGATGGTTAATATATGGACAACACTTCCAGGAAGGAACTAGAAGATATTAGGAGAGTCAAACTCTATAATCTAATATCTCTTCTATACACAAGATATTATTATATCAGCCAAATAATATTATATATTATGGACCTTCTAAGATCTGTATTTATTCCTGGAAGTCTACAACAGGTATGATCAGAGTTGGAGGAATCCTCCCTCCATGTTGATGATTCTAGCAATAAGTAGAATATATGGTTGGTATGTGAAACATTAAATTTAAATTTTTAAAAATGTAAAATTGATTTAAATAAGCATACCTACCATATATTCTTCTGGGAGGTTCCCATCCTCCCTCCCCGCATTCCTGTGTATTTATATATATATATTGTGTATATATATATATATATATATAAGGGATAAAAACTGGGTAATTCAGGTGACCGGAAGTGATCTACGCTATCACTATTGGCACGAAGATCCTTTCTTTTGTTCCTCCTATGTAGGAGAGAACATACCTAATTTCTGTCGGGAGCTAACAGGGATTAGCAATAAGTAGAATATATGGTAGGTATGCTCATTAAAACCAATTTTACATTTTTAAAAATTTAATTTTGCGGCATCTGATCTGGATCTACACTGTTTTCTCAGGCCTCTCTGCCCCAACACTTGGGGTTATTATAGTAAGTATAAAAGAGGCAGCACTTCATACCAGCTTGGTCGCGCATTCAATAAAAGATGTTTTTCTCACTGTTGTTAATTTGTTTATTTAATTTTAAAAGATCTGTTTAATGTGCTTCATTGTAATTTTAATGTACTCAACCTGCCGAAGATGGATATGCTGGGCCTCCCAGGGTGAACACTAAAATTTTTTTACTGGTCCATAGAAAGAAAAAAAATTGTAGTGGCTAGCTGCAGCACAATGCCAGCATGAAAATGTGACTTGCCACAACATGAAGAGATTCCAGTTGTTTATCTTTTGCGCTCTTCACGGACTGAGTGCTTGGTTGTTTGTGACAGTGAAAGTACATTCAGTTGCACATGTCTGATAATATTGAGCTATATTGCTGTTTATAATCATGATACTTATGTGCATGTAAGTTCAGCAAGTGTAAGCAGTGTTGGTATGTTAATAGTAAAGCAGCATCTGCATTTGGAAATTACAATATGGAAATTCTTTAACAATGGTTAGGAAAGTACCAAAAACTCAGTAAATGCGAACGAAAATGAGTCGACAAACTCCGTAAATGCGGCCGAAAATGACTGAACCAGTTGGCTTGCTCACAGTTTCAGTGTTCCTTATCCACCATCTGATACACTGTTTGGACTTGGAAGAAATATGGATAGTGCTATCGAAATTTCCACAATTTGACTTTGGTATTTCTTGCAAATGCTCCTCAATATTTTGCTGTAAGTATTGTTGACACTGGAAGAAAAAGATAAAACATAGAAATGGAACAAAGCAGATAAGCAGCCTAAAGTTTCACTGCTCTATTTTGATAAATTAAAAGTGGCAGAGTTTATTATGCACATAGATTGTGATTTTCATGTCTCCCTTATCTTGGAAGATGTCTCCGTATTTTCAGTTGACGGAGATGTCTCCCTACTTTTGGGACAAGCTTCATCCCTGTCATTGTCTACTTATTTCTCCAGACTAAAACCAACACTTTGGCATTCTGATAAACAGTGAGAAAAAAAAAAAAAGAAATAAAAAAAAAAATAAAACTCAATTTTACTTATTAAGTAAAATTCCTTTGCTTAAAAGATTTCCTGTTAAGCATGCTTTATCTGTTTTATTGAAAAATGTTTCATTGAAAAATGATGTTTAAATGCTCAAGTGCCCCAAAAAATTATCTGAGGCACTGATGTACATCTGTCCATCCATATTTTGTTTTAATGTGATAACGTGCTCTTCTTACTTGATTCATTTGAGATTTTAATATGCATTGGTATTGACAAGATCTTGAATAGGAATTTTAATGAAATTTTGTTAATTGCACTGTATTTACAGGGTTATGGCCCCTGATAAATGTTCCATACCATAAGTTGGATGTCTTTGGTTTGACACAAATGAAATCATATGGTGGCTGAAGGACCAATAAACACAGGGTCAATATGAAAAGGAATTTATGTGTTGATTCTAGTATGAATTATGCCTCCTTATCCTGAGATTTGTATTTCAAACAGGTTTCCAGTGTTGGAGTATCATGCTGTGTGGTGCTTGTATTGAGAAACAGACTTTGTGTGGTCGGGGTATATACTTTGCATTGTTTTATTTTATCTTTGAATCCTTTCAGGAGTTATCTGAGTTTGTAAATCTGCAGATCCTTTATCTCCATGGAAATCAAATTAATGATATATCACAGATTGACCAGTTAACTCCTTTAAGAAGTCTAAGGAAACTCACTCTGCATGGAAATCCTATTGAAAATGTAAAGGTAAGTTATGAACATTAAGCAATCTCAGCAAATGTTAGATTTAGAAACAATTTAAGGGTGCTGTGCTGTAAGAAATGAGATTAAAGACATATGCATATCACTCAGTCATTGGAGGCTTAGGTCAGCCAGCACCATTGCACAGTAGGACTGCAGTAAATACTCAGATACTCAAGGACACATCGAGTCTGGTACTTTGGGCAAAGTTTCAGACTCAGTGCTATAAGTTAAGCGAAGTGTCACTGTATGGAAGAGTTAAACAGCTTGTGTATTTTTCGGCTTGATGCCATTGTAAGATTTTCATGATTACAAACATGTTGTTTAGTTAGCCACCTGCTGTCATTCTGAGTTGACCTATTTTGTGTTGATCAGCCAATCAAAATTTCAACATTTGGAAAGTGCTTTGATATATACAGGCATCTGTGTGTTATATAACCCAGGCCCACTGTTTCCATAATCAAGAACTGGAGTCTGGGTCGTGTAAACAATTTTGGGTGCTCCAGGTACCAGTGTTTGACCTGTTGCAGCCCTACTGGAACACTGATTAGACCCCATGATGTCTGCTTACAGAATTACTGGTAAACAGAGAAGGTCTTAGTCAGGGATTGGCGACACAGGGGCTGACAGATGTGACTGCTGTCTACACAGACATACATAGCTCCAAGATGAGAGATGTAGCCTGATAGATATTTTTATTCTCCACAAAATCATATGGTGTGGGTTGTACTGGGTACTCATTAGAAGTGAGGTGCTATTTAGTACCCACAACATCAGTTTTTGTAGAGAAATACAGTACTCTTTGGTTGAAAAATGCCTTATCTGGAGCTATGGAAGTAATTTATCTTATCATTGTATTTATTGTAGGGTTATAGATTCTTGGTGTTATCCAAACTGCCACTTCTTCAGAGTTTAGACTTTAGTTGTGTGACAAAGGCAGACAAGATGACCACGGGTACTTGGGAGAAGATGAATGCCTGGGGAACAAAAAAGAAAAAACGGAATGTTGAGGAGGAAGATTGATGTTGTTTTATTATTAATGTATTCCCTGATGTGATAAACAAGATGCTTTTGTACTAGGTCTGAATCATGTTAACAAGATACCGCATTTTATTAAAATCTTCTTGCACAGTACCTTGAAGTTAAGAAGTGTTCATAAATTGGAATATATGTTCATTTGGTAACAGGATTTCGAAATATACATTTTTCTACTGTCTTTTATAATCAGAACAGTATTTAAATAGAAGATATATTGAAACCAGGGCTGTGGAATTACCATGCCTGACTTGTCCAACTTGTCCCATTTCCTTGAGGACAAGTAAGAAATTTCAGTTTACTTGTCCTGGGTCAAGCTCTAGTTAAGAAGATTATCCAGATTATGATATTTGTTTATTATATATATTTTTCTTATTTCTTAAAGAAAACTTGTTGTGGTTACTCACTAGAAGCACCTCACAGAGGCACTTCTAGTGAGTACCCACAACATATATTTTCTTAGAGAAATAAGAAAAATGTCAATTTTCGGGCAAGTTAATCTTGGTTGGATAGGTAGATTTTTACCATTCACTTGTCCGTAGACAAGTAACAAAATTTGATAATTCCACAGCCCTGTTGAAACATTTGCCTTTTTCAGCAATTGTAGTGACATTCCTAGCCATGGGGCAAAATGACATTGGAGCCTGTACTGACAGCAAAGACCTATTGGACAGAGTTTCTGATCAGGCTATATGGCTGATCTGGATTTTTAATGTTCACATACGCTCCAAAGACATCTTTTCTCATGGTGCATCTTAAATCTATTCTGTGGGAAAATATAGCTCTAGGTAAGCGGGGTATCAGGTTAATATTTATCTTATTATGCCCCACCACAAAAAGTGGCAAGGTATTATGTTATACCGTCCGAAATTTTGAGTGTCCGTCTGTCCTTCTGTCCGTCCATCAGTGCTTCATAATTTTGTGTCCGCTCCATAACTCTGATACCATTTAAGATATTTTCATGAAACTTCTCACCAATGTAAAGCGCTATCAGATGATGTGCAGAACACATGAACCATAACTCTGGTTTATCTACTTTTAAAGTTATTACCCTTTGAACATTGAACATAGCCATTTCTACCATGTACTCTTTTCTGCTCCATAACTCTGATACCGTTTGTGATATTTTCACAAACCTTCACACAAATGTAAGCATCATGAGACAACATACAGAACACATGAACCATAACTGATATGTCTCCTTTTGGAGTTACTGCCCTTTGAACATTGAACATAGCCATTTCTACCATGTACTCGTGTCAGCTCTGTAAGTTGGAAACTGTTTGAGATATTTTCATGAAATTTCTCACAAATGTAAAACACCATGAAGGTATGTGCAGAACACAAGAACAGTAGCTCTGGTTAACCTACTTTTGGAGTTACCACCCTTTGAACATCGTAAATATTGAAAATAGCCATTTCTTCCATGTACTCGTGTCAGCTCTGTAAGTTGGAAACCATTCTAGATATTTTGATAAAACTTCACACAAATGTAAAGCATCATTAGACAAGATACAGAACACAAAACCATACTTCTACTTAACCTACTTTTGGAGTTATGGCCCTTGAATATTGAAAATAGTGATCTCTAATATATATGTCTGCTCTGTAACTTGAAAACTGTTTGAGATATTTTCTTGAAACTTTACGCAAATGTATATCACCACGATATGATGTGCAGAACACAAGAACCATAACTCTGAATAACCTGCTTTTGGAGTTAACACCCTTTGGACATTGTAAATAGGGGTCCTAGTCATGTACATGTTCCCTTTCTTTAACTTGAAAATGGTTTCTGAGATTTTCTTGAAGCTTTTCAAAAAATGTAAAGCAACATACGATGACATGTAGAACACAAGAACCATAAATCTGGCTTAATTATACCCCCGGCATACAAAGTATGCTAAGGGGGTATATAGTTTTTGTCTTTTCTGTGTGTCTGTCTGTCTGTGAGTTAACATTTTTTTTGTGTCAAAGATTTCTCAAGAACTACTATACCTAGAATCTTGAAATTTTGTACACATGACAAGTATGACTAGTTGTATTGTGGGAAAGAAAATAGGGGCTGTGGGGCCAGGCCCCTTATAGTTATTTTCCTTTGTTGTTCTGGCTATTTGTGTGTGAGTAAACATTTATTTTGTGTCAAAGATTTCTCAATAACTACTATACCTAGTATCTTGAAATTTTGTACACATGACAAGTATGACTAGTGGTATAGTGGGAAAGAAAATAGGGGCCATGGGACCAGGCCCTTAGAGTTATTTCCCTTTGTTGTTCTGGCTATTTGTATGTGAGTTAACATTTATATTGTGTCAAAGATTTCTCAAGAACTACTCTACCTAGAATCTTGAAATTTAGAACACATGACAAGTATGACTAGTTGTATTGTGGGAAAGAAAATAGGGGCTGTGGGGTTAGGTCACTTATAGTTATTTCCCTTTGTTGTTCTGGCTATTTATGTGTGAGTAAACATTTATTTTGTGTCAAAGATTTCTCAATAACTACTGCACCTAGAATCTTGAAATTTTGTACACATGACAAGTATGACTAGTTGTATTGTGATGGCCATGGCCGGGGGTATTAGTGAGCATATGCTCACTTCATGGTCTAGTTACTTTTTGAGTTATGGGTCTTTGAACATTGAAAATAAAAGTTTCTATGATATACTTGTTAACTTTACGCGAACATGAAGCACCATGAGGGGATCTGCAGAAAATGAGAACTGTATCTGGTTTACTTACTTTTTGAGTTATGGCCCTTTGAACATTGAAAATAGTTATCTCAGTCATGTATTCATGTCAACTCTATTTAGGGAAAGACTAATGCACCTTCCTTTTGATTTCATTTTTGACAGATTATGGCATTGCTTGATGTAAGTGCAGTGGAGGGGCATGGTGCAGTACTTGCAGCGCTTTTTTTCCTCCATAACAAACGTAATGTTGTGGGTACTCATTAGAAATGCCTTGTTTCTATTTAGTTCCACAACACAAATATTGGTGGAGAAGCAAGAAAAATGTCAATACGTTTTGGTTGAAATAAAGCACCTTATCTGGAGTTATGGAAAAACTAGCATTAACCTGTTGAAAATTGAAAAAAAGCCTTGGCCTATGTTCTGAGTTGTGCAGATAGGTCTTTTATGTTAAAGTGGGTGTGTATTGGTGGCTGGGTGGGAGGCGGCTTTGAGGGGCGCGGGTGGGGGTGGTGATTTCGATCATTTTTTTTTTTACAAGAGAAACAGCATTTGTAACTTTCTGATTGCTTTCCTACACACTAGCCTTCCCTTTTGGAGGAAATTCTTTCCTTTGAGACACCTTTTCAGTAAAGGGGCAAAACAATTCTGACAGAATTGCCACCCATGAAAGTATATTTATTTACCTTAATTTTTTGGAATGTTTTCCCCTTCAGACTGCCTTAAATACAGGCAGTCTGTTGAAAGCGGCCAAATGTAATTTGACAAGAGGATTGTTGAATTTTCAGATTTTTCATAGAAATACAGTTAAAAAATGTAGATTGATTGTAATTCATTTTTTAATTGAAATTCAAATTCTAAAATGTGACATCTCTGTCTTGGGGAGAATTCAGTTTATAGAATCAGTTTAAGGATTTTGTTTTGAGACTATTTTATTATTTCAGTGTAAAAATACCTCACTGAGTGTTAAAGAAACTTGTCAGAGTAAAAAGATACACTGTTGATTTTAAATATACCTTGTATACTCTGATCTTTGATCATTCAGCTGGCAAAGCATTTATCTGACTGGTCCTTTATATGTTGATCATTATACTGTGTTAAGATGTCATTGTTTTGTTATTGAGGTTTTAAGCTTACCTGAGCAAAGCTCAGGTTGAGCCATAGTGATCCTTTAGTCTGTCTGTTAGTCAGCCTATCCGTCTGGCCACAATTCTTTAACAGTTTCTCCTCCAAAACCACTTAAGCAATTGTAAGTTTGCAGAATGTATGCTCATAAATACAAGTTTGCAAAAATTGTTCTCATTGGCTATTTTGGTTGGTTGCCAAGAGGTAACCATAATGGGAAAGTATTTGAATTACATGTAATTCAAACCATCTCTGATAGCTTTAGTCAGCCCATTCATCTGACAACAGTTCTTAAAAGTTTCTCCTTCAAAACCATTTAAGCGATTATAAGTTTGCAGAATGTATGCTCATAAATACAAGTTTGCAAAAGTTATGCTCATGGGCTATTTCAGTTGGTTGCCAAGAGGCAACCATAATGGGAAAGTATTTGAATTACATGAAATTCAAACTGTCTCTTCTCATAAACTGTTTTGCCACTTAATACCAAATTTCATCTGGCGCAGCCTTAAAACAAAACAAAAAACTGAGAAAATTATTTGGTTCTGGCAGCCAAGATGACCACCATGACAATATATGATAAAAAAACAAAAACAAAAAAAAACAAACTTTAAACTACTCTTCTCAGAAACTATAGGGCCAATTGAGCTCCAAGTTTCCAAAACCTATCGGGAATGGTCATTCTAGATAGCAGCCATGACCAAATATGGTAATACCTATAGACAGCTTCTTCTGTGAAACAGCAAGGTCAGTTGAGTTCAATTGCTTTTGTAGCCACATTGAGACTAAACCTTTTAAAGTTTACAAAAGATATTGGGAACCAGCATCCAATAAACCATGACCATAGAAGGTAAAAACATTTTAAACAGCTTTCTCTCCTGAGCTGCAAGGCTGATTGAGTTCAAGTTGTGTATGGAGCAATCATGGGATCAGATCTTTGAAATTTGCAATAAACATTGGAAACAGGTATCCAGGATGACTGCCAGCACATAGATGGAAAAATTTTAAACTTGTTCAAAACAGCTTGGCATCCTTGGGACAAGTTCTTTCAAGTTTGTGAAAAATATTGGGAAACTGCATTTAAGACATGACCATGACCATATAGAGTATTATCTAAATGACTTTTTATCCAAAACTGCTAAGCAGATTGAGCTCAAAATGCAAATGAAGCATCTTTGGGAAAAGATCTTGTAAGTTTGCAAAACAAATGTTGGGAACCAGCATCCAAGATGGCCACCATGACCACATATGGTAAAAGCTATATATAGTTTCTGCTTAAACTCGTTATTTGAGGAATCTGTAGTTTCAGCTTAAACTCATTATTTGAGGAATCATTGAAATTTACACAGTGGTGCATTTGGACTCTATAATAAACTCTCAAGTTTTCTCTCACAACCAAAGGGCTGTGTTTAGAGCACTCCGCCAAGAAAGGCATATATACTTGGTGTGTGATTCAGGACTGTATAGGCCTCTTGGTTATGTAACCAGAAAGTTTTAAAACATCTGCTCTTCCATATGGCAGATTGACATATTCCTTGAACCCCAGAAAACTGCAGAAAACATACAATATAAATGCAATGTTCTGTCATGTTAAATAGTGAAATGTTCTACCCATTTACCCTCAAGTGTTCAGACAGACAGGCCTGAGCAAATAGTGTAGACCTAGATCAGACACCAAATAATATGGTGTCTGATCATGGTCTACACAGTTTGCCTCTCATTCAGCAAGGTTTAGACATCAGTGGGTAATAGAATTGACAGGTTCAAATTTTAGGACAAGTATACAGTCGAACTTCAGTGGCTCGAACTGAGGCTTAATCATGGTGCCAGGTCAGGAAGCAAATAGCGATAATTTAGGGATTTTTTTTATTTCCTTCACAATAATTGTATGTTGAGTGTACTCATTAGAATTGCCTCAATGAGGCAATTCTAATGAGTACACACAACATACAATTTCATGATAAAATAAGAAAATTTCCCTAAATATTTTTTTTTTCTTGAGCTAGTGGAAGAATTTTGTAGGGACTCAAAAATGAGTTCGAATTAGCCATGGCAAACGAGCTATCGGTGTTCGAGCTATTGAGGTTTGACTGTACTAAGGAAATAAGGTATCAGAATATTTAGGGTAAATAGGTTAAAAGGTGATTTTTTTCTGAACTGTTGTGATTATATAAAAATTATGATGCAAATTTATGGTGGTGCAACTTATTATTGAAATAATATACTAGAGCAAAATAATAAAAATGATGACATATTAGACATAAGTTGATATTGTAAAAATACATGTCGGTCAGTTTAATTATTTTGAATATCTCTTGTAGTGTCAGCTGTAATACACCTTATTGTATGGCATATGTAAATCGTGTATATTTGATTTTTTTCTATGGCTACCATAATGCCCTGAGTATTCAGATAAACAATCCTGAGTGAATAGTGCAGTTCCAGATCAGCCACTTGAGGACATGGCACCTGATTAGAGTCTACACTGTTTGCCTCATTCTGAATTTTTTCGACACATAAACAAATAGTCAAATTTTAGTATTTCATGGGGTTGTCTGAATACTTAGGGTAAATATGTTAATATTTGAAATTTTGTTAATAAATTGAAACATTCCTGTTTATTAGTACATTGTATTCATTTTGCTAAATATTTTTGTCTTATGTGGTTCATTTTCTGAGGTTGTGAATAGAATTTCTAATAAAAAACAAAAAATGTGTAGCTGTAAGTCACTGTTTTAATAGGTTACTGTATTTACCCTAAATATTCAGACACCTTAACTCCTTACCATATATATCCTAAAATTTGAACATGTCCGTTTCACTGCTTGTTTATTTGTTGGAAAACTTCTTGATTAGTGGCAAACTGTGTAGACCCTGATCAGGTGCCATCTGACCTGGGTCTACACTGTTTGCTCAAACCTGTCTGGCCAAGTACTTAGGGTAAATACATAAGATTGTGTCAGAGACTTCCTTGTTTGTATGTTATAGACAGAACAGCTGTTGTGTAGACAACCAAGCCCCCTCCCTTCCCTACATCCCATCCCACCTTGATAGACTATGCTGATGAGCTGGTTTGGATTTTTGTTGTGGTTGGTTGTGATATGGATTTTATCCCCTGTACACCCACAGTTAATCTCAAGTGTGGTTTATTTATATATAAACAGACAATATTTTATTTTATTTTTTAGCTCACCTGAACATTTGCCAACTTATGGAATAAGTGTATACAGTAGAATATATTGACAGAGTCAGTCTTGATTACACTGCATCATTGTTGAATATGGCCTTTCTTTTGCATTGAACATTTAATCATGCTGTAAATTGACTGTGATATAAAAGTAGATGTACTAGTTGAATGTCTAAATGTAATATGATAATTCAGGAGCAAATAGTGTTTGGATATTCTTTGTATTGCAATAACTGATGTTTTTAAAGTATTTCCATTGTTTGATTACTTATTATATGTGACAGTAGGGAAAAAAACAAGCCTGTACATCTGTGAATTTAGATCAGATCTTTTTATTCCATCATGTATATTGTGTAACATGTGAAATGATGACTATGTAAACAGTAGTCAGGCTACAAACATACACACTGGTTACCTGCTGCAGTAATCATAGCTCTATGTAAACAGTAGTCGGGCTACAAAGATACACACTGGTTACCTGCTGCAGTAATCATAGCTATATGTAAACAGTAGTCCGGCTACAAAGATACACACTGGTTACCTGTTGCAGTAATCATAGCTCTATGTAAACAGTAGTCAGGCTACAAAGATACACGCTGGTTACCTGCTGCAGTAATCATAGCTCTGTAAACAGTAGTCAGGCTACAAAGATACACACTGGTTACCTGCTGCAGTAATCATAGCTCTATGTAAACAGTACTCAGGCTACAAAGATACACACTGGTTACCTGCTGCAGTAATCATAGCTCTATGTAAACAGTAGTCAGGCTACAAAGATACACACTGGTTACCTGCTGCAGTAATCATAGCTCTATGTAAACTAGTCGGGCTACAAACATACACACTGGTTACCTGCTGCAGTAATCATAGCTCTATGTAAACAGTAGTCAGGCTACAAAGATACACACTGGTTACCTGCTGCAGTAATCATAGCTCTATGTAAACAGTACTCAGGCTACAAAGATACACACTGGTTACCTGCTGCAGTAATCATAGCTCTATGTAAACAGTAGTCAGGCTACAAAGATACACACTGGTTACCTGCTGCAGTAATCATAGCTCTATGTAAACTAGTCGGGCTACAAACATACACACTGGTTACCTGCTGCAGTAATCATAGCTCTATGTAAACAGTAGTCAGGCTACAAAAATACACACTGGTTACCTGCTGCAGTAATCAAAGTTCTATGTAAACAGTAGTCAGGCTACAAACATACACACTAGTTACCTGCTGCAGTAATCATAGCTCTATGTAAACAGTAGTCAGGCTACAAAGATACACACTGGTTACCTGCGGCAGTAATCATAGCTCTATGTAAACAGTAGTCAGGCTACAAAGATACACACTGGTTACCTGCTGCAGTAATCATAGCTCTATGTAAACAGTAGTCAGGCTACAAACATACACACTGGTTACCTGTTGCAGTAATCATAGCTCTATGTAAACAGTAGTCAGGCTACAAAGATACACACTGGTTACCTGTTGCAGCTTTATGTAAACAGTTGTCAGGTCACAAAAATACACTGGTTACCTGCTGCAGTAATCATAGCTCTATGTAAACAGTAGTCAGGCTACAAAGATACACTCTGGTTACCTGCTGCAGTAATCATAGCTCTATGTAAACAGTAGTCAGGCTACAAAGATACACACTGGTTACCTGCTGCAGTAATCATAGCTCTATGTAAACAGTAGTCAGGCTACAAAGATACACACTGGTTACCTGCTGCAGTAATCATAGCTCTATGTAAACAGTAGTCGGGCTACAAAGATACACACTGTTTACCTGCTGCAGTAATCATAGATCTATGTAAACAGTAGTCAGGCTACAAAGATACACACTGGTTACCTGCTGCAGTAATCATAGATCTATGTAAACAGTAGTCAGGCTTCAAAGATACACACTGGTTACCTGCTGCAGTAATCATAGATCTATGTAAACAGTAGTCGGGCTACAAAGATACACACTGGTTACCTGCTGCAGTAATCATAGCTATATGTAAACAGTAGTCCGGCTACAAAGATACACACTGGTTACCTGTTGCAGTAATCATAGCTCTATGTAAACAGTAGTCAGGCTACAAAGATACACGCTGGTTACCTGCTGCAGTAATCATAGCTCTATGTAAACAGTAGTCAGGCTACAAAGATACACACTGGTTACCTGCTGCAGTAATCATAGCTCTAGATAAACTACTTTTTTTTTCCAACAAAAATAGTTGATACTGTAGCTCACCTGAGCTGAAGACTCTGGATGAGGATGAGCTATTGTGATCATGTGCCATTTGTCATTGGTCCGTCAGCCAGCTGTCCATCCACACCTTTGAACACCTTCTCCTCTGAAACCCTTGGGCTCATTTTCTTCAAACATCATATGGAGCCTTCAGTCAAAGGGGAATTGAAAACTTATACAAGTGGTCACGGTCCATTAGTTAAGATGGTTGCCCTGCCCATATATAGTAAAAACACTTAAAAATCTTCTTTTCCAGAACCAAAAGT
Organism: Anodontia alba; assembly: GCA_964016985.1. Classification (NCBI taxonomy): domain Eukaryota; kingdom Metazoa; phylum Mollusca; class Bivalvia; order Lucinida; family Lucinidae; genus Anodontia; species Anodontia alba. The sequence goes on along the minus strand of OZ024826.1, from coordinate 62,761,241 downwards.
TTTGAGGCTGAACTGGTATGTAGCATTGGGGACTCAAGGTCTATCAAATTTGTTCAATTGATGATCCTAGGTTGACCTTTGACATTTTTACGGGAAAGTCAACTTTGCATTCTCGTACATCTATATAGGGAAACTGTTGAAAATTTTTTTCTCAAAATGTATTAAAGACTATTGGCTGAAACTTACTATGTATGACTTGGCTACAATCAAAATTTTGTCCCCAGGGGTTATCTGCCCTTGCCCCTGGGCTATATACATGTATAAAATTGTGTAATCTTTAAACAACTTCTCTGAAACTGCTTCACCAATTTTCACCAGATTTCACATGGGGCCTTCTGTTGAAGGGGTATTGACAGTTTGTTCAAACGGTTCTGCATCATTGAACAAGATGACCACCATGACTTATATGGTAAACAGGCTTAAAAATCTCCACAACAAATAAAAGCTTTGAAGCTGAATCTTGATATAAAGCATCCGGGACTCAAGCTCCACCAAGTTTTTTTTAACAATGTTTGACCTTTTTACAGCAAGGTAAAATTTTCATCCTCATACATTTGTATGTGGAAAATGTTAAAAAATCATTTTCTCAAACTGTATTAAAGACTTACAATATCTGATTAAAGCAGTAAAACATTTTAGTTACTTTCAAAATTTTGTCCCCAACAATAATAATAATAATAATAGACTTTATTTTTAGAGGGTGACACATTCAGCAATACAAGCTAATCTTCCATGAGGCCCTCTATTATGTACATTTTTTACAAGCAAAGCATAAAAACAAAACAACACACACACACACACACACACACACACACATACACACACATGGAATTCCATACACACTAAAAAAGGAAATAATGAAATCTCTAAATACACTGTATATGTACAGGTTATACAGGTTGAAATACAACTTGTGCAACATTGACCTTGATAAACAAGATAATTGCTTACACCAGTTGTGCAATGGATAATTAATGAAAGTCAGTAAAGCCACAAACTAACTTGCTGAAACGAAACACAAGATCAGAAATTAGGCTTTATGAACTAAAAAAAAGACACACTGTATGCATTTAGACACACGTGCGTGCATGCGCGCGTGCACACACACACACAGGGGGTTATCTGCCCTTGCCCCTGGGCTGGATACATGTATAAAGTGGTGTAATCTTTAAATGTCTTCTCTGAAACCACTTGACCAATTTTCACCAGATTTGTAGCCCTCTGTTGAAGGGGTATTGACAATTTGTACAAAGGGTTCTGCACCATGGAACAAGATGGCCACCATGCCCATATGTGGTGAAAATCACTTAAAAATCTTCTTTAGAACCAAGAAAGCTTTGAGGCTGAATCTTGTTATATAGCATCAGGGATTCAAGGTCTACCAAATTTGTTCAAATGATGATCCTTTGATGACCTTTGACCTTTTTATCGCATGGTCTAATTTGTGTCCTAGTTGCTATGGCAATACTGGAAGAATGTTGCATAGCATCTGCAGATATGCAACGGCTGTTTTACTCGGGTGAATTGTGGTCCATGGGCCTCTCGTTTTCGTATTTGTCCATGACAGAACCCTTAGAAGTGCTTGGATGAAGTGCTCCTAATGAGTGCCACTATAGGTTTTCATGGAGAAATAAGAAAAAAAATATCTGGGTAGCCCACTTATCTAGAGCAATTTCCTCTTGGTCTGACTACATATTTCTGAATAAACTGTGATCTATAATACACCCGTCCTTACAAGTGATGCCATATAGAAATACACACCCAACTACTATTCAGTGAGAAGTTGAATAATATACAGATTACTGACAGACAGAGACTTTGAAATAAAATAGAATATTTTCAAGCAGAAGTTGTTTGGAAATTTCACTTGTTAGTTTTTAGCTCACATGAGCATGAAATGCTCAGGATGAGCTATTGTGGTCAGTCAATGTCCGTTGTGCGCCATCCGTCATGCAGCATCAACAGTTGCTTTAAAAGCCTACTCCTACACCCCTGGGACAATGGACTCAAAACTTGGTAGGAAGCATGGGGGTGACTTGTAGATCAAAAATAGCTAAAATCATTTGGATCAGAAATCCAAGATGGCCGCCATAGTGGCCATCTTGAAAGTCTGTTTTTTGCTTTTTCTCCTGAACTGAAAGGCTGCAGTTCGAAACTTGGTAGGAATGGCGGCCATCTTGAAAATCCATTTTTCACTTCTCCTGAATCGAAAGGCTAATTGACTTGAAACTTGGTAGGAAGCATCAGGGTGACTTGTAGAACAACAAGAGTTGTCAGAAGACAACGCAGCTTGCCAGAAAAGGCTGATCAGAGAAGAAAACAATCTTTAAATATTAAAGATTGAATGCAGAACCCAAACATTGCTGTAAATGACAGAGTATGACCTGACTTTGATGTCGAAAGAATGTCAAACTGAGGGATGGAGTATATGCCATTGAAACATCTTCCCTTAGGTTGGTGTGGACAAAATATGAAAGCTATATCTTACATGCTTCAGCAGTCATGCACACTTCAAAACTTTAACACAGCTGTAAATGACAAAGTATGACCTGACCTTGACCTAGGCAGAAGGTCAAACTGAGGAAGGGGTGTGTACTATTGAAAGGTCTTACCCTAAGGTAGGTGTGGGCCAAATATTAAAGCGGCATCTTGAATACTTCAGCAGTTACGAACACTTTTCAAAACTTAAACGCAGAACTCAAACATGGGTTTAAATGACAATGACCTGACCTTGACCTAGGCAGAAGGTCAAACTGAGGAAGGGGTGTGTACTATTGAAAGGTCTTACCCTAAGGTAGGTGTGGGCCAAATATTAAAGCGGCATCTTGAATACTTCAGCAGTTACGAACACTTTTCAAAACTTAAACGCGGAACTCAAACATGGGTTTAAATGACAATGACCTGACCTTGACCTTGGCTGAAGGTCAAACTGAGGAAAGGGTGTGTGCTATTAAATGGTCTTACCCTAACGTTGATGTGGGGCAAATATTAAAGCGATATCTTGAATACTTCAGCAGTTACAAACACTTTTCAAAACTTAAAAGCAGAACTCGAACATGGGTTCAAATGACAAAGTATGACCTGACCTTGACCTAGGCAGAAGGTCAAACTGAGGAAGGGGTGTGTGCTATTGAAAGGTCTAACTAACCCTAAGGCTGGTGTGGGCCAAATATTAAAGCTCTATCTTGAATACTTCAGCAGTTATGTACACTTTTCAAAACTTAAACGCAAAACTTAAACATAGGTGTAAATGACAAAGTAAGAACTGACCTTAACCTACATAAGGGGATGGGGGTGTATGCTATTGAAAGGTCTTACCCTAAGGTAGGTGTAGGCCAAATATGAAAGCAGTACCTTAAACAGTTAAAAAACTATGCACACCTTTGAAAACTTAAATATTGTGCTAACGCGGACGCCGACAGACACCGACGCTAACGACTGGGTGACAACATAAGCTCTCAAGGGACATAGTCCCAGCGAGCTAAAAATAGCTAAAATCTTTCCAAAAGGAAATCCAAGATGTCTCCATGGTGGCCATCTTGAAAATCTATTTTTCGCTTCCTCTCCTGAACCGAAAGTCCAGTTGAAACTTGGTAGGAATCATCAGGATGACTTGTAGATCAAAAATAGCTAAAATCATTCCAATCGGAAATCCAAGATGGCCGCCATGGCAGCCATCTTGAAAATCTATTTTTGGCTTCTTCTCCTGAACCAAAAGGCCAATTGACTCGAAACTTGGTAGGAAGCATTGGGGTAACTTGTAGATCAAAAAAAAAAAAAAAAAGTAAAATCGTGGCGGTCATCTTCAAAAAAAAGTAAAATCGTGGTGGTCATCTCCAGAATCTATTTTTCACTTCTTTTCCTGAACCAAAAGGCCAATTGACTTGAACCTGGATAGGAAGCTTTGGGGTGGTTTGTAGATTAAAATGCGCTAAATTTGTTCTGATCGGAAATCCAAGATGGTCGCCATGGCGGCCATCTTGAAAATCTATTTATCGCTTCTTCTCCTGAACCGAAAGGCCAATTGACTCGAAACTTAGTAGGAAGCATAGGGGTGACTGGTAGATCAAAAATAGCTAAAATTGTTCTGATAAGATGGCCGCCATGGTGGCCATCTTGAAAATCTATCTTTGGCTTCTTCTCCTGAACCGAAAGGCCAGTTGACTTGAAACTTGTTAAGAATCAGTGAGGTGACTTGTAGATCAGAAATAACTAAAATCATTCCGATCGGAAATACAAGATGCCTGCCACAGTTGCCATCTTGAAAATCTATTTTGAACTTTTTCTCCTGAATAGAAAGGCCTATTGACTTGAAATTTGATAGGAAGTATCGGGGATACTTGTAGGTAAGAAATAGCTAAAATCATTCTGATCGGAAATCCAAGATGATCACCCTAGCAGCCATGTTGAAAATCTGTTTTGAACTTTTTCTCCTGAACCAAAGGGGCAACTGACTCAGTTACTTGGTAGTATCGAGGTGACTTGTAGATCAACAGTAGCTAAAATCTTTCTGATTGGAAATCCAAGATGGCCACCATCTTGAAAATAAATATTGAACTTCTTCTCTTGAACCGAAAGGCTAATTGACTCAAACGTCTGGTAATCAGGTGAGCGATACAGGGCCATCTTGGCCCTCTTGTTTCTTAGTGCCTTCTTAAATTGACTGTGATGTAATAGTCTAATGAAAGATTCTTATGCTACTTGGTAGGTTTATAGAATATGGTAGTGTTCTTAGAATTATGGTCTAATTCACCATTTTTGTGGACATGTATTTCCGGATTTTTTATGCAAAAATTATGCAGTCCTCAGTAAAAAAAAAAATTACCACTTATAGACAAAAGAAAAGAACAATATTTTGAATATGGCTTTATTTCTTCATACTTACCGGCAACAGTCAGAAAATTGCCAGTTTTTAGGTTCCTTTTTATTGTTTTAGCCTTGTTGGACATTATTTTTGTCACACCCTTGCGTGAGCATGGGTGGCTTAGGCCTGCAAGTTTCAGTCTGTTCGTGTGTCGATGTACTTACATCCACTCTAGTGTCGACCCTAGCGTACAGCTTGGTGACACCCCTAAATAAAGTTGAAACCATTTTGAAATATTTCAGTGATACTTGTTAGGATTATAGAATAGGGCAAGACTGAATGTCATGTACAAGAATGCCAGACAACTCTAACGCTTTTTATTTACCAGTCATCACCCCCTTTTTAGCTCATCTGAGCACGAAGTGCTCATGGTGAGCTATTGTGGTCAGTCAATGTCCGTCGTCCGTCGTGCGGCATCAACAATTGCTTTAAAAGCCAACCCCTCCTACACCCCTGGGCCAATTGACTTGATACTTGGTAGGAAGCATCGGGGTGACCTGTTGATCAAAAATAACTAAAATCATTCCGATCGGAAATCCAAGATGGCCGCCATGGCAGCCATCTTGAATATCTGTTTTTCGCTTCTTCTCCTGAACTGAAAGGCCAATTGACTCCAAACTTGCTAGGAAGCATCGGGGTGACATGTAGATCAAAAATAGCTAAAATCATGCCGATCGGAAATCCAAGATGGCCTCCATCTTGAAAATCTATTTTTCGCTTCTTCTCCTGAACCAAAAGGCCAATTGACTCCAAACTTGCTAGGAAGCATCGGGGTGACATGTAGATCAAAAATAGTTAAAATCGTGCCGATCGGAAATCCAAGATGGCCGCCGTGGCAGCCATCTTGAAAATCTATTTTTCGCTTCTTCTCCTGAACTGAAAGGCCAATTGACTCCAAACTTGCTAGGAAGTATCAAGATGACTTGTAGATCAAAAATAGCTAAAATCGTGCCGATCGGAAATCCAAGATGGCCGCCATCTTGAAAATCTATTTTCGCTTCTTCTCCTGAACCAAAAGGCCAATTGACTCCAAACTTGCTAGGAAGCATCCGGGTGATTTGTAGATCAAAAATGGCTAAAATCGTGCTGATCGGAAATCCAAGAAGGCTGCCATGGCGGCCATCTTGAAAATCTATTTTTTGCCTCCTCTCCTGAACCGAAAGGCCAATTGACTCCAGACTTGCTAGGAAGCATCGGGGTGACTTGTAGATAAAAAATGGTTAAAATCGTGCCGATCGTAAATCCAAGATGGCCACCATGGTGGCAATCTTGAAAATCTATTTTTCGCTTCTTCTCCTAACCCCAAATGCCAATTGACTCAAAACTTGGTAAGAAGCATTGGGGTGACTTATAGGTCAAAAATAGCTAAAATCGTTCCAATTGGAAATCCAAGATGGCCACCATCTTGAAAATCTATTATTTTTTGCTTCTTATCCTGAACCGAAATGCCAATTGACTCCAAACTTGGTAGGAAGCATCAGGGTAACTTGTAGATCAAAAATAGCTAAAATCATGCTGATCGGAAATCCAAGATGGCCGCCATGGTGGCCATCTTGAAAATCTTTTTTTCACTTCTTCTCCTAAACCCAAAAGCCAATTGACTTGAAACTTGGTAGGAAGCATTGACTTATAGATTAAAAATGGCTAAAATCATTCTGATTGGAAATCCAACAAGGCCGCCATGGCGGCCATCTTGAAAATCTATTTTTCACTTCTTCTCCTGAACCGAAAGGCTTATTGACTTTAAACTAGGTTGGAAGCATCAGGGTGACCTGTAGATCAAAAATAGCTAAAATCATCCCTATCAGAAATCCAAGATGGCTGCCATGACAGCCATCTTGAAAATCTATTTTTCGCTTCTTCTCCTGAACTGAATGGCCGTTTGACTTGAAACTTGGTAGGAAGCATTCCGGTGACTTGTAGATCTAAAATAGCTTAAATTGTTTGGATCCAAACCGTCATGGCGGCCATCTTGAAACTCTTTTTTTTTTCGCTTATTTTCCTGAACCAAAGGGCCAGTTGATTTGAAAATTCGTAGGAAGCATCCGGATGACTTGTTGATATAAAAATAGCTAAAATCGTTCCGATCGGAAATCCAAGATGGCAGCCATCTTGAAAATCTATTTTACCCTTCTTCTTCTGAACTGAAAGGCCAATTGACTCGAAACTTGGTAGGAAGCATCGGGGTGACTTGTAGATAAAAAATAGCTCAAATCGTTGCAATAGGAAATCCCAAATTGCGGCTATAGCGGCCATCTTGAAAATCTGTTTTGAACTTTTTCTCCTGAACCGAAAGGGCAATCAACTCAAAGTTCATTGGAAGTATGGAGGTGACTTGTAGATCAACAGTAGCTAAAATCAGTCTGATTGGAAATCCAAGATGGCTACCATCTTGTTTATGTTTATTATATTTTCCTGCCACTGTGCTGTTTACATGTATAAAATCATGATTTTCGGAAACCACTTAGGCAATTGCCACCAAATTTCACATTGATGCTACTGTTGAAATGTGATTGAGAATTTGTTCAAATGATCACGCTCCATTGACTGTCATGCCATATATAATATTCTTCTTCAAAATTAGGGTGATCTTTTCATTAGTTGCGATGACAGGATTGGAAAAATGGTGCATAACATCTGCATATCTGCAGTGGCTATGTCACTCAGGTGAGCGACCCGTGGCCCGTGGGCCTCTTGTTTTTGACTCATTAGCCATTTTGAAGATTGTTATAATATCTGGTTGGATTATAGAATAGAACAAGACAGAGTGTTACATACAAAAAAGACAACTTTCAGGCTTTATTGTTTTTCAGTTATCTCCTCTTTTATATACTTTGGTTTTTAGCTCACCTGAGCAAAAGCTCAGGGTGAGCTATTGTCATCACCCTATGTCCGTCGTCCGTCGTCAACAATTAGTTTGTTAACACTCTAGAGGTCACAGTTTTGACCCAATCTTGATGAAACTTGCTCAGAATGTTTGCCTCTATGAAATCTAGGTCAAGTTCGATACTGGGTTACTTGGGGTCAAAAACTAGGTCACCAGGTCAAATCAAAGGAAAAACTTGTTAACACTCTACAGGTCAGAGTTTTGACCCAGTCTTGATGAAACTTGCACAAAATGTTTGCCTCTATTAAATCTAGGTCAAGTTCGAAACTGGGTCACCTGGGGTCAAAAACTAGGTCACCGGGCCAGATCAGCAGAAAACCTTGTTAACACTAACGGTCACATTTTTGAAGCAATCATCATGAATCTTGCTCAATATATTTGTCTTGATGATTTCTAGGTCAAGTTCGAAACTGGGTCACCTGGGGTCAAAAACTAGGTCACCTGGCCAGATCAGCAGAAAACCTTGTTAACACTCTAGCGGTCACATTTTTGAAGCAATCATCATGAATCTTGCTCAATATATTTGTCTTGATGATTTCTAGGTCAAGTTCGAAACTGGGTCACTTGGGGTCAAAAACTAGGTCACCGGGCCAGATCAGCAGAAAATCTTGTTAACACTCTAGCGGTCACATTTTTGAAGCAATCATCATGAATCTTGCTCATTATGTTTGTCTTGATGAATTCTAGGTCAAGTTCGAAACTGGGTCACCTGGGGTCAAAAACTAGGTCACCTGGCCAGATCAGCAGAAAACTTTGTTAACACTCTAGCGGTCACATTTTTGAAGCAATCATCATGAATCTTGCTCAATATGTTTGTCTTGTTGATTTCTAGGTCAAGTTCAAAACTGGGTCACTTGGGGTCAAAAACTAGGTCACCTGGCCAGATCAGCAGAAAACCTTGTTAACACTCTAGCGGTCACATTTTTGAAGCAATCATCATGAATCTTGCTCAAAATGTTTGTCTTGATGATTTATAGGTTGAGTTCGAAACTGGGTCACTTGGAGTCAAAAACTAGGCCACCGGGCCAAATCAGCAGAAAACCTTGTTAACACTCTAGCGGTCACATTTTTGAAGCAATAATCATGAATCTTGCTCAAAATGTTTGTCTTGATGATTTCTATGTCAGGTTCGAAACTGGGTCACGTGGTGTCAAAAACTAGGTCACCAGGCCAAACCGGCAGAAAACCTTGTTAACACTCTAGCGGTCACATTTTTGAAGCAGTTATCATGAATCTTGCTCAAAATGTTTGTCTTGATGAGTTCTAGGATATGTTTGAAACTGGGTCACTTGGGGTCAAAAACTAGGTCACCGGCCCAAATCAGCAGAAAACCTTGTTAACACTCTAGCGGTCACATTTTTTAAACAATCATCATGAATCTGGCTCAAAATGTTTGTCTTGATGGTTTCTAGGTCAAGTTCGAAACTGGAACACCTGGGGTCAAAAACTAGGTCACCTGGCCAAATCAGCGTAAAATCTTGTTATTACTCTAGCGGTCACATTTTTCAAGCAATTATCATGAATCTTGCACAAAATGTTTGTCTTGATGAGTTCTAGGTCAGGTTCAAAACTGGGTCACTTGGTATCAAAAACTAGGTCACCGGGCCAAATCAGCAGAAAACTTAGTTATAATCATTTTGAACTTTGATCAGAATGTTTGCCTTGATCAGTTCTAGATCAGGCTCTCAAAGTGCTATGTTGCTCAGGTGAGCGTTACAGGGCCATCATGGCCCTCTTGTTTAGTTTATAGCTCAGTTTTTAGCCGTTTGAAAGATTCTTATGTTACATGGTAGGATTATAGAATATGGTGAGGCAGAGTGTTCAATTTTGTTCAACTATGTCCTTTCTATTTTGTTATTTTCAAATAATGTCATGTAAGCCCAACACTGATGACTTCATGTGAACCTAATGTTCTTCTATGAATTGAAAATACATGTAGTTGATTAATATAATGATACAAATATAAATTTAACTCTTAAAGCGCAAATCACAACTGCAGCAGACGACTTTTGAAATATTTTTTTTTAATTTTTCAAAGAAAACAAGTCTTGATAATTCATGTGAATCTTCTGCCAAGCAGACGATTCACCTGAAATAGTAAAACTTGTTTTCATTGAAAAATTAAAAAAAATAAAAATAAATGTCGTCTGCTACAAATTTTGCTTGGCGCTTTAAGGGTTAAATGTAGATACCGCACATAGAGTTTGTGTAAATTGTAAATCTGAATCTGACTATATTATGTTTTGTCTGGTGTTATATAAAGATGTAACATTTGAAAGTGGCCACAGTAAAATGAACAATGAGGCATATACAAACAATATCTGAGCCTCAGTGCGAGATAATAAATGGTAAATGTCCTAAAATTTTGAACACTTTATTTCATACTTTTTTTGCCTAAACTTTGTTTTTTGTTGGGGTTTTTATGCATCGCTTTCTTGAAAAATTTAGTTTAGTTTCAAATAGTGTAGACCCTGATCAGACTAACCTTACTGATCTGAGTCTGTACTACATATGCCATTTTTCAGAAACTTTGGTGTACAAAATAATTTGAAGACACTGACCATACCTTTGACCTATGTGCTCAGCTTAGCCTGGATATCCACACAGTCTGATCAGTCTTTGGCAGATAGCTTCTTCAGGCAAACAGCAAAGACTCTGATGAGACTGCCTGGATCTGAAACTACTCTAGGCAAGTTTTCTCATGGTGGGGCTTATGTACATAGTTAATGTACTGTAGTTACCCTAATTATTCAGACCCCTAAACTCCTCATACTTGTCCTCAACTTTGAACAAGTCAGTTTTACTATCTGTTGATGTGTCTAAAATTTGAATGACTCAAAAAGAATTTTATACTTATCAGACACAGCCTTCTGCACCATCTGATCTGGATCTGCACTGTTTGCTCTGTCTGAATACTTATGATAAAGAGAGACTTTACTGTTCAGTCTAGGTATGACTCATGGTTTGTACCTTGCTCATGCTATCGGTGAAGTCTTATCACATTAGACAGATTCACAGGCTGCTCTGTGTCTTTGCTGTTCTAACATGTCACATTTTTGGTTTTACTGAGGTCCAGTCCATTTTATTGAGCAGTTTAAATGAACCTTTTCATCCCTACAGACCAAAACAGATAGCTTTGCAAACAGTGCAGATCCTGATGAGACAGCTCCTAATGAGCCGTCTCATCAGGATCTGCACTGTTTGCCATTCTGTTATTGATTTTAGTCAGAAACCCCTATTTCAGCGATGGATGTGTCCAAATACAGAGATGGAATCTATGTTAGAAACTTGGGGTAGAAAGGGTTCAATATTTACCTTTCTGTAGACAATGTGAGCTGTGCCTTGAGAAAGGTATCTGTTGGTCTTAGGTAATTCACACCGGCTGATTTACGTCTTCATTTTCCATGATTGCTTCAACAGCAGAGAACATTTGGGATTTTTTTTTTTTTTTTTTTTTTTTTCTGAGAAAATAAGGTTTGGCAGGTTATGTGAGTTGCCTGCCTAGCAGATAATTCACTTGAAATATCTAGCCTTATTTTCTCTGAAACATAGTAATAAAAACAGACTGTCAATTTTGCTTGACACTTTAAGGATGAAGTATTTGCAGGCTGGTATATTTTGCCATATTCCATCTCAGAAGCTTTATCTCTCTTAGTGTCTCCTTTTAGCTTGTGTCAAAAAACTGATGTGTATTTGGTTTTCTGAAAACATGTTGCTTGTTTTTTGTTTTCTTTGTTTATGTTTTGTTGTTAGGTTGAGCTTAAGTTATAGCTTGTTGTCAAGAGACAGTCCATTTTAGTTTGATATTATTTTTGCTCTTTATTTTTCCCAGTAGACCTGTGCATTTCAGCCTTCAAATGCAAACTTACTATGTAAATTCATTCTTGACCTGAGGTTATAAAACTTTTTTTGTGCTCAACTCAGCTGAGCATGAAATTTGTTCTGCTAATACATCTCAAATTATATATACATGTACTAACAATTGCAAATTCTTTCTGGCTAAACATTGCTGAGAATGAAAATTTCTCTGCTAATAATTTATTAGCAGAGAAAATTTCATTCTCAGCTGAATTGAGCACAATAAGTTTTATAACATTGGGCCTGATTTCCAATGGCAGTTTCAGGAGCTCACTGATATATTTGTCTGTTATGTTATATATTTGATTTAAATATTTTAAACTTTTGTACTACTTCTGGACTCTGCTGAATTAACCTTAATTGATATGAATTTATTCATGTCATACTTTTGGCTAAGTCTGACACCAATGTTGTCTCTAGAAAATATATAGGATTTAAAAATATGATAGCTTTGGCATATGCCATTTCCATAGATTATGTACAGACTTTATTGAAACTGGGAGACAGCAGTCAGTTACCTCCCCTGAATACTCTCTGTAAACAACTAGGTCCAATTAATAGGAATCCTCTGCTTTTATCATTAGCATCCCAATTAGGTACAGCTTCCTTTTCCTTGAGAAATCTACTTTTAAAAAATGGTCTTCTGCCAGCCAATAATGCTTCCAAAATATGAAAAGGAAATATTTTCTGTGCAATAAAATATATAATGTAAATAAATATTTCATGTGGATTTGGAAAAAAATTAAAGTTAAAAAGTTAGTTAAATTCCACTAAGGACATGATAAAAACAGAGGTTTCCAGTTCGATGTCAGTAATTTATCTACCTTGCAATTTACCTATTAAGCGAGATAATATAGAAATAAAAAAAATGCTGCTATCTGTCATAGAACATGAAACAATGCTAAAAAAGGGTCTGTATATTGTGTTTACTGACCGGCACAGTGGCTCACTGGTAGAGCGTCAGCTTTGTGACGGGGACGTTGCGGGTCATACCAAAACCTTTAAAAATGGTACTAGCTGCTCATTTGCTTGGTGCTCAGCATTAAGAAAGTAGAGCTAGAACTGGTCAGCTCAGTGTCAGTATAATGTGACTGGGTGGAATATCATGTGAAAGTGTCTGGGGCGTGATCTTTCAGTGAGGCAGCACTCAAAGTGTGCTGCCTCACTAAAAGTGAGCATTGAGCTCCCTGCCACATCCAGACACCATCGCAATATGACTGAAAGATTGTTGAAAGCAATATTAAGCCTAAATCAAACAAACATATTGTGTGTACTGGAAAAATTCAAAGTTAAAAATCAGTTGAATTTCACTTAGGACCTATGATAAAAATGGAGGCTTTCAGTTAGAAGGACCTAAATATACTGGTAGTTAGTATTTGGTCTGTGGTAGTTAGTATTTGGTCTGCGGTAGTTAGTATTTGGTCTGTGTTGCACATTACCTATTAAGGGTGGTAATGGAAAAACTACAGTTATCTGTCATAAGTCTTGAAACAGTACAAGAAAAAGGCTACTTATACCGCATGTACAAATAATGAAGACCCAGCATCCAGTTAAAATGGAAAGCCAACTGGATGTGCAGGCTGACCTCAATAGGGACATACATTTTAAGAAATTTTGGCAGGAAAAAAAAATCATAATTCCCCAGTGGATATAATAAGTAAGGAAATATTTCCTTTAGAACATTTATCATCTAGTGTGATGAGTGAATATGATATCATGTTACAAAACTGAAAATGTCAGAACATAAAACAGAATCTGAAGAAACCACATCATTTTTATGAGATGTTATATTTAAGTTAATAAATCTTGTGTATAAAATAAAGGAAATATTTCCCTTGAGATGTGCATCTCTTTTAAAGAAAGGCATGGCCGGCCTCGATGGATCAGTCAGATGCACGTGCGACTGATGATCAGAAGGTCGCGGGATCAATCCCCATCGGGTCTAGCAACATTCTTTCATGGAGATTGATCATGAAATATTTTCTATGGTCATTCTCTCCCTTCCACTGATTCAAGACGGACAGTTGTCAGTTTCTGGCAAAAGAATGTGCACAAGCACTGGTTAATCCCTTAGAGGACTAAACCTGTCCAGGAAAAAGCGTGTATAGGTAACTGACTGTGTTTCACTTGACACTAATGGGTTGATTGGGCCGTAAAACAGCAACACAAACAAAGTTATGCTATTGCTGAATGGGCAACTCTGTCCAGATATAGTTCCTGTATTTTTACTCAAGAAACATTTACCACTATAGCTTATTTCTTTGTGTAATTTTCAGAGAACAACAAAATGGCTGGGACACTGCAGAGCATTCTGAATGATGTATATGAACATGGCAATTCCAAATAAGAATATGAATCCACATACCATAGCTCTAGATAAGAGGGCTATCTAGGTCAATATATTTTCTGATTTCTCCGTCAAAAATGTATGTTGTGGGTACTCATTAGAAGTGCCTCTGCAACATTACTTTTTGTGGAGAAATAACAAAAATATCAACAGATTCTGGCTAAACAAATTTTAGAACTATGACACTCTTGTCAGGACCCTACACTCACTGGCCAGGGCTCTACACATTGGTCAGGGCCTTTACTTAATTTTATGGCAAAGTGAGAAGACAAATAGAGAAGATCTTGACCAAAATGTTGAGATATAAAAGCAGGTCTAAGCTGTTTGTATATGGTGTTTTGTAGGATTTGTTTGTTTTATCTGGGCTTTTATTGTTGCAAGTGGAGTACATGGAAGTCATAAATTCAGGAAGTGGAATGACTGTTGTCTCCCTGCACTATGCTATAAATATGTTGTGCCACAACGTGAGAAACGTGAGAAAATGTATCTTTTGACATGTGCACCAAACAAAGACTATTCAGCCTACACGTCCACACAGTTAGATCAGAGTCCTCATTGTCGGTATGAAGAAACTTTAAATCCTTTAAGATCCAGAATGCACCCAGTGAAGATTCTGACCAGACTGTGTGAATGCCCAAGCCGATCTGAATCTTTGTTTGGCACACGTGTCCGAAGGTACATTTTATCACATTGCAGCTCGAATGTGTAATTTTATATTGTAGAAACCAGAGCTCATAAGGTAAATGTGCCACAATGTGAGAAAATATACCACATGACATACCAGCAAATACACAGATCAGCCTATGCATCATCAGATCAGTCTCTGTAGTGGAAGCCTAGGATTTGTGGCTGTTAACAGATACCCATTGAAAACTCTAAACAAATTTGTGAAGATGTGCAAGCTGTATCAGTGTTGGCTGGTTAACTTTTTATGGCCCTGCCTGTCGAAGGCAGCAGTGAGGCATAAAGCGTTTTGCTGTGATGTTACGTCTATATGTGCGTACTAGCATATGTCATGTTCGTCACCAAAGTCTAACGAATGTTTGTTTACATTCAAGTTTACATTGAAATTTACCTTAACATTTACATACGCTTTTCTCTAGGAGGTCATAACTAGGGTACCTTTTATGCTAGGAAGTTGAAAATTGGTGTGCTACTTTCCCAGACCTAAACCTTCAACTCTGTGCAAAGTTGCCCCTGTGTCATGCCCTGGAATGGGGCTAGGGTCAAAATGTGTAACAGATCAGATTGAGCATTTGGAAAGTAGTTGTTGAAATTTATGCATCCAGATGTTGCCATATGTGCAAAGACCAAAGAGTAGGGGTATCTGTGTAACTTGGACACGTGTTAGGTAACTAAGGATGTATTTAACAACTGATCACAGAAACTTATTGTCCCCCAACGTTAGTTGAAGGTGACTATTAAAATGGGTTCGTCCGTCCGTCCGTAGACACAGTAAGATGGGTAGTTTGTGGACACAACTCTTCTTACAGTTTTTAACCAATCTTTTTGAAACTTTGCAGGTGTTTTTGTCATGGTCTGAAGATGTGCATCTGATTTTGGGGTTATCCTCCCATTATTTTTTTTATCAACTTTTTCCACTTCTTCAACTTTTTTTTTTTTCAGGTCAGATTACTATTAGAATAGATACCTTGTGGGCACAACTCCTCCTAGAGTTTTCCACTGATCATTTTGAAACTATGCATACTTGTTCTACATGGTCTGTAGATGTGCATGTGGTTTTAGGGTTATTCTCCCATTATTTTTTATCAACATTTGCTACTTTTTCGACTTGGTATTTGGTATGTAGCTTTACCTAATGGACCATTACCAAAGTTGTTCAAATTATAGCCCTGGGGTCAAAATTGATCCCGCCCTAGGGGTCACATTTTAGATAGACCCTTATAGGGAAAAACCTTTAAAAATCTTCTTGTCTGAAACCAGAATGCCCAGGTCTTTGATATTTGATGTGTAGCTTCATCTAGTGGACCTCTACCAAGATTGTTAAAATTGTAGCCACCCAGGGGCCAACATGTTTTACATATACTAACATAGGGAAAACCTTTAAAAATCTTCTTATCTGAAACCAGAAGGCCCAGGTCTTTGATATTTGGTATGTAGCTTCACCTAATGGACTATTACCAAAGTTGTTAAAATTATAGTCCTGGGGTCAAAATTGACCCCGCCCTAGGGGTCACATGTTTAACATAGACCCTTATAGGGAAAAACCTTTAAAAATCTTCTTGTCTGAAACCAGAAGGCCCAGGTCTTTGATATTTGGTACATAGCTTTGTATAGTGGACCTCTACCAAGATTGTTCAAGTTATAGCCCTGGGGTCAAAATTGGCCCGGCCCTAGGGGTCACATGTTTTACATAGACCCTTATAGGGAAAAACCTTTAAAAATCTTCTTGTCTGAAACCAGAAGGCCCAGCTCTTTGATATTTGGTACATAGCTTTGTATAGTGGACCTCTACCAAGATTGTTCAAGTAATAGCCCTGGGGTCAAAATTGGCCCTGCCCTAGTGGTCATGTTGGAAAAACCTTTAAAAATCTTCTTGTTTAAAACCAGAAGGCCCATGCCTTTGATATTTGGTACACAGCTTTGTCTAGTGGACCTCTACCAAGATTGTTGAAGTTATAGCCCTGGGGCCAAAAATGGCCCCGCCCTAGGGGTCACATGTTTTACATAGACCCTTACAGGGAAAAACCTTTATAAATCTTCTTGTCTGAAACCAGAAGGCCCAGGTCTTTGATATTTGGTAGGTAGCTTCACCTAATGGACCATTACCAAAGTTGTTCAAATTATAGCCCTAGGGTCAAAATTAGCCCCACCCTTATAGGGAAAAACCTTTAAAAATCTTCTCATCTGAAACCAGAAGGCCCAGGTCTTTGATATTTGGTACACAGCTTTGTCTAGTGGACCTCTACCAAGATTGTTCAAATTATAGCCCTAGGGTCAAAATTGGTCCCGCCCTAGGTGTGGCATATCATACATAGACCCTTATAGGGAAAAAACTTTAAAAATCTTGTTTGAAATCAGAAGGCCTATGCCATTGATATTTGGTACACAGCTTTGTCTAGTGGACCTCTACCAAGATTATTGAAGTTATAGCCCTTGGGCCAAAAATGGCCCCACCCTAGGGGTCACATGTTTTACATAGACCCTTATAGGGAAAAACCTTTAAAAATCTTCTTGTCTGAAACCAGAAGGCCCAGGTCTTTGATATTTGGTATGTAGCTTCACCTAATTGACCATTACCAAAGTTGTTCAAATTATAGCCCTGGGGTCAGAATTTGCCCCACCCTAGGGGTCACATGTTTTTCATAGACCCTTATAGGGAAAACATTTAAAAATCTTCTTGTCTGAAAACAGAAGGCCCAGGTCTTTGATATTTGGTACACAGCTTTGTCTAGTGGGCCTGTACCAAGATTGTTCAAATTATAGCCCTGGGGTCAAAATTGGCTCCACCTTAGGGGTCACATGTTATACATAGACCCTTAAAGGGAAAAACCTTTAAAAATCTTCTTGTTTGAAACCAGAAGGCCCATTCCTTTGATATTTGGTACACAGCTTTGTCTAGTGGACCTCTACCAAGATTGTTGAAGTTATAGCCCTGGGGCCAAAAATGGCCCTGCCTTAGGGGTCACATGTTTTACATAGACCCATATAGGAAAAAACCTTTATAAATCTTCTTGTCTGAAACCAGAAGGCCCAGGTCTTTGATATTTGGTATGTAGCTTCACCTAATTGACCATTACCAAAGTTGTTCAAATTATAGCCCTGGGGTCAAAATTGGCCCCATCCTAGGGGTCACATGTTTTACATAGACCCTTATAGGGAAAAAGCTTTAAAAATCTTCTCGTCTGAAACCAGAAGGCCCATGCCTTTGATATTTGGTACACAGCTTTGTCTAGTGGACCTCTACCAAGATTATTGAAGTTATAGCCCTTGGGCCAAAAATGGCCCCACCCTAGGGGTCACATGTTTTACATAGACCCTTATAGGGAAAAACCTTTAAAAATCTTCTTGTCTGAAACCAGAAGGCCCAGGTCTTTGATATTTGGTATGTAGCTTCACCTAATTGACCATTACCAAAGTTGTTCAAATTATAGCCCTGGGGTCAGAATTTGCCCCACCCTAGGGGTCACATGTTTTTCATAGACCCTTATAGGGAAAACATTTAAAAATCTTCTTGTCTGAAAACAGAAGGCCCAGGTCTTTGATATTTGGTACACAGCTTTGTCTAGTGGGCCTGTACCAAGATTGTTCAAATTATAGCCCTGGGGTCAAAATTGGCTCCACCTTAGGGGTCACATGTTATACATAGACCCTTAAAGGGAAAAACCTTTAAAAATCTTCTTGTTTGAAACCAGAAGGCCCATGCCTTTGATATTTGGTACACAGCTTTGTCTAGTGGACCTCTACCAAGATTGTTGAAGTTATATACCTGGGGCCAAAAATGGCCCTGCCTTAGGGGTCACATGTTTTACATAGACCCATATAGGAAAAAACCTTTATAAATCTTCTTGTCTGAAACCAGAAGGCCCAGGTCTTTGATATTTGGTATGTAGCTTCACCTAATTGACCATTACCAAAGTTGTTCAAATTATAGCCCTGGGGTCAAAATTGGCCCCATCCTAGGGGTCACATGTTTTACATAGACCCTTATAGGGAAAAAGCTTTAAAAATCTTCTCGTCTGAAACCAGAAGGCCCATGCCTTTCATATTTGGTACACAGCTTTGTCAAGTGGACCTCTGCCAAGATTGTTCAAGTTATAGCCCTGGGGCCAAAAATGGCCCTGCCCAGGGGCCCATATGTTTTACATGGACTTCTATAGGGAAACCCTTGAAAAATCTTCTTGTTTGAAACAAGATGGCCCAGCCCTTTGATATTTGGTACACACCTTTGTCTAGTGGACCTCTACCAAGATTGTTCAAATAATAGCCCTGGGGTCAAAACTGGCCCCGCTCTAGGGGTCACATGTTATACATAGACCCTTATAGGGAAAAACCTTTAAAAATCTTGCCTGAAACCAGAAGGCCCAGGTCTTTGATATTTGTAGCGTCAACTAGAGGACCTCTAGTAAGATTGTTCAAATTATAGTCCTGGGGCCAAAATTTGCCCCACCCAGGGGCCAACATGTTTTACGTAGACTAACATAGGGAAAACGTTCAAAAATCTTCTTGACTGAAACCGGAATGCACAGGCCTTTGATACTTGATATGTAGCTTCATCTAGTGGACCTCTACCAAGATTGTTCAAATTGTAGCCTGTGGGCCAAAAATGGTCCCGCCCAGTGGCCAACATGTTTTACATAGACTAACAAAGGGAAAACCTTTAAAAATCTTCTTGACTGAAATCAGAAGGCCCAGGTCTTTGATATTTGATATGTAGCTTCATCTAGTGGACTTCTACCAAGATTGTTCAATTATAGCCCTGAGGCCAAAAATGGCCCCGTCCCAAGGCCCACTTGTATTACATAGCTTTATATAGGGAAAACCGTTAAAAATCTTTTGTTTGAAACCATAAGGCCCAGGCCTTTGATATTTGGTACACAGCTTTGTCTAGTGGCCCTCATCATTCTTAAACTATGCATACTTGTTTTACATGGTCTGAAGATGTGTGTGTGGTTTTGGGGTTATCCTCCCATTATTTTTTATCAACTTTTTCCACTTTTTTGACTTAGTTTTTTCCAGGTTCAATTGGAATAGATTCCTTGTAGGCGCAATTACTAGAATTTTCTACCAGTCATTTTGAAACTATGCATATTTGTTCTACATGGTCTAAAGATGTACCTGTGGTTTTGGGGTTATCCTCCTATCATACGGATTTAAAAGTCACAACTCTTTACTGACAAAGCCATGACGTTGGAGGATGCTTGCCCGCAGCGGGCTTTTATTTCTTTTATCATATACTTTATGACATAATTTAAAAAATAAAATTGATATGTATAATATTTCTCCCAGTTGTCTTATAGAAGTGCCTCACTAAAGCCAATCACCATATGTGACAATCAGATATGACACATGAATTTGTGTCATTATAGCCCCGCTTTGAAAAAGTGGGGCTATACTGGATTTGCCTTGTCCTTCCATCATTCCTTCTGTCCCTCATTCTGTGCACCCTCATCAGATATATTTTCATTGCACTTTTCTCAAGAACTGTAAAGGTAACAAAGTTGGTACACACACACCCAGTGGGTTGATGTTTCATGTATACAGGCATCAGTGACAAGGGCCCATAACTCTTGGAGTTACATCCCTTGATAGGTTTTACAATTTACCATAAATGAAAAATTTTTCGTTACAGATTTCTCAGGAACTATGAAAGCTGTAAAGTTGAAACTTGGTACACACATGGACAATGGACTGATGTTTGGTGTATACCAAAATCAGGGCCAAGGGCATATAACTCTTGGAGTTACATCCCTTGATATGTTTTACAATTTGCCATTAATGAAAAATTTTTGTCACACTTTTCTCAAGAATTGTAAGGGTTACAAAGTTGAAACATGGTACACACATGGACAGTGGGTTGATGTAATATGTACTGGAATCAGGGCCAAGGGCCCATAACTTTTGGAGTTAAGTCCTGTGATAGGTTTTACAATTTCTCATAAATGAAAAATTGATAGGTTTTACATTAAACATCAATGAAAAATTTTCGTTATAGATTTCTCATGAACTATGAAAGTTGTAAAGTTGAAACTTGATACACGCCTGAACAGTGGGCTGATATATCATGTATACCAGACCCATAACTCTAAGAATTCCATCCCTTGATAGGTTTTACAATTTGCCATTAATGAAAACTTTTCATCACACTTTTCTGTAAGCGATAAATCTATAAATTTTCATTATAGATTTCTCAGGAACTATGAAGGCTGTAAAATTGAAACTTGTTACACACATGGATAGTGGGCTGATGTATCTTGTATACTGGAATCAGGGCCAAGAGCCCACAACTCATGGATTTAAATCCCTTGATAGGTTTTATGTTGCCGTGTTACCATGTCCTACAGTGATGTTATCTGGTAAGCATGAATTCAAAATATTTATAGCTTTCATAGTTTCTGAGAAATCTATAACGAAAATTTATAGATTATAGGATTGTCACTGGAAGAAGGATGATAGGAAAAAAAGCTTTTCTAGTTTGTTAACGAGATTGCATTATTATTGTTATGATTAAACTATTGTTATATTTCAAAACTGACAGACCTCTGTAAGAACAAATCTGATAGAACATAAACAAGAGGGCCATATGGCCCTGGATTGCCCACCGATGCTCAAGACAGCTTGTGCAAGTGATGGTGTCATGGCTTGCGAGATGTCGATTAAAGGTGGCCATTTTGTTTGGTTGCCATGGCAAAACTTATAAATAGGAAATTGTGAAACACCAGCAGTTTAAGAAGACTACGTGAAGCACCAGCAGGGAAAGAAAATTCTGTGAAGCAAAGAAACTCTCAGAAGTACCAGCAGGAAAAGAAGTCTCTTGTCTATTTTTACCTCTGGCTGCCAATTTATTCAGCCAAGTGGAACCATTTTAGCAATTTTGGTAAAAGGGCATAAGAGGAACATTTCTGTGAAATTATTTTGAAATCAGGCCATTGACCTAGGAAGAGATATTGTTTAAATAAACGTCAAAAAGATTGCCTTTAGAAACACACTACAGATCAGAAAATGGGAGTCTCGGTTTTATTGAGACTCTTCATAAGCAGCAATGAAGATTGCAACACTGCTTATGCCCTCTAGCGTATACACAAGCAGAACTCCATTTTCAAATATACCACAATGGGCCCAATGGTCCCAAAGGAAATGAAATATAATCTGCACTATGGTAAAGTATGGGGCCCAGCAAACGTATATATGGGACCCATATGGGCAGAATCTGGGTATTTATCCCATTCGGGTCCTACATGGGCCCCCCTATAGGCTTTTTTTTTTTTTTGCCCATATCAGACCCATATAGATCCCATATTGGTAAAATGCGATAACTATACAAATAAATTCTAATACGTGGGAACCAGAGATAAAATTGAAACAGTACTGGAAAAGTAACAATTTCAAGATTCATAATCGGGGCCCAATTGGCTCCGATGTGATACAGATATTGGACCTCTATGGTTCCAATGTTGACTCCTATTACTACATGGGACCCATATGGGTTCTGTGTAGGTATTAAGGGGAACAACTGTACTACTATTTAAGCATAATATAAAAAAAAAATATTAAATTTCCTGACCTAAATGCAAATAATGATGAAAATAATAAAATAAAAATAATAGCTAGTTCATTACAAAATGAATGTATCTATTAAATTTATCTTAATTATTTTCCCGGCATGGACATCAATTCATGGTCATATTTTTATTTTAAACCATATGTCCCTGTTACTTTTAAAATTGAGCGGTATATAAAAATACGCATAAGAACCTCATTTCCTATTATTAAAAGGGCGCCTATATCTTTAAGACATCGTAATTGTGCGCATGTGCAATAACTTGCACATATAGGTCACCCAGTTGGTCCCTTACCAGTCCATCAAATTGGCTGGGACTGGGGAATTATTATTATTTGTGTAAAAATGTGTAAAAAAAGTCTTTTTTCTTTTCTGGAACAGAAATGTGGGTTGACCCATCTAGGACCCAAATGCTACACATATGGGCCAGCCCATATGGGTCTCAGATGTACCCCGGTTGCAAACCCCATATTGGCCCTATATGGGCTACCCATATAGGACCCATATTGAATCCTATATTGGGCCCATATGGGTCCCATATATATTGCTTGCTGGGGGAGACGTTCTACCACCGCCACATGGCACTAATACCAGCTGCTGTGTAGTAAAATAAACGTCAAAAAGATTGCCTTTGGAAACAAAGAACACACTACAGATCAGAAAATGGGAGTCTCGGTTTTATTGAGACTCTTCATAAAGTTCTTTTTTTTTTTTCTATTTATAGCTCTGGTGACCATTCTGTTCCGCCAAGCAGAACCATTTTAGCAGTTTTTGGCAAAGGGGCATATGAGGAACATATCTGTGAAATAATTTCGAAATCAGGCCACTGGCCTGGGTAAAGATGTTTAAAGATTTTTTTTTCTATTTTTAGCTCTGGTGGCCATTTGAGCAATTTTGATAAAGGGTCATAAAGGAACATTTCTGTGAAATTATTTTGAAATCGGGCCACTGGCATAGGAGGAGATGTTATTACAAGTTTTTTTTTTTTTCTATTTTTAGCTCTAGTGGCTATTTTGTTCAGCCAAGTGGAACTATTTTAGCAATTTTGGTAAAGGGCCATAAAAGGAACATTTCTATGAAAGTATTTTGAAATCAGGCCTCTGGGTGCAGAGGAGATGTCGTTTAAAGGTGTTTTTTTTTCTTTTCTATTTTTACCTGTGATGGCCATTTTAGCAGTTTTGGTAAAGGGTCATAAGAGGAACATTTCTGTGAAATTATTTTGAAATCACGCCACTGGCCTAGGAGGAGATGTTGTTTAAAAGTTTTTCTATTTTTAGCTCTGGTGTGCATTTTGTTCAGCCGAGCGGAAATATTTTAGCAATTTAGGTAAAGGGCCATAGAAGGAACATTTATGCAAAATCATTTTGAAATCAGACCACTGGCTGCGAAGGAGATGTCATTTAAACCTGCAACTTGCGGTACCCTGGCACTGCAGATTATAGGCCTGGTTATCCACAGATAAGAGATCCCTGGACTGGCTCCCGTCTAACTGATACATAAATCAACATAAAAACTATTTATATTACAAAAACCTAATATTTTGGAAAAAATGTCCTTCTGTCTGATTTGGCTGATCAGTTAAGAGTTTCTGACTGGTAAGAGAGATGATATGTGGAGAAAAATAGTCTAGGAGGAGTATTTTACCTTTGTTCATTTTGAAATGTAAAACTCATAGCCTGGTGCCAGGCTAAAGCTGCCCATCAAGTGTTGGAAAATCAATAATGGCTCCAGCAGGTTCGTTTGATTTTACATTTGGGGTTGCTGACCTACTGGAGAAGTCAGTTTGTTCCATTTGTTACACAATCAGCTGATGGGGCTGAACAGAGCATTTTATCTAGGAAATTTGTATTATTCTAATACGGCAGTGATCTGCTATTTTTGTGTACAAAAACAGACCTTTGTACTATTTGATAAGAGAAAAAGGAAGATATGAAAGGAACATTAGCGATTACAACCCCATAAATATTGGTAGCTCCCAGACATGCCATGACCTTGATGCATCTCCCGCCAAATCCTGGAACTTTCTGGGAAAAAAATAAGTTTGACATGTCTAGATTTTTTTCTACTTTGGAATAGCATAATGTATAATGTGATTTCATATCTGGTGATACAAACATTAGTTTCACTGCACGAATTCCAGGACAGAAATGTTTGTATATACAGCAGTGATTCTGAAAATTCAGTTGTTAACAATGGATAAAAAAAAATAAAAGGGGTAAATTTTAGCTGGTCAAGGGTAGGACCTTTTTTTCTCCCATGTAATCTCCCATTTTATATTCTTTCTTTTTTTTTTTTCAGAAAAAAAATAGCCATTATTTACAAATGAAATCTTATATCTTTTTGCTGTCTTTAAAAATTTATTCTGTTTTGTTTTGAAAATAAAAACCAAGGAATTATGAGTTAAAATTAACTGTATAATATACTTCAGTGATCTAAATTTTGTTTACATCATATGGATAACCAAAGTCAAATAAAGAGATCCGTGTTCATCTATGAAATAGTTTGATCATTGTGCAATAAATTGTAAGCAATATAAAATGGTTTGGCATTCTCAGGGATTACTGACCTTGTAACCTTATAGAGCAATAAAATTTACCATCTGTGTTATGATGCTGGAGCACATGCTTTTGTTTACAATCAAGGCCACAGGGTCATGACTTCTCATGAATAATAAGCTCCTGGAGAAATTCAAAATTTGACAGTTGAAAAAAAAAGTATTTTACAGAAAAGCATTTAAAACTCATTTAATACAAAAACATTGACTGCAGAATCAGTGCAAATATAATTGCCCACTTGGACACCAAATTAAGAATATTAATGAAGTAAATTCCAAGAAATCTTGAAAAAGGTTTCTCTGCTGTGAAGCATGTTTGAAATTGTATGAAATTTGCATACAGTGCTATCTTGTGGCTTTTATACTCCAGTTGCAGGCTTAAAGGTTTTTCTATTTTTAGCTCTGGTAGCCATTTTGTTCAGCCATCGGGAACCATTTTAGTAATTTTGGTAGAGGGTCAAAAGAGGAACATTTATGTGAAATTATTTTTAAATCGGGCCACTGGCGGTGGAGATGTCATTTAAAGATTTTTCTATTTTAAGCTCTAGTGGCAATCTTGTTCAATGGAGTGGAACCATTTGAGCAATTTTGGTAAAGGGCCATGAGTGGAACAATTCTGTAAAGTTTTGAGGAAATTGGATCATTACTTTAAGAGGAGATGTCGTTTAAAGAAATTGTTGATTACGTATGATGGACCACAGGGTGTTCAAACCCAGATAGCATGACAATGTTGGCCCAACATTGGCATTGAGTTGCATCATTAGCTGATGGTTATCCGTTGGCTGTCCAATGCAGCCCAACGTTGGGCCAACCATGATATCAATCTGATGAATTATTTTGATGTCAGTAAAATAATGTTATAGTTGGCACAATATGGGTCAATGTTATGCAAAATACTGGAAACAAACAGTTTTATTTGATATGTTGTGTAAGGTTTGCCCAACGTTGAACCAACGTTACCAAAAATATGCAAATCATGCACTCCTTTGTATAATGTTGGGCAAAATTTAGGTCTGCTAGGGGAAATCGGGTCATATCAATCAATAAGGTAATATTTCCCATATCTATTTTCTGATATATGACGAAGAATAAATGAATGACAGAACCATACCAATTTTTCCTTTTTAATTTTGACCACCGTCGTTGATGACGACATTTTCACTTATTCGAAACTAGCTAACACCCGGAATTAGCCAAATAACTATATTTGTTTCTAATTTAGGCAAAAATAATGAACTGCATGTGGCGGATATGAAAGCCTCTTATGAGACTGTGCAGTTGTGCAGGCAGATCTTTGTTGGATGCTCATGTGACATTGTAGGTTTTGCTGTGCTCTAAATCATTTGTGATTTTGACATTTTTACAGCACAAACATTGTTTTACTAGAAGTGTAGACCCTGATCAACCTCCTTTTAGAGGACTTGGGAGAGAAAAAAAGCTATGTCAGTTTATAAAAAATATTTTATTGTAAAACCACTGCATTTTAGTGAAATACTGTTTTACATTCATAAAAAAATATAGTACTGTGCTGTAAGAATGTCAAAATCACAAATGAGCCAGAGCACATAAAAATATAGTTCTGTGCTGTAAGAATGTCAAACCCACAAGTGAGCCAGAGCACAGCAAAACCTACAATTTCACATGTGCACCCAGCAAAGACTCAGATCAGCATGACTGCACAGTGATAAGAGGCTTTCGAATTCATATCCGCCTCTTGCAGTTCATAGTTGATGCCTAAATTAGAAACAGATATATAATAAGTGATCACTTTTTGTCTGTCGTCCGTCTGGTTGTCCGTCCGTCCATTAACACTTTCAAACAACAACTCCTCCAAAGCCATTGAAGCAATTTGTCCTTAACTTGGTAAGAATATTGCATGGTGAGGGCCTTTAAAAATAGCTAAAATTATGGTGATTTGCCTCATGGTTTGGTTGGCAACAGAAAGCTCACATAGACTTATAATGGAATTGCATCTTCTTCATAACTAGTGAAGTGATGTGAACCATATTTGGCAGTTATGATCATTTGATGATTGTCTACTCAGTTTGTGCATTTCATGACCAGGGGCTATTTTGTTTGGTTTCCATGACAACATTAAATAAAAGGGATTTTTTTTTAATTTGACTACTCCTCCAAAACCACAGAAGCAGTAGGACTCTGAATTGGTACAAATGTTAAATGGGTAAGGGCAATTGAAAATAGCTAAAAGTCTGCCAATCTGTCTCTTAATTTGGTTGCCATGGCAACAGAAAACTCCCATAGACTTATAATGAGAAAATGGTTAAATTGCATTTTCTCCATAAACATTGAACCATATTTGGCAGTTATGATCATTGGATGATTGTCTACCCAGTTTATGTTTTTTTATGACCAGTGACCATTTTGTTTGGTTGCCATGGCAGCATTAAATTAAAAAAAAAATGAATTTTTCAAATGACATCTCCAAAACCACAGTAAGCAGTGTTGCAAACTTCATTACAGCTTATGAAGAGTCAATAAAACTCAGTCTCCCATTTTCTAATCCGTAGTGAGTTCTTTGTTTCCAAAGGCAATCTTTTTGACATCTGTTATATTTCCCTGCCCCTGTGCTATTAACATGTATAAAATCATGATATTGTTAATCAACTCTTCAGAAACCATTTAGCCAATTTCCACCAAATTTCACATTGATCCTACTGTTGAAATGTGATTAAGAGTTTGACTGTCATGCCCATATATTCTTCTTCAAAACTAAGAACTGCTTTATGATGATCCTTTCACTATTTGCAGTGATAGGATTGGACAAATGTTGCATAACATCTGCATATCTGCAGTGGCTATGTCACTCAGGTGAGCAAGCTGTGGCCCGTGGGCCTCTTGTTTATTTTACTCATAATAATATTTTCTCTCTGTACGTGTGTCTTATTTTTTCTTTCTTTTTCATCTCAATCACCGCGATGTGAAAATTCTTATGCTGTTTTCACACTTACCATGCTCTGGGCAGATTCAGCAGTCAAAGTGATGTGATTTTCAAGTGATGTGATTTTTCTTATTTTCCACCCAGAAAATAGGATTCAATCAAGGAGACAGTTTGCATGAAATGTCGAATTATATTTTCTAGGGAAAATAAGGAAAATATTTCAATATTGTCTGCTGAAATGTTTACCCAACATGCTAAATGTTAATACAAAAAAAAAAGTCTTTAACGCATGTAATGATGAGCTCTTATTTCATTCGAATAGTGAAGGTCAAGATCAACCTGTGCATCCACACAGTCTCATCTGGATCTTCTCTGGATTGTTCCTGTCCATTCATATATTCTCTAGTATCCAATAATTTTATAAGCGGACAAAGGTCCTGATCAGACTGAATGATGAAAAAGTGTTGAGATAACGACGTAATATCTTGTTTATTGCCAAAAATAAAAGAAAGAAGAGAGAAAAAAATACCATGTTTACCTCAAATATCCTGACACCTTACCATACTTGCCCCAAAAATTCAACAAGGTCATTCAACTGCCTGTTTATTTATATAAAATTTAATTTAAAGCTTAAACAGTTTTCAAGTTATAGAGTGGACATGATTTTTTGACAAGAGTCCAAGGGAAATAACTCAAAATGCAAGAGTTATGGAGCGGACGCAATTTAGTGATGGACGAAGTTCCAAGGTAAATAACTAAAAAAGTATAAATGCAAGAGTTATGGTTCTTGTACTGTGCACATCGTCTAATGGTCATTGATATTTATATGAAGTTTCTTGAAGATAACTTATACGGTTTTCAAGTTAAAGAACAGACACGATTTTGTGATGGAAAAAGTTCCAAGGGAAATAACTCAAAAAGTATAAACGCAAGAGTTGTGATTCTTGTGCTCTGCATGTCGTCTAATGTTGATTGATATTTATATGAAGTTTCGTGAAGATAGCTTGCATGGTTTTCAAGTTATATAGAGCGGACACAAGTGTGACAGACAGACAGATGCTAGGGGGGGAAAACAATATGTCTCCCAATCCTAAACGGGGAGACGTAATAATGCCCATTTAGGCATTTTTCCTTGGTTTTTTTGTTGTTTTTTTTTGTTTTTGTTTTTGTAATTGGGTATGAAAAAAACAATAAAATAAATATTTTTTGGCCACAATTAATATAAAATTCATTTTCTTTCTTCTGCTTTTTTCTCTTTTAATCTTAATCATAACTTGCCCATTAATTCCACGTAATTGTAATATTTGCTAGTTAATATGTATTGACATGTAGTTCATCTATTGTGTGTACTGCTTATATGTTTTCTTCATCTGTCACAGCACCCTGGGAAAGGATAAATATAGGCCTAGCCTACATCCAATCCCTTGGCATTTATGTATATTTGTTTTTGTCAAATATATGTATTTTTTTTTTATGTCATAAAATTTGAATAAATAAATAAAACATAAAATTCCAAGGTAAAATACAAAAAACAAAAAAAAACAACAAAAAAAAAAACCAGAGATTGCATGGTGCCAATACAATTTACTCTACTCAAGACAATCTTACCCCAGTAATGTTTCCACTACACTACGCCATCCACTGTTGCAAAGTTATGGAAAGCCAAAGCTGTCTTATGTAGTTATATTTCTTGTCTTGTCTAAGAATTGTGTGAACTTGTCGATGCATTATGTTATTATCTGAAAGACACGTGTTGTTTGGTCAATATATAGTGTTGACATGTCCACACACTGTCTTATTATGTTAAAGAACCATTTTATTTTGTCACAACCTGGAGTTATCTTGTCTAAAAAGCATGTGAACTTGTCTATATAGTGTGTTATTATCTTACACAGGCATGCTATTATGTTGACATATGCCGTTAACTTGTCTGTTTTATTATGTCGAAAGTGTATGGGACGTCATCTTGTCTAAGAGTAACTTGTTTAGACAATATGTTATTATGTCAGACCCACGTGTCATTTTCTCTGCACAATGTCCCATGCATAAATTTTCGGGAACAACACCACGCAATTGAACATGACAATATATTGATTCACAAAGATAACTGCGTTTTAACATAGTAACTTAGTCTTTTACCATAATAAGACACTGTGTAAACAAAACAAGACACACATTTAAATAATAAGACTAGTATAGACACATTCATATACTTCATAGACAAGATAGTCTTTTGACATAATAAGATATTATGTGTACAAAACAACACACCCATTTGCATAATAATAAGTTGTATAGACAAGTTCACATGCTTTGTAGACAAGATAACCCAACCAGGGCTCTGGAAATTTTGAAATCTGAATCGGTCCAGCCGATGACGATGACGTCATCAATGAGCCCATTTCAAAAAAAAAAAAAATATGTGTATCTCACCTGTCACGAAAACTAATGTCAATTGGCAGTCCTATAACTCCTTTTTAAATAATACACCTCAGCTCCGTTATATGACGGAAGTCCGGGTACAA
Source organism: Anodontia alba (assembly GCA_964016985.1). Classification (NCBI taxonomy): domain Eukaryota; kingdom Metazoa; phylum Mollusca; class Bivalvia; order Lucinida; family Lucinidae; genus Anodontia; species Anodontia alba. The sequence continues at coordinate 62,731,065 of OZ024826.1, read as the reverse complement.
CGAGCATGATCAAAGCTGGCGTCATCAATAAATACAGTCAGGTATGTAAAAAGAAAGAAAAAAAAAAACAAAAAAAAAAACGTTTTGTTGTTATTTCCACCTCCGCAGGGTTTTCCAAAACTATTTATAAACAACTGATTCCCGTCTTGTACAAGCGCGAAGACGGCGGGAAACAGGAGAGACGGAACGAAACGACTTTCATGGACCTAATTAGGTCTAATAAAAAAGGCCTGCGCCACGGGCGGTTTTGCAGTTTTCAGTGTTTCAAGATTTAATCAGACTGCTTAAATTGTAAGCACTGACCAATCTTGCCTAGCGCAAGTGGTGCATTACTTATTTTTACTGTGAAATCTACCTTGAATTATACTCGCGTGTTACGGCAATCAACAACAACAACAACAAAAAAAAAAAGAAGCAATCAATTATACCCAGATCAGACGCCGTTGTATGCGACATCTGATCAGGCCGTACACGGTTTGGGAATTCATTTATCGAATCTGGGACCGACAAACCGTGTTGATCAAAACAAAAAAGAAGAGAAAGAAAACGGGTGCGTTCAAGCGGTGCATTCTTTTATCACTCTCAGTAAAGCGACCTTTGATCTTTTGGACACGCCGACTGCACCTGGATGTTTTGCAGTCTCAGTGTATTCACACGTGTCACACAAACGGATTAATTATCAGACTACCGTTACTGATGATTCGTGTTAATCGCTTGTTTACCGCACAAAGGTCAGTGAAGTATTTTTTGACAATGTTTGGTTAATGACGTAATTAATTTGTGCTGCGGGTAGGTTGCCGTTATTCAGCTGTCTCTCCAATATACATGTCAAATGACCGTTTAGAGCCTTTTAACTACCATAATATCGCATTTAAAAGGTGCGCGGACGTTGTCAGTTTGGAAAGACTTGACCGTTTGTGATTTTTTAGACATCATTGATTTGTGAAAATTGGTTGGTTTGGGAAATGTTGGACCGATTTATTAGCGTTTTGGGGTGTTTGAAATCGGTCCAGAATTCTTAATTTCGGTCCAGACCGGCTATTTTTCCGGTTTTCCCGAGCCCTGAACCCAACGTTTTAACATAATAACATAGCCTTTAAAATAATAGGACACTGTGTGGAGAAGACAACATACTTGTTTAACATAAGAACATAGTCTTTTAACATAATAAGACACTAGGTGGACAAAACAATACGAGTGTTTAACATAATAAGAGTTTGTATAGACAAGTTCACATGTTTCGTAAACAAGATAACAAAACTTTTTCACATAATAACATAGCCTTTTAACATAATAAGAAACTGTGTGGACAAAACAGCACACCCGTTTAACACTTTGTATAAACAAGTTCAAATGCTTCATAGACAAGATAACCCAAATTTTAACAAAATAGCATAGCCTTTCAACAGAATAAGACAGTGTATGGACATAATAAACCACGCGTCCAACAAAATAACACGTTTACAGACAAGTTCACATGCTTCATGAACAAGATATCTGGATTTCTTAACATAATAAGAATCCGGGTCGTTTCGCCCGTGGGTCGTTTCACCCTGGGTCGTTTCGCCCTTGTTTTTGGGGCGGGTCGTTTCGCCCTTATTATGTGGGTCGTTTCGCCCGTGAGTCGTTTTGCCCTGGGTCGTTTCGCCCCAATATATTATAAGGCCCATACGGACATACAGATAGACAATGTAATACTATTTGTTTTGTTATGCATAAATTAATGGGGAAAAAAAAATAAATCAATGTATTACGTTGTGTTTCTATTCAAAACAAGAATCGGCTATAGTAGTTGCGATGGTGTGTATATATACCGTAACCTTTTTATAACACTGTTGTTCAGTCTAAAGCAGTATTATTATAACGAAACGTGTTATGAAGAAGTCATGGTATATATGCACCCTTTTTCTATTTAGTATGGAACAACATATGAGCCAGCACACGAGATTATGGTACTTATCGCATATGCGAACAGCCAAGGCTCAGGCGCGACTGCGCATCCGCGGTCATGCCAGAACCTTCGCTGTTCGCACACATGTAGTATAGAACTAGACGAAGGTTCAGACCAAGAATCAGTCATACAGAACCACTAAGTGGCTGTACATGCGCATTTGAAGAATGTCATTACGGAAGACGAAAAGTTCCATTATCTCGTGTGACGGCTCATATGTCTACTGGTTGCTGGACTATGAAACGGTGCACGTTCCTCATGAGTAAGGGGTTTTCTCCAGTATGAATCAGGACCCCCCCCCCCCCCCAACTCGCACTCACCTAAAAATTATCGTGGGAAAGTTCAGGCCACCGTAAATATCTCCAAACATGGCCTGGCTCAAGCCTTGGTGCTTTAATAAAAAACAAGGGCGAAACGACCCACCAAATAGGGGCGAAACGACCCACGGGCGAAACGACTCAGGGCGAAACGACCCAGGGCGAAACGACCCACGGGCGAAACGACTCACGGGCGAAACGACCCGGGACCCATAATAACATAGCCTTTTAACATTATAGGACACTGTGTGGACAAAACAACCGTCGCATTTATCATAATAACATAGCCTTTTAACATAATGAGACACAGTTTGGACAAAACAACACACATGTTTAACATAATAGCATGTTGTATAGACCAAAACTTTTTACATAATAACATAGCCTTTTAACAGAATAAGACTGTGTGTAAACAAAACAACACGCGTGAGTAACATAATAACATGATTTATCGACAAATTCACAGGCTTCGTAGACAAAATAACTCATTTTTAAACATAATAAGACAGCATTTTAACATGACAGGACACTGTGGACAAAACAGCACTGCATTTAACATATTAACATAGCATTTTAACAGAATAAGACACTGTTTGGACAAAACAACCCATGCATTTAACATAATATCATGTTGTATAGACAAGTTTACATGCTTCGTAGACAAGGTAAATCAATTTTTAACATAATAACATAGTCTTTTAACATAATAAGACTGTGTGGACAAAATAACACGCTAGTTTAACATAACACCATAGCCTTTTAACATGATAAGACACTGTGTGGACATAACCCATACGATTATTTATCAAGACAACATGACTTTTAACATAATAAGACATTGTATGGACAAAACAACATACGCATCAATATAATAGCACATTATATAGACAAGTTTACACGCTTCTCAGACAAGGTAATCCATTTTTTAACATCATAAACTAGCCTTTTACAACATAAGACAGCTATGGCGTTTCATACAGAGTGGTGGGGTATTTGGTGGTCGGGTATGAAAGCCACGGCTGAGGGTCGGGTATGAAAGCCACGGCCGAGCTGCCGAGCCGAGCCGAAAAAGCCGAGCCTTAATGTTTTCTTGTATTTGTTCAAACGAGTTCAAGATACTTATTTCTTTAAATCTTATATCACCAAATATGTAAAATGCTGTATTCACAATTAAAATTTATACAATCATTTGCTTATTTATGACTTTATATCAGATTTTCCATTCAACAGGGGTATGAAAGCCACGGCCGCGAAAGGGATATGTTTTGGCCAGTTTGTGAACAAATTGTGATGTTTTATATCCTGAGCATTTGACAGAGATTGCTAAAAGATATTTTTAAATTACTTTTAATCATTATAACATGCAGAAACTGTTTATATTCTCACTATTCTTCTTTTTTCTCCCAAATAACGAGGACCGGCAGATTCTAAACACAGAATAGATGTAAACAAAACGAAAGTAACCGAAACGTCTGAAAGGGCCTAAAGGCCCAGGTTAGCTAACAAAACAGTCATTTAAGACTCCACATCTATAACTAATTTGAAAAAAAAACTAACTAATTTGATAGCTTTTCCCATTAATGTTGGTCATCATACTGGTACTTTTAGATGTTATTGTTAAGTTTAGGCCCTTGCAATGCTTTTGCTTTCCATTTCGGTTATTTTCATTTAGTTTTCTCTGTTCTATATTTAGATCCTGCCGATCCTTGTGATTTGGATAAAAAAGAAGAATAATGGGAAATATAAACAGTTTCTGCATATTATAATGATACAAAATAATTTTAAATACCTTTTTTGCAACCTCTGTCAAATGCTCTGATCATAAAATATCGCCATTTATTCACAAAATGGCCAAAATATATCCCTTTCGCGGCGTGGCTTTCATACCCCTGTTGAATGGAAAATTGGATATAAAGTCATAAATAAGCAAACGATTGTACAAATTTTAATTGTGAATACAGCATTATATATATATGGTAATATAAGATTAAAAGAAATAAGTATCTTGAACTCGTTTGAACAAATACAAGAAAACAATATAGCAGGCTCGGCTCGGCTCGGCCGGGTCGGGTATGAAACCCACAGACCGGAACCCCGTGACCGAGACCCGGCACCGTGACCAAAATTTCTATCCTGGATTGCAATACTAATATGTTTTTAACTTTGTTCATTTTGGGTTTATATTATGAAGTATTAAATATACATTATCCAACAAAAAGGAAATTTAGATCGGACTTGTAGTTATTTTTTAAACTCCGATTTACCGTTTCAAGGGGTATGAAACCCACAGACCAGCCATTCTCCGGTTTCTTGAAGTTTTTTCTATAATGTTCAATAAACACTCAATTTCTTTGTTGCACAGGTCTTTCAAATACAAAAATAAATTATATATGGCTAGCTGAAGCTATAACAGAAACGTTAAAGTGTTGAATTTTACGATTTTCATATATTTATTATGTTTCTAAAAATAGAACAGGTAGAAAATTTGATAACTACAATGTCCCTAATGTACAGAAATGTACCGAATGGTAAATACCCATACAGACAGTGCATACAAATGCATAATAGGCTAATTGTGTTATTTACAGAAATATAATGTTAGAAAATACGAACTAGGTTGAATTAAATAATAATAAGAAGAAGAATTATTATTATTAGCATCAGCTATAATGTTACGTTTGGTATGTAATACGAACAAAGAAATAGAAAAGCCTGCGCATATGTGGGGTTAGGCTGACAACAAAGATATGGATCAACATGGGCATTCTCGCCAGTATGTTGTTTGCTACAATAAATAGATTTAGCTAAGAAATAGACAATCCTGCGCATCTGTGGTTTGGGCTGACAACAAAGATATGGATCAGCATGCGCATTCGCGCACTGTGATATGGACCTTTGTTGTTTGCTGCACTAAATAGGTTTAGCCAAGAAATAGACAAGCCTGCGCATCTGTGGAGTTGGGCTGATAACAAAGATACGGATCATCAGATTCTCCAGCTTTAGAATTTTATTTTGACTTGAGCATGGTACAGCTCATCGCCATACAAACACCTTTACAATGTGCATGAAATAATACATACAAGAGAGTGTCTTATAAACATACATGTATGAAAAACTATAAGGAAAAGCCCTGAAGCTTTCTCACTGTATAAATTCTATTACAGAAAAACAAAGATTCTAAAGAATGATCAACCAAAAACAGCATGTCACGTGAACGGACGAGCGTTGGGCCGGTGACGATGGACTAGACGCAATCACAAGCAATCAGAGGATAAACTCAACACTTTGTAAAATAAAAACAAGCATGTATTTAGAAAGTTCAAAAAAAACTATAATTAAAGTTCAAATTTCCATGTTCCGAAGCTTCCATAATCCACAGGTACTGTTGGTTTAAACAATATTTTATTCAGCATTTTTCACATATACATAGCATAATATTATAAGGTACAGGATTTGATAAAAAGCTTAGAGCTTATGTAAATCATCTCCTGAAAGTTATATAGCAGCGTAATAACGTGAAGAGTAGATGGAAACATAGCATGTTGGTAATTATTTAGCAAATATAATAATAAAATTAATAATAATAATGATAATAATAACGAGATAACAATAATAGTAATGATGATGACGATGATGATGATGATGGTGATGATGAAGACTAACTAGAGAGCATGTCGCACCTCTTTCTGTAAAGTAAGTTGATCAATTGATTTGATCTGGTATTTAGTGTTCCCGTAACAGCTATAGGTATGTCGAGACAGTCGTCGGAGTGCATCGGGTAGTATTACGTTAGGGTACTGTTAAACTTCATAATCTGAAAATACTGTTATTTTCCATAATTAAATATACTATAAATTTGAAGTAAATACATATCTTCAGATGAAGTCCACGGATGTATCCTCCATAATATTCCTAAGACGTCGTTTGCCCGTTGGGGTGAATCCGTACATTTTGCGCATGTTCAAAGACACTTTTTTAGCTTGACGCCCGTATCATAAATTTAACAATGCCATATGAAATAGAATAATAGTAAACATATTTTAAAGCAGTGAACTCAACTCCAGAAATAAAATAATTAATGCAACTTTTAATGTATAAAAAAGCGAATGTCTATATAGAGAATTCTGAAATTGTAAAATTGATAGATTTTTAAAATATTTAAAATATATGTTAACCAAATTAGAAAATGGCACAAAAGTAAATTGATATCTGCAAACACATTATATAATTATATACAATAGATGAAATATATTAACCCATTTATAAAAGGACATAAGCAAATACTGTAGTTCCAGATCAAATGCCACGGAGCGCGGCGTCTGATCTAGGACTACACTATTTGAGTTCACCAGGCTTAAATAACTATCTACCAGACAAAGCTATATAACGTACAGAATCTGTAACAACCCTCCCTATACCGGGATCGACTGAACGCCGCGTAAGGTTGCTACTGGTCAATGCGTTATATGCGCACAAAAAAGTGTAGACCCGGATCAAACACTTTCAGGGAAAATGAGAAATAACAAATTGTCGTCTGTTGAATTAGCCATGGGTAAGCTAAAACAAGTCTATTTACTTTGTGTGGGAGAGTTTTTAGTTTGTATGCAATTCAATGCCAAAATAAAAAAAAAATAAATAAATAAATAAATAAATAAATAAAAAAACAGACCCTGATCAGACGCTGTATTCTGTGTCATCTGCTGAATAATCCCAGAAAGTGGTAAAGTTTAAGTTTAGACAAATCCATTTAAATGAAGTATTTGTGGGAGAGTTCAGTTTTACAATCGTTAGGCTACCGATTTGCATACAGTTAAATGCAAAACAAAACCAATATTATGCTTTATATCTTGACATTTCATGTTTGATATTGTCTCCAGTGGAGACAATTTGCAGGAAAAATCAAAGCTTTATTTATTGGAAAAATATGAAAAATGTTTCGGTGTGTTCCCCCGTACTTCCATGTACCCGTCACAGAGCTAAGCTACGAAGGGAAGTAACTCCACCTATGAAAATTATATAACGTTAATAAAATCGTTATTATTCCAAAAACTTCTTCGAAATTTGGACATATTATCTGTTTATATATTATTTAATAGTGTATATATCTACATTTACACAAATCATGGTAAATTTGATAATATTGTGGATTTCGGTAATTAATATTGGATTTCGGTAGATTCCGAAATTGTAAAAAAAAACGTTAAAAAATCGTTATTATTCCAAAATATTCTTCTAAACTTGGCCATATTGTTTGATTATATATTATTTAACAGTGTATATGTCTAAATTTACTCAAATCATGGTAAACTTGACAATATAGTTGGATTTCGGTAATTAATATTGGATTCCGGTAGATTCCGGTAAAGATTGGATTTCGGTATTCCCAAATACCGGAGTGGTGCGCATATATTCGCTGTTCCCCTGGCGCTATCGCTGAACGCTTCACAGATAAGTCCGAAAATGCCTGAGATGCTATTTTAAGTCATGCTTACCTAAATGTGACACGACAGTAAACATTCATCGAGTTAAAGAGCCATAACAAAGTTTGTTGTTGTTGTTGTTTTTCTAAAAATAGCCAGAGTGACCTTGACCTTCAGCCCAGCAGCCTGAAAGTCGATCTTGCTCGAGGTATTATAATACCCAACATTTGTGTGAAGTTATATTAAAATCCATTGATAAATATAGGCACTTGAGCGATGACAAATTTTTTTCTAAAAATAGCAACAGTGAACTTGACCTTGAGCCCGGGACCCTGAAAGTCGAACTTGCTCGGATATTATCATACCCAACATTGTGTGAAGTTACATTAAAATCCATCAATAAATGTAGGCGCTAGAGAGATAACAAAGTTTGTTGTTTTTTATTCTAAAAATAGCCACAGTGACCGTCACCTTCCTTGAGCCAAGGATCCCGAAGGTCGAACTTGTTTGAGATTATATCATACCCAACATTTGTGTGAAGTTACATTAAAATTCATCAATAAATGTAGGCTCTAGAGCGATGATAATTTTTTTCTAAAAATAGCCAGTGACCTTCACCTTGAGCCAAGAACCAAGAAAGTCGTACTTGCTCGATGTATTATCATACCCAATATTTATGTGAGGTTATATTAAAATTCATCAATAAATGTAGGCGCTAGAGCGATGACAAAAGGTGAACGTACGTACGTATGTACGTACTTACGGGACAAACCCTACATCCCCTCGTCACGTCGTTGTGCGAGGGGATGATAATCTGATCTGGTTTAATTCATCTGAGTCCATCCATGTCCACCTTATCTGCAAGTTTCAGGAAGATCTGATTAAAACTGAATGAGTTCTGTTGACAAAGACAAACAGAGACTTTTTCAGCAATCAAGGGGAAGTAACTTTAAAATAAATGATCCAATCTGGCCAGTTTTCAAACTTGGCGGAGATTTTATCTATGTCAATCTTAGCTGCAAGTTTCAGGAAGTTCCGGTCAATACTAAACGAGTTATGGTGATGACAATTAAGTCTATCAGAGGCTTTTTCAGCAATCAAGGGAATGTAACTCTAAGATAAATGATCTGATCTGGCCAGATTTTGAACTTGTCCGAGATTTCATCGATGCCAACCTTATCTGCAAGTTTTAGGAAGATCTGATCAAACTGAATGAGTTATGCCGATGACAAAGACAAACAGAGGCTTTTACAATAAGCAAGGGGACGTAACTCTAAGATTAATGATCCGATCTGATCAGTTTTCGATCGTGTACGAGATTTCATTCATGCTCACACCTTATGTGCAAGTTTCAGGAAGATCTGATCTAAACTGAATGACTTATGCTAATGACAAAGTCAAACAGAGGCTTTTTTAGCAATCAAAGGACGTAACTCTAAGATTACTGATCCGATCTGGCCAGCTTTGGAACTTGTCCGAAATTTAATCAATGTCCACCTTATCTGCACGTTTCAGGAACATCCGATCAAAACTGAATGAGTTACGATGATGACAAAGTCAAACAGAAGCTTTTTTCAGCAATCAAGGGACGCAACTCAGTATTAATGATCCGATCTGGCCAGTTTTGAACTCATCTGAGATTTTACACGTCCGCCTTATCTGCAAATTTCAGGAACATCTGATCAAAACTGAAGGAGTTATGGTGATGACAAGCATTTTCCCATTATAAGTCTACGGGACCTTGTGGTTGCCATAGCAACCAAGGTTTTCATTGGATTTCCATGAAAAGCTTATACAATCAATGCCCCACCAGAGGCATGCTATAGATGAGAAATTGAGATCAGCCTGCAGACTGTGGAGATATAACTGGTCAAAGCTGCTGACGGACGGACTACGGATATACCACTATCCTATCAGCTCCCCTGGAGCCTTCGGCCCATGTGAGCTAATAAATAACCTGATCTGGACAGTTTTCAAATTCGTCCAAGACTTCATCCAAGTCCACCTTATCTGCAAGTCCCAGGATCATACAATCAAAATTAAACAAGTTAAGTCTGTTGATGATAAAGTCAAATACAAGCTTTTCCAACAATCAAGGGGACATAACTCTTTGATTAAAGATGTGATCTGGCCAGGTTTGGAACTTGTCCGAGATTCCATCCTTGTCCACCTTATCTGCAAGTTTCAGAAAGGCCTGATCAAAAATGAATGAATTATCTTGATGACAAAGTCAAACAGAGACTTTTTCAGCAATCGAGGGGCTGTAACTCTAAGATTAAAGGTCCGATCTGGACTGTTTTCGAATTCATCCATGTCCACCTTATGAGCGAATTTCAGGAAGATCTGATCAAAACTGAATGTTATGCTGATGACAGTCAAACAGAGGCGTTTTCAGCAATCAACGGGATGTGACTCTAAGATTAATGATCTGATCTGGCCAGTTGATGAACTTGTCCGAGATTTAATCCCTGTCCACAAAATCTGCAAGTTTCAGGAACATCTGATCAATACCGAAGGTATTATATAGTAACGACAGTCAAACAGGTTTTTTCAGCAATCAAGGGGACATAACTCTAATACTAACGATCGGATCTGGCCAGTTTTCAAACTTGTCCCAGATTTCATCCATGTCCACAGTATCTGCAAGTTTCAAGAACATCCGATCAAAACTGAATGAGTTACAGTTATGACAAAGTCAAACAGAGCCTTTTTCAGCAATCAAGGGGATGTAACTCTTAGATAAATGATCCGAGCTGGCCAGTTTTGGAACTTGTCTAAGATTTTATCCATGTCTGCCTTATCTTTAAGTTTCAGTCAGATTCAATCAAAATTGAACATGTTACGCTGATGACAAAGTCAATCAGAGACTTTTTTCAGCAATCAAGGGGACATAACTAAGATTAATAATTCGATCTGACCAGTTTTCGAAATTTACGAGATTTAATCCATGTCCACATTATCTGCAAGTTTCAGGAACATCTAACAAAAACTGAAGGAGTTATGGTGATGACAAGCATTTTCCCATCATGACTGTGTGGGACCTTGTGGTTGCCATAACAACCACTGTTTTCATTGGATTTCCATGAAAAGCTTATACAATCAATGTCCCACCAGAGGCATGCTATAGGTGAGAAATGATAGAGATCAGCCTGCAGACTGTGGAGATATAACTGACGGACGATGGACGCACAATGGACAATATTGATCCTTCTTGTGTCAGCGGAAGAAAAGATTACCCTACTGATCATATATGATAAAACATTAAAACGTCTAAGAAACTAAATCAGTGGAACTAAGAAAGCTTTGTTGCTGAATATTTGCATTCTATCATTGGACATGTGATGCCTACCAAGTTTGCTAAAATCAAAGATCTAGGCTGATCTGTGGTTTTTAGTTCACCTGAGCAGGAAGCGCTGAATGTGAGCTATTGTGATCACCCTGTGTCCGGTGTCCCTCTTCCGTTGTCCGTCGTGCGTCGTCAACAATTTCTTTAAATGACATCTCTTAAACTACTGATCCAATTTCCTCCAAACTTTATCAAATTGTTTGACTCATGGCCCTTTACCAAAATTGCTCAAATGATTCCGCTCCATTGAACAAGTTGGCCATCAGAGCTAAAAATAGAAAAAATCTTTAAACAACATCTCCTTGGCCCAATTTCAAAATGATCCTCTTATGACCCTCTACCAAAATTCTAAAATGGTTCTGCTTAGCTGAACAAAATGGCTGCCGGAGCCAAAAATGGAAAAAAAGCTCTTTAAACAACATATTCTCCCCGGCCAGTGGTCCGATTTCAAAATAATTTCACAGAAATGTTCCTCCTAAGGCCCTCTACCAAATTGCTAAAATGGTTCCGCTCGGCTGAATAAAATGGCCGCCAGAGCTAAAATAGAAAAAACTCCTAGGTCAGTGGCCCAATTCAAAATAATTTCACACAGAAATGTTCCTCTTCAAGCCCTTTACCAAAATTGCTAAAATGGTTCTGCTTGGCTGAATAAAATGACCGCCAAAGCTAAAAAAAAACAACAAAAAAAAAAAAACAACAAAAAAACTTTAAACGACATCTCCTCCTAGGCTAGTGGCCATATTTCAAAATAATTTCACAGATATGTTCCTCATACGCCCCTTTACAAAATTGCTAAAATGGTTCCGTTTGGCTGAACAAAATGGTCATCAGAGCTAAAAGTAGAAAATCCTTTAACCTATATTTCCTCCTGGGCCAGTGGCCTGATTTCAAAATAATTTCACAGAAATGTTTCTCTTATGCCTTTTACCAAAATTGCTAAAATGGTTCCACTCGGCTGAACAAAATGGCCGCCAGAGCAAAAAGTAGACAAGAGACTTCCTTCCCTGGTACTTCACAGGGTCTTGTTTCCCTGCTGGTACTTCACAGGGTCTTCTTTCCCTGCTGGTGCTTTGTAAGGTATTCTTTACCTGCTAGTGATTTACAAATTTCCTGCTTTAAAGTTTTGCCATGGCAACCAAACAAAATGGCCACCTTTTATTGACATCTCTCAAGCCAATACACCATCACTTCAACAAGCTATCTTGAGCTCAAGTGAGCAATCCAGGGCCATATGGTCCTCTTGTTTAATGTTTTAACGGCAGGGTCAAATTTGCACTTTATATATTTGTATGTCGGAAAACTATAAATGAAGTTACCCTCATTAAGCATACCGAGCCACCGAAAGAAGAAATGAAAAACAAATAAATACAAACATTAACCCTTAAAGCGCCAATCACAACAATTGTCGTCTGCTTTGTTTTCTGCCAGTTACTTTTAAAAGTCATTGTTGCAAACAGTGTGGACCCAGATCAGGAGCAGTCTGATCTGGGTCCACACTGTTTGCCTGTATGCAAAAAGCATGTTTGAAAAGTTAGCAAGAATATTCAGCAGACGACAAAAACAGACGACATTTTTAGATGTAGGTTTTCTTGGCGTTTTAAGGGTTAAGGGTACAGTTGCACCAACATACAAGGACCGCAACAAGGGAAACACTTTGAAATGATCAGCCAAAAAAAAAAAAAAAAAACCTACTGTGGAACTAAATCTAATTTTACATGACAGAAACCTCATCCCTATCTCCTGAAGCAGCTCTAGACATTAACGTAAAAAAAATAAAAAAATGAAAGCACCAGAGTTTTCTGGATTCCAAGGGGAAAAAAGTTTTTAAAGTCATTCTTCTAAAATATATTGAAAACCAAGGATAGAAACTTACAGCATGTGATAAAAGTAGCAAAAGCCGTAAACTGTGATCATCATTTTATCCCTAGGGGTTATCTGTGCCTGAACTTGTCCATTTTACTCGTACATATATAAAATTATGAAGAAATGTATATTTGAAAATTCATTTTACAGGAACAATGGAAGTGGAAAACAATGAAAACAATTGAAGCTTTCATTTAGTTTCAAAATGACTCCTAAGGTGTTGTCTACCCCGCCCTTGTGGAAAGTTATTTTACTAAGACTAACAACCCTACTCTGCCAGGATATGTATATTCGTACTGAGCAGAAGAAATGCAGCAAGCAATATTTGTGTAGTAAAATATTTCATGAAATAGTAAATAGGGAGCTGTCTTTTTGAAAATTAGAACATAATGTTAAAGCAAAAACTTTAATAGTTCATGGTCCAGGGCATATGATGACTTTTAACATTTCTTGTGTACTGGGTACATGTGGTAACTACCTTAAACCTGTCAATGTATGGCTATATGGCTATTGCCTATAGGCTCAAAAACACAATTGCAAAAAACCCATGCAAATCAGCAGAAATGCTTTAATTAACTATATCTCATTTGTTTATCTTGCCCCCACCCCCTCCCCCCCGCCCTGGGCAGCTTGCCCTCCACCTCAGAAACCCTGAGAAACTCGGTTCAAATTAATATTTATTTTTTTTAATGACAAATTTATATTATACAGCTATAAAAACTGTATTAATATATGCTTTTACCTATTGTTCTCTTTATGGGAAGGAGTTAAGACCAAGATACTGTGGCCTAAGCAGCTTTCTCCCAAACTTAGTAATCTTTGCAGACACAGTTCAGAAAGATATTTTATCATTTTAGTAGAATTTCCCACTGAGAATTTCCCATTGAACCGGTCAGAGTAATTCGAATATTTACTATTACCTATCTTTCTTCGGACAGTAAGGAGGGTAAGATACTCTGGCCTGGAGAGCTTGCCCCTCCCCTCCCTGCCCCCCCCCCCCCCCCCACCCCCCCAGGGTGCAGATACCCTGACCTGGGCAGCTTGCCCCCACCCCTGGAAACTTGGCGTACTCTGACCAGAAAAGCCTGCCTCGGTGGCTCAGTTGGCTGCTCATCTGACTGGTTATCAGGACGTTGCGGGTTTTGGATCCCACTGGGTCGGCAATATTCGTGGAGATTTGATGATGAAATATTTTCTACGGTCATTCTCTCCCTTCCGCTGATTGAAGAATGGCAGTGGTCAGTTTCTGGTGAAAGAATGTGCACAATATTGGTTAACTGCTTAGCTGTATGTGTGGCAAACAGTGCAGACACAGATCATACACCACATTCTGCGGCGTCTCATCTGGGTCTACACTGTTTGCAAAGGCCTGTCCGTCCCAATACTTAGGGTTATTTCGGTAGTTAATACAGGAAAACTCAAGTAGGTTGAGGATATATATATATATATATATATATATATATATATATATATATATATATATATATATATAAAAGTGCTGGTTCAGAGCAGGGTCTTCTCTGTTCTTTGATTTAATCCACAGTATCCAGTGATTCAGTAGGTCACTTAGAGTCTTGATTACACCGATCTGGGCACCCGTTGCGCGTACCTAGACAAATGTTATTTAACTGAATCAAACATGAGTATCTGTTTATTATATAATACAATAAAATTAATAAATAAATAATAAATAGAGGATATTTACTCTTTGGCTGTGAATACCATAAATATTGTCATCGTGTGTAATGAAAAACATCAGTATTTTCACGAGAGCGAAGCACGAGTGAAAATTTGAATGTTTTCATTACACGAGATGAAAATTTTTATGGTATTCACTGAAAAAGAGTAAATCTTCTTTTTATTTTATTGTTTACACGCCAATGCGCGTTTCTGACGTCATCACTAACGTCACCAAACAAAACATGAACGTCATGGCGTCGACGCTCAGTGCTTAACATGTAAAACGCTGGAGAAAACAAAAACAAAAAGTTTCGGCAAATCAAAATAATTTTGATACCAACATGTTCCTTACATTCTAACTAAGAAAATGCATACCAACACTTGATAGTTTAGTTCAGAAACAAACAATTTAGAAGAGTTCAAAAATCTGAAGTGGAGGTAACATCCACTTCTGAAACAATGAAGAAAACCGAAGTCGTCCAAAGCGAGGAGTGAAAATATAAATCGTATCAGACATTAGTGAAATGATACGATATCAATTCACTAGTGATTGATACCACTTTTATTTTCACCAGATGTACACTGATTTCACCGCTAACAATAAAATAATAAATATATTTCTGTTGCAGTAATTTTTTTTCAACGACGGTGTCATTGATTTGGTCGCAATATTTTTATATAGAATTTTAGTACTATAATAATAATAATAATAATAACCAGAGGACCAGTGGTCCTGTAGCTCACCTGAGACTATTTATTCTGAGCAAGCTTATGGTAACATTTTTAGCTCACCTGAGCTACGCTCAGGATGAACTATAGTGATCACTTTTTGTCCGTTGTTCGCTGGTCCGTCCGCCTGTCCTTTAACATTTTCAAACGACTTGTCTGAAGCCGCAGAGCCATTTTGCTCAAATTTCCTTAGGATGGGGGAACGAAAGATTGCTAAAATGGTCGCGGTCCATTGACCAAGATGGCCGCAATGCCCATATATGGTAAAAACCATTAAAACTCATTTCTCTAGAACCGATGATGCCTTTGGGCTGAATCTCATTGACGTTGACGTGTGATCTTTCTACGGCAAGGTCAAGTTTGCTTCCTTATGTATTTGTATGGGTCCTATACATTTGTATGGGAAAAATGTTGAGAATTTCAAACGACTTCTCCTCTGAAGCCGCAAAGCCAATTTTGCTCATATTTCATGCGGAGCCTCCTTTAGGCAAAGGAACTAAAAATTGCAAGCGGGGTAATATACGCCCATCCACCATTTAATCCCATTGACGAAGTTTTAATGGAAATCGTTAATAGCGCTGTTAAAAGGAGGGGCGATGACCTCGAAACAATATGCACTGCTCCACATCATAGTCTAACTATATATCAAGTTTCAGATTGATCAGATGTAAACTGTAGGAGTTAGCCGGAAAATAAAAAGTTAACAGAAATTTTAAAAAAGGGCATAACTCTGTTAATATTAATATTTGGTGAACTGCTACCTTGAATATATATGCGCTGCTCCATATCATGGTCGAACTATAAGCCAAGTTTCAGCTTGACTGGATGTACTCTATAGGAGGAGTTGATGGGATGTAAACTGTAGGAGTAGTTAGCTAGAATATTTGGTGGACTGTAACCTCGAAACAATATGTACTGCGACACATCATGGTCTAATTATATATCAAGGATGTAATTTATAGGAGGAGTTAGCCCGAAACGAAATATTTACACAATTTTCAAAGAGCATAGCCCTGTTAGTATTTGGTGGACTGTAACCTCGAAACAATATGCGCTGCTCCACATCATGTCTAACTATATTAAGTTTCAGCTTGATCGGATATAATCTGTACGGGGAGTTAGCAGAAAATGAAATGTTTACAAAAATGTTCAAAGAGGCATAACTCTATTAATATTTGGTGGACTGTAACCTAGAAACAATATGTGCTGCTCCACATCATGGTCTAACTATATACCTAGTTTCTGCTTGATCGGATATAATCTATAAAAGTTGGCCAGAAATGTAATGTTTTCAAAACAATCAAGGGGCATAACACTGATAATATTTGGTGGACTGTAACCTCGAAATAATATGCACTGCTCCACATCATGGTCTTACTATATTTCAAGTTTTAGTTTGATCGGATGTAAACTGTAAGAGGAGTTAGCCTGAAACGAAATGTTTACCAAAAAATTTCAAAGGGGCATAATTCTGTTAATATTTTGTGGACTGTAACCTCGAAACAATATGCGCTGCTCCACATCATGGTCTAACTTTATATCAAAATTTAGCTTGATCGGATGTAAAATGAAGGAGGAGTTATCCGGAAACGAAATGTTAACAAAAATTTTCAAAGGGGCATAACTCTATTAATATTTGGTGGAGAGTAACCTCAAAATAATATGCGCTGCTCCACTTCATGGTCTAACTTTATATCAACTTTCAGCTTGATCGGATGTAAACTGTAGGATGAGTTATCCGGAAACGAAAATTTTACAGACGGACGGGCGCCGAGGAGAATAACATAAAACGACCGTTTTTCAAACTGGCGTATGAAAACCTTCTTCTCCAAAACCCAGGATGCCTTGGGGCTGAATCTTTGCAAAAATCATTTGGGACGGGAGGTCTACCAAAGTTGCTAAAATAATGGTCCTACGTTGACGTTTGACCGTTTTACGGCAATGTCAAGTTTGCATCCCTGTGTATTTGTATGGGCCAATACATTTGCATGGGAAAAATGTTGAGAATGTCAAATGACTTCTCCTCTGAAGCTGTTGGGCCATTGTTGCTCAAATTTCATGTGGCGCCTCCTTTAGGCGGGAGAACAAAAGATTGCTTAAATGGTTGCAGTCCGTTGACCAAGGTGGCTGCCATGCCCGTATAAGATAAAAACCTTTAGAAATCTTCTTCTCCAGAACCAAGTAAGCCTTGGGGCCTTATCTTTGTACAAATCATCGGGGACGGGAGGTCTACTAAAATTGCTAAAATGATGGTCATACGTTGACGTTTGACCTTTTCGCATCAAGGTCAAATTTGCTTCCCCATACATTTGTATGGGCCCTTGTCACGTCCCTGTTTTATTAGCTCACCTGAGCACGAAGTGCTCATGGTGAGCTATTGTGGTCAGTCAATGTCCGTCATCCGTCGTCCGTCGTGCGTCGTGCGTCGTCCGTCGTGCGGCGTCAACAATTGCTTTAAAAGCCTACTCCTCCTACACCCCTGGGCCAATTGACTCAATACTTGGTAGGAAGCATCAGGGTGACCTGTAGATCAAAAATAGCTAAAATCGTGCCGATCGGAAATCCAAGATGGCCGCCATGGCCGCCATCTTGAAAATCTATTTTTCGCTTCTTCTCCTGAACCGAAAGGCCAATTGACTCCAAACTTGCTAGGAAGCATCGGGGTGACTTGTAGATCAAAAATAGCTAAAATCGTGCCGGTCGGAAATCCAAGATGGCCGCCATGGCCGCCATCTTGAAAATCTATTTTTCGCTTCTTCTCCTGAACCGAAAGGTCAGTTGACTCCAAACTTGCTAGGAAGCGTCGGGGTGACTTGTAGATCAAAAATAGCTAAAATCGTGCCGATCGAAAATCCAAGATGGCCGCCATGGCCGCCATCTTGAAAATCTATTTTTCGCTTCTTCTCCTGAACCAAAAGGCCAATTGACTCCAAACTTGCTAGGAAGCATTGGGGTGACTTGTAGATCAAAAATAGCTAAAATCGTGCCGATTTGAAATCCATGATGGCCGCCATGGCAGCCATCTTGAAAATCTATTTTTCGCTTCTTCTCCTGAACCCAAAAGCCAATTGACTCGAAACTTGGTAGGAAGCATCGGGGTGACTTGTAGATCAAAAATGGCTAAAATTGTTCCGATCGGAAATCCAAGATGGCTGCCATGGCAGTCATCTTGAAAATCTATTTTTTGCTTCTTCTCCTGAACCGAAAGGCCAATTGACTCCAAACTTGATAGGAAGCATAGGTGTGACATGTAGATCAAAAATAGCTAAAATTGTGCCGATCCTAAATCCAAGATGGCCGCCATGGCGGCCATCTTGAAAATCTATTTTTCGCTTCTTCTCCTAACCCCAAATGCCAATTGACTCGAAACTTGGTAGGAAGCATCGGGGTGACTTGTAGATCAAAAGTAGCTAAAATTGTTCCAGTCGGAAATCCAAGATGGCCTCCATGGTCGCCATCGTTCCGTTCCGTTCCATATAGATTCTGCCACAAATGGCACACCTCCGAGTGGAGTCTTCTTAAGTTTAACTTCTATGTACGTTTGGTGGTATGTACAGGGACTGAAATGGTTTCTCTCAACCACTCTATTTACATCTAAACAACAAAAATCTCAATAAAAACACGGCGTTCAGTGCGATGTGTGCTGCGGCCTAGCCTTCCCATTACCTCTTCTTTCCTTACGGTTTGGGACCAAGGCCAGTCGTTTATATCTTTCCAAATGGAGAGCTTGACATAATCGTTTAGACTGTCGATTCAGAGTTTCCAACAGATTGTGTTGTGATCTCTTTTTAACTAATAGGAATCTACTGGGGTCAAGAACAAGCTGCACCAGGTTCTCCTGTACTTCACTCTGAGGTAGGAATGTTTCACATTCACCACAAAAGGCTTCTAGGATAGGTATTCTTACATGCTGCAGTGCTGTACACTCTATTATGACATGTTCAATTGTCTCCGGATCCTGTCCACACAACATACAGGTAGGGTCTGTTGGCGCTTGATTGAATGCAATCCTGCTGCTCTGAGTAACGTAAGACCCAGTTACTAATTTCAGTCTTGTGCTGACGCGTGGGATGTCCCTTGGTCCGTTCACCTGCTGTATAAGTGGGTGTTTTCGCCCGGGCCAATATTCATCGGTCGAGAGGTACTTCAAAGATGGATATAGTTCTGCATTTTGTCTCATTCGTAGAGACCAATATCCGTTCACCTTTTTGTTGACTAGCCTTCTCCAGCGCTCTTTCTTCATCGGATTATCCAATAGGTCCCAACAAGAGGGCAGATCATATTTCACCAGTATTTTCCTAACCTCTATGTACCAGCTATAACTATCTACTCCCTTGACTGTAAGTTGCCTTCTTGCTAGTTGTTTCTCAATAGAGCTTTCATCCAGTCTGCATATACTGCCACAGAGTATCAGAATTCTCTTATGAATGATAGTTTCAATTGGCATGGCACCTGAGAGGATGAACACTGCCGGGTCAGCCACTGTAATGGGTAGGGTTAGGATCTGTTTAAGAATCTTCTTGTAGGTTCTGTTCAGTTTTTCTACTAATGCTGGTTTGGGAAGCACCACTTCCAGACCATACACCGTCACAGGTAGAACATATATCTACAGCAGATGGATACTGGTTTCTGGGTCGAGACCATTTTTTCCGTGTAAACCAGACGACATCAGGCTATATAGAGTACGCCGAGCCTTGGCTATATTTTCTCTCACAGCGGATTCCTGTGTGTCGCTGGACCGCATTAACCCCATATGCATGGTTTCATCTACTACAGGCATCGGTTCTCCCTTCAGATACAGGCTGGGTTGTGAGTTTGTGTTTGCTCTTCGTGTAGTTATGTTCAGAATATACAGCAGGACACTTTTGACTGGTTGAAGTAGATATTTCTCCATAATACTGTTGTCTACTGCTATACTGAGCAGAAACTGCATCGCATATTCAACATCTGTAAGAACTAACATATCATCTGCACATGTTGGTGCTGCACAGCATATTTCGCCTATATAACATCCCTTTCCGGTCTCCTGTATTCTATCTAGCAGCGTGTTTCCATGGACTTTGAACAGGTCTGTGCTCAGGATACCCCCCTGGCGGACGCCCTGTTTTACTTTGAAGGGCTGTGAATAGTTCCCCTGCCACTTTACCACGGATACAGCTTCACTATGTAATGAGTGGATTAGAGACCATGTCCATCCTTCAACCCCTGTATGATATAGCCGTCTAAGGAGGCTGTCATGCGGGACGACGTCAAAAGCAGACTTCACGTCAAGAAATACAGCATATACTGGTCTACCTCTATCCTTTCTGTCTCGAACAACCTCCTCCATAATTAGAGAGCAGTTCATAGGGGAAGAGTACTTGATAAATCCTCGCTGAAGACTATTCTGCTGCCGCTCGACGTAGGGCTGTATTTGGTCTTTCAGTACTGATTCCAAGATCTTCGTCATAACTGGAAAACTGTAATTCCCCGATAATTCTTGGCATCTGTACTTGATCCCTTTTTCTTAAATACAGGAGTCAGGGCGCCCACTTTCAGTGCATCGGTGACTATTCCGAACTGGAACGTGGCATTTACTATCTCAGCTGTTGCTATTGTGGCTTCTCCGCCATTTAGAAAATGCTCGGCTGTGACACCATATACATCTGGGGCTTTTCCTGTATTGAGCGTTTTTATAGCTTTACGGACTTGTTCGTCGCTGACGACAATTGATGGGGAGTCCTTGCAGATATCAGTGATTATTGGCAGTTCTTCACTAACCATCTGGGAATACTTCTGGTCGAAATCACCATCATCATTTGGGGTTGCCAGTGCCTCAAAATGATCCCTCCATCCTCTCCATGTCACTATCTGTTTTATACAGCTGACCGTTGGCCGTTAGCTCATTGACACAACATCTCCTATTACCTCTCTGCTTATTTACTAGCTTATGGAAGAGTTTAGTGTCTGTAAACCTAGTTTCCAAGATCTCCTGTCGCAGCTGTTCTCGCACCTTCGCAGCTTCGACTCTGCATAGTTTGCGTAGATATCTAGTAGTAAGCTTCTTATTGATCAATGTCACCTACGTCAGCTGGTCTATTTGCATTTTTCCATTGCCAGAAGACCTGCTTTTTCCTTTGTATAGCCTGTTTTATTTCCGGCGTATATACTTTCAGCTTTGCTTTCCTGTGTCGCTTTACTTTCCTAGGGACAAGCCCTTCAGCTGCGTTGACTAGGATTGCATTCAACCTTCGGATCTCCTGATCCAGCATTTCTGGAGATGACATATCAGTTTTCAAAGCGGAAATTTTCTCTGTTACTGTTGCATTATAGGCTTCTTTATCAATTTTCTCTCATTTGATCTTTGATGACTGTGGCATGGTTTTAGCTATGTCAGACACACGATTCACCCCGTTCGACAGCAAGCATCACAGGATAGTGATCGGAGACATTTGACTGTACATCATCAAGTACCTTGATCCCTCTGACACGAGAAGCCAGGTCTTCACTATGCAAAACATAGTCCAGGGTACTGGTTTCTACTCCAATGGGACTGACGTACGTCTTTCCTGTCTTACTAGTTGACAGTCTGTTTTCATTGATGAGTTGGTTCAGGCTACTCTGTCGTTTGGTTATTTTCTGACTAGTTATGTCTTCATTGAAATCTCCCCCCACAATTATGTAGTGAGTCTTTCCATACTTCTGCAGGATTTCATGAACTTAAGCAAGACAATCATCATAATCCTCTAGGTTAGCTTTGAGTCCTTTACACGGCATATACACTGATAGCAGCAGAGTGGGCTTGTCACCAGCTATTTCAATCCCTTGGATTCTATTTCCGCCATCTGGGATGGGAGAGACCAGATGGCTGATATTCTTTTTCCAAAGGACTGCCACACCCCCATATCCTCTAGGCATCTGGACTGGTAGAATAGGGTTGTTCGTATCAACCGCCTTTCCTATGCCGCTCATAAACCCATTTACTTCCTCAAGTTTGGTCAACTGACAGTGAAAGTACCAATGCTCTTGTATTAAAATGATATCAGCAAATTTTGATACTTCTCCAATGCAATGACCGGCTGTTTCCATATTCTTGCAGTTGTATGTCACTACACAAAAGTGGGTATCCCGCGTGGGTAGCAAACTGTCTTCTAGTGCTATATTCTGCCCCTTGGAGGCGAGGTGTTGACTAAAAAAGACTGTTGGATTGAATCTGGCTGTAAATGGTTGTTTATATTTGTTTCTCTAGACTCAGCATGTCCATAGAACACCGGTTGTCCTTCTTTCTGTAATGAGGAAAACTGTTCCAGACTAGATCTGTGTCTGAAGTGCTTATCATGACTAGAGCTTGTTTTTATTGCGGACTGACCATTATGTCTTCTGTTGCCTCCAGGTCGATGGCTATGGTTCCATGTCCCACCAGTTCGCTGCTGATTATATCTTATTTGGTTAGGTATGTTTTTACCGCCCTCTCTTAAGCCGTTCGCTTCAGTTTCTGTCAATGAAAATGCCCTCTGTCTCCAATCGTCATCTGTTCTTCTCCTTACAGATTCATTTGACACTTGTGACTCTACTCGGTGACTGTGTATTCGGTGTGCATCTAATTGGCGGCTGCTTCCCATTTGGCTCTGATTCTGGCTTGGCTCTGAATTTCGACGGCCACCCGTGGTTTGGCTCATATTCTGCTGCAGACCATTGTTTGCGTTTGCATCTGTAGGTTGACCAAGGCCAGTCTAGCCGATCCATGTCGGGAACTGTACGCCTCCCACATGGGGATGTATGCTGGGAATCAGGATACCTGCATTTATTTTCGCAATCTCAGCATCCACCAACTCCATCTGAGTAATCTGTTGTGACACCTTACGGAGTAGGAAACCTGTCACCTGCTGGTGAATCCCATTTATGAGCTCCTCATGTGGTTTTATTGGCGTTGCCGTTGCTGTCCCAATTGGTACCTCAGACGTCTGAGCATTCCTATACTGCTTATTATCACTATATTCAGGATTCAGGCCATGATTGCCAAAGCTGGGCTGCGGGACAAAGCCTGTCTTGGAAGAGAATCTATTTGGTGGATATGGGGTTTGTTCAAGGAGATAAATTCTTCGCTGTAATGTGCGCACTGTTGCTTCTAACTCCATATTCCTAGCCTCTGTTTTCTGAAGATAATCTTCTAGACGCCTTTGATCTGCCCCGGAGTTGTTCAAGTTATGTTCCCGCTGTTTAAGCTCCTCTTCCCATTTACGGAGCTTAGCCTCGAGTTGTCGCAGTTCACGCTGTTTGATAGCAGGGTCTGACTGACTTTGACACTTCTTTGGTGGTCTTGAATTCTGCTTAGGATCCATAATCACCTTCGAGTCATGGTTTTGAGATCTTACATCTTCAGTATTCAGCATTTCTGGTATTTTCACACTTGGTTCACTGCCCTGGTCTGTCTCACGTTTACCATCTTCTTGATGGGCAACCAGCTGAATGTCACTAGTTGATTCCTTTTGCTGTAGCTGGGCTGCACAATTTAGACATATTTCTGCAATATCTCCATTTATGTCAACATGCATACATTTTTCATGACACAGGCCAGAGCATAAATCACATCTGTTTGTCTCTTTCATGTTTTCATGACATACATAGCAAGTTTCCTGATTTTCCTCCTGTAGCAGTAGCTCGGCGGTTGTTTGGTCTGCCTGGCCTTCATTTCCGTGCCGTGGCACGTGAGGTAGTTGCAAAGCTTGACCACTTCTATCTGCACTGGTCACAACAGTTTTCAGCTCAGTATTGTCAGAGTTACTTCTGCACGCTTTGCAGACATAGATGAACCCCTTATCTTCTGCTAGCCGCTTCTCTTCCTCTTTGGTGAGCTTATCGCAGTGATAATGTATCCAATGGTTACCAACACTACACTTAGCTCCCCTTGTGACGCAATTCCGTTTACAGCTGGAACATTTTTCACCATCGTCACCAGTCTCTGCTTTCTCGAAATATTCTCCATACTTTTTAGGAGGATTTTTACGCCTTGTTCCCCTGTCACTCCGGTTTGAGCCTAATATTTCTCTGCTTCCACCTTCAACACTGTCGCGAGATTTCAAACCCGTTTCGTGTTCATTCGCGGGGCTGGATACGGCTGTGTCGGTGGGAACATGATCAGGTATCAGACCTGGCTGTCGTTGCTCTAAAATACGGGTGAATTGTTCACTTAGTATGTTATTCAGGTTTGCAAGGCTTTCAACCTCCCATTCTTGAACCGTCTGACCCATCAACTGGTGAATAGTGGGTAGGTGTGAATCAATAAATGTGTCAGTGTCTTTACCATTGAGGAGAAGGCTATTTTTTGTTGGGTATAGATTGAGGGTGTAGCTTACTTCATGTCCATCCTGCTGGCGTGTAACTTTATAA
This sequence comes from Anodontia alba, assembly GCA_964016985.1. NCBI lineage: Eukaryota > Metazoa > Mollusca > Bivalvia > Lucinida > Lucinidae > Anodontia > Anodontia alba. Next base: position 62,706,390 of record OZ024826.1, on the reverse strand, counting down.
GTTTGTTGTACCTGTGCTTTACACTTTTTATCTTCGCTGACATTAATCACACATTTTCTTTCGGACGCAGGCAGATTCTTGTAAAAGGTAGAGCATGCAGCCCTAAGTATTTCAAAACTGGCTGTATCGAGATTTCCAGTCACTCCACCTCCTTTAACCTCGTAGCTAACGTTCACGGAGTCGCAGGCATCGAGTTTAGTTTTAAGAGTTTTATCGATATTGAGTGAGTAGTCTCTGGTGGTCATATAAGGGTAGGGCCGGGGCTTAGTTCAGACTGAGTGTCCAAAGACATTTGCTCATTGTTGTCATTCATGGAGGCCGCCAACTTGATTTGACCGAGGGGTTCCGAAATTAAGAATTTCAGTTAAAAAATTATTAAAATGAGAAGTCCAGCTTCATAAGAATACTTTAAAATTGTAGAGTAAGAGTTCTTTAAAAATGGGAGTCCTTAAAACAGTTAATAAAAGCGGAAAGTAAGCCGCAGCACACAAAGCGTGAAAGCACGCGCGTCCTTGCACTAGTTTGACCTTGGGTGGACAGGACCAAAAATGTTTAAAAATTTTCAATAAAATCAGTCTTGTAAAACTTCCACCACACAATAATGCAATCCTGTGTTCGAGCATCAATTTAAAACTCCTAAATAGGTAAAATGCCAGTGTCTAGCATCAGAATTAAGAATATTTTCCTTCTCGTCCCTTCACCAACGTCCTGTCCATTTATCTGACATCCGGGCATCTTGAAAATCTATTTTTCTCTTCTTCTACTGAGCCGAAAAGCCAATTGACTTGAAACTAGGTAGGAAGCATCGGGGTGACTTATAGATTGAAATTGGCTAAAATCGTTCCGATTGGAAATCCAAGATGGCAGCCATCTTGAAAATCTGTTTTTCACTTCTTCTCCTGAACCAAAAGGCTTATTGACTTTAAACTAGGTAGGAAGCATCAGGGTGACCTGTAGATCAAAAATAGCTAAAATCATCCCTATCAGAAATCCAAGATGGCCACCATGACAGCCATCTTAGATATCTATTTTTCGCTTCTTCTCCTGAACTGAAAGGCCATTTGATTCGAAACTTGGTAGGAAGCATTTCGGTGACTTGTAGATCTAAAATAGCTTAAATTGTTTGGATCGGAAATCCAAGATGGCCATCATGGCGGCCATCTTGAAACTCTTTTTTTCGCTTATTTTCCTGAACCAAAGGGCCAGTTGATTTGAAAATTGGTAGGAAGGACTGGGATGACCGTTGTAGATATAAAAATAGCTAAAATCGTTCCAATCGGAAATCCAAGATTGCGGCCATCTTGAAAATCTATTTTTCCCTTCTTCTTGTGAACTGAAAGACCAATTGACTCGAAACTTGATAGGAAGCATCGGGGTGACTTGTAGATGAAAAATAGTTCAAATCGTTGCGATAGTGAATCCCAAATTGCGGCTATAGTGGCCATCTTGAAAATCTTGTTTTGAACTTTTTCTCCTGAACCGACTCAAAGTTCATTGAAAGTATCGAGGTGACTTGTAGATCAACACTAGCTAAAATTATTCTGATTGGAAATCCAAGATGGCTGCCATCTTGTTTATGTTTATTATATTTCCCTGCTACTGTGCTGTTTACATGTATAAAATCATGATTCTTCAGAAACCAATTAGCCAATTGCCTCCAGATTTCACATTGATCCTACTGTTGAAATGTGATTGAGAGTTTGTTCAAATGATCATGCTCCATTGACTGTCATGCCATATATAATATTCTTCTTCAAAATTAAGAACTGCTTAAAGGTTGATCTTTTCATTAGCTGCGATGACAGGACTGGAAAAATGTTGCATAACATCTGCATATCTGCAATGGCTATGTCACTCAGGTGAGCGACCCGTGGCCCGTGGGCCTCTTGTCTTGAATATATTTTTATATGTACATAGCATAAAAAGAAGTTTGTTTTGATTTTTATTAACCAGCTTAGATTATTTGCATTTGTAACTGAAGTGCTAATTATGATGACTGTTTTACTTTTTAAGAGAGTAGGTACATTTCAGTTTTCAAGTTACGATATTACGGGAATCACGAGATATGTATGATGAGGGCGTATTTGATTATTTACTTCTATACTTTGAACGGTTATCAGAACATTGTATATTCCGAGTGAACCTAGGTTCGGTGATCAATATCTTCACTGTTCTGGGATTGATTTTTGTCTCAATGCTATCTTTTGAATGAGGAGACAATTTTCTTTCGTAATTTTGCAGTCTTGTAGCGTTCCGAGAGAAACATGTTGTTTCATATTTTGAGCAGTGGCTGTATAAGTTTTTGCACCGTTCGGATTTGAACATCACGGGTTTCTTGTGAATGTTTTTTTTAGGTCTTGAAAATCACGGGTATCAAAACGTGTCTCATTACTATAAAGGTCCCCGGTTCAGTAGAGCTGTGCACACTACAATATTTTCATTCAAGACGTTATGTTGTGCTGTATTTCGGGGATCTGACCGTGGTAAGTCGATAATTTATTTAATTTTATTCTTGCAATATTCTTGCTCGTCTTTACCGCAGCTACGATTCGAGTAGCTAAATTTATTGCTTTTAAACATCTACTACGTTGCGATTCATATATCGTTCGTACTAATACTAGCCCCGGCATGATGTGTAGATCTTAATCAGATAGTGAAACATCTTCAATTCCGTAGACCTTGATCAGGTGTGCAAGCCATGTATGTAGACCCTGAACAAGTATGCAGACCGCAACCGCATATGTAGACTCTGATCAGCTATGTACACTTTGGTTATGTGTGTAGACCCTGATCAGACGAATAAGCCGCGTCAGGTGTGTAGACCCTAATCAGATATGGAAATTAAATTTGGTCGATTCTATCGATCCTGGTCAGTTAGGTGGGCCTGTTCGGTTCTGTAGGCCCTGATAGAATGCAGATGTTAATATTCTTATACGAGTAGAGAGCAATGGTAGCATATTCTAACATAACATATTCTGATCTGACATACACACAATTTTAATGGTCATGATTACCAGACATATACGCTTGAATGTACGACACAGTTGGGTGTTATGTTAACTGCATACACATTCAGTACACAGTAACACAATTGTATTGTAAGGCTTTACATTAAACCAATTCTTTGTCACTTACATGTATGATGAATACCTTAGAGACATATACAGAGTTTCTTTTTATTTATTATATGCAAGTCTGTTTTCTCAAGTTTTATCATGTGAAATGGCTCAAGCAGCAAGGAGTCATGTTTGAGGCTATGACGATGGCATGTTAATATTGTACCCAATGATTACGTGGGGACGATATGTTATAGTGTAGTCATTGTGGTGTAATGGCAATTATAATTTATTGTAGCCTTTAGCGTTCTAAAGGATTCTTACAGTGGAAGACACATGGGTTCTTCCTGTAAGAATGTGTAATCGTCGAGATGCCATTCCTCCGATTTAAGATACATCATAATTGATGTGTTAGTCAGATATGTCCTGACTGTGTGTCTGCCTGTGTTGAGTATATGTACAATATTATATGTCATTAGCAGCGTCCCTGTGGTTTTGGATCTGATTTTGCTATATCGATTGCAACGGACTTGTTGAATTATAACTTTGGCATACACACTCTGTTAACATAGTGAAAATTAATAAGGCAATATCTTGTAGTGTTTGATATCGAGATTTCTAGGACATGATACTTATTTTCAGGTCCCGTATACGTATCTGTATACGTCCCTGTGTATATGTCGCTGCATCTGTATGATTTGAAGACTATACAAGTAGAATTCCTTAAAGTACAGAATGGTATCCGATGTAATTCAAGATGTATTTCCCGGCTTACCCCTCCCCCCCCCCCCCCCCCCCCCCCAACTGTACCAGTACTACATACCAGAAAGACGAATTCACCAATTAAAAGATACGTTTAGTTCATTTCAATTCAAGTATATTGTAATTTACTAAGATGCTAGCGGCCAAGGAATATCTGGGACATACAACTTCCAATGAAATTTTGAAAATTACTTTATAGTTTTTTTTTTTTTTTGTTTTTTTTTTATTGTTAACTTTTTAAATATATTATTGTTTTTATTTATAAAGTGTCATGTTTATTCCTCTGATTGCTTGTGGTCGCGTTTAGTCCATCGTCACCGGCCCAACGCTCGTCCCTCTTACGTGACAGCCCTATACATTTATTTTGGAAAAATGTTGAATTCATATTCCTCTAAAGACTATGGTCGAATTCAGTTGACACTTGATGAAGAGCATGGAGGCGCCTAGTAGACACAAAATAGCTAAAACTGAGCCGATAGAAAATCCAAGATGGCTGCCACAGCCACCTTCTTGAAAAGTAATTTTGTACATCTCTTCCCAAATCTTTGGTTGAAATTGAGCCGAAACTTACACTTAAGCAACAGGATGATTTCTGGATCGAAATGAGCTAAGAATATGTCCATCAAGAATCCAAGATGGCCGCTACAGCCGCCATGCTGAAAATCTGTTTCGGACATCTCACAAACCACAAGGCGAATTAAGTTGAAACTTACGATGGAGCAACAGGTTGACGAGTAGATGAAAAATAGTTAAAATTGTGCCGATTGCAAATCCAAAATGCCGCCGTAGCCGCCATCTTGAAAACCTATTTTTGACTTCTCCCAAACCAAACTGTAGCAGCATGATGACTTCCAGATCGAACCTAGCTAAAATTGTGCCGATCGGAAATCCAAGATGGCCACCATAGCAGCCATCTTAAAAATCTATGTTTGACACCTCCTCCCAAACCACTCTGCAAATTAAGTCAAAACTTATGACAGAGCAACAGGCCGACCAGTAGATATAAAAATAGCTAAAATCGTGTTGATTTGAAATTCAAAATGGCCATCACAGTCGCCATCTTGAAAATCGATTTTTTACGTCGCAACAGAATGACTTGTAGATCAAAAGTATAAAAAAAATATGCTGATCAGAAATCCAAGATGGCTGCCAGAGCTGCCATCTTGAAAACCAATTTTTGACTTGCCCCAGTGCTATACACATGTATAAAATTGTGCACTTTTAATGGCTTCTTCTCTCAAATCGCTTGAGCAATTTTCACCAGATTTCACATCGGGCCATCTGTCGAAAGGGTATTGACAGTTTGTTCAAATGGTTCCGCGCTAATGAACAAGGTGGCCGTCATGCCCATATATGGTAAAAACACTTCAATATCTTCTTCCCCAGCACCAAAAAGCTTTGAGGCTGAATCTTGGTATATAGCATCGGGCACTGAAGATCTACCAATTTTGTTAAATGATGGTTGTGAGTTGCTCTTTGACCTTTTTACAGCAAGGTCAAATTTGTGCCCCTGTACATTTGTATAGGAAAAATGTTGAAAAATCATTTTCCCAATGGATAATTAAGATTAATGGCTGAAGCTTACAACGTATGATAAAAGTAATAAAATTGTTCAGCTACTGTCAAAATTTTGGGGGTTACCTGTAATTGACCCATGTTAGGAAATCTTGCAGTTATCGTCCTTTGAAATTTTGTCCTCTATTCTGGAGTACATGCCTTTTATGCACTGTATGGAGAAAATGAAAGAAAGAAGCATTAATTTTTAATTTGGCTGAACAAAACGCTTGCAGAGCCATATGATGTATAATATACTCATTATCATGCACCCATATAGATAAATCACCAACCCCTGACACAACTGTCCAGTTTTGTTAAAGGATTAAAATTTTGCAATATAAACATCAATAGTATCAGAGGCAAAATCCTGGAACTTCTGGCTTTTCTAGATACTCACCAACCACAGGTTGTGGCTATTCAAGAAACAAAGATTGACAGCACTACAACTTCTGAACTGTTCCTAGAAACTTGTATGTACAGTGTGTACAGTGTGTACAGAAAAGATAGAAATACTCATGGTGGTGGGCTGATGCTACTCATTCATAGAGACATCTCTCACATGCCAATCATGGAATTGGAAAATAACTCTGAATCAGTTAGGGTAAAAATATTCGCAAATAAGTCTTCTCACTATGTAGCAAGTTGGATCGACAGCCAAATGGGACTGTCGAAGACTTCCAGTTGCTTCGAGATCAGCTTGATCATATTAGGTCTCAGCATAAAGGTAAAACACTTCCATCCGTCCATGTACTAGGTGACTTCAACTTCAGAGAAATTGTCTGGCCTGCTAGGCTTAGCAAATCTGGTAGCATGCTAAGTCAGTCCGAAGGAATGTTACTTGACATTATGGATGATCATGGCTTGGAACAAATGATACCCTTTCCTACTTGTGATAAAAACACCTTGGACTTGATTCTTACCTCTTTACCCGGTCAATTTCAGGATATTGCAGAATTAGACTCTGAAAGGGCAGAGGAACTAATTGGTCAGTTCAGTGATGCGATCAATAAAACTGAGGTTCCGTTAACCAGAAGATCGGCCCCTTTCATGGATAGTATTGTGGTGTCTACAGACGGACTGATTAAGTTACTCAAAGGCTTGAATCCCTCAAAAGCCTTAGGACCTGAAGAGCTTCATCCTAGAGTTCTAAAGGAGCTAGTAAATGAACTAAGTCCAGTATTTGCATATTTTGGCTTCTTGCAAACATTTGTAGTATCTTTAAGAAAGCGGATAGGGCTCTTGCTTGTAATTATCGCCCCGTGTCCTTGACATGCGTGCCATGTAAGTTGCTTGAACATATAGTATGCTCAAATAGCATGGCTCACTTGGATGAATATCAGCTCTTGTCCGACAGGCAACATGCATTTAGGAAAAGGCACAGTTGTGAAACTCAGTTGGCCACTGTTATAAATGACAGGGTAAAAATCTTAGACAAAGAAGGACATGTTGACATATTTATTCTGGACTTCGAGAAGGCTTTTGACACCCCGCCTCATGAACTTCTTAAAAGCAAATTATTTGGTTATGGCACTGGTGGAAAGACACTCAGGTGGATAGATTCCTTTCTTTGCTATAGAACACAACGGGCTGTTGTAAACGGTGAAACTTCGGAGTGAGCTCCAGTTTTGTCAGGTGTCCCACAAGGGACCGTTTCTTGGTCCATTATTGTTCTCTCTGTACATAAATGATATTTCCACAGACATAGACTCAGAAATAAGACTTTTGGCAGATGACTGTGTTTGCTATCGTGAAATCAGAGACACAGACGACTCATTGAAACTTCAAAAGGATATAGATAGATTAGGATGTTAGGCCAGAAAATGGGGTATGAGATTTCAGCCAGTCAAATGCAATGTAATGCGGATAACAGGGAAAACAACGAATAAAACTGAGGCTTCTTATACTTTAGAGAGTACGGTCCTCGAAAATGTGTGGATTCCATTAAATACCTAGGAGTAACAATCACACATGACTTGAGATGGAATACACATATCAGCAACACGTATACTAAGGCAAATAGAACTCTTGGTTTCCTATCAATGTCCTCAGGATGTTAAAGAGGCAGCATATAGGGGACTTATTCGCCCCATTTTGGAATATGGCATCTGTGTTTGGGATCCACAAGGCGTGGTTCTTCAACAAGAAATCGAAAAACTTCAGAATAGGGCTAGGTTTGTTACTAGCAATTACTGTTTTGAAACTGTGAGTATGACTGGAATACTGGAAAAACTAAAATGGGAGGGACTCAAGAAAAGAAAGAGAGAAGTAGACTGATTCTTTTGTACAAAGGTCTAAAGGGTGCTGCCAGCATTCCAACAGATGATCTTATCCCCACCCCCACCCCAATTAGGCGCAGTAGAAATCATCCGCTCGCATTTTTTTTATAAATCTACAGCGGGCCGTTATCGGCCCGTCAGCTACCCTGTAGATGTATGTAGAATGCTTACTGGGCATCACTTGTTGACTTTTCAGACCCCCGCTACAAAAATTGACACTTACAAGGGCTCATTCTTCCCTCAAACAACCCGAGATTGGAATGCAGATTGGAGCAGAGGATGGTATGGCTAGGTTTGCCTCTCTGGTGAGAGCTATGGACTAACTGCCCATCACAGGTCCTGGTGACTGAATGTCATTAGACCAGTGATACACCAGTAAAAATTCTGATTCTGATTCTGTCAAATGAGCAAATTTGTCGAAAACATAGAAAAATGGCTCATTTTCTTAGATTTTCCCTATTGTTGCAATGTAAAAAAAAAAGGTAAGAGAAAAGTCCAGGGAGTGCCGCAATCACAAACCGCAGCCTTTCCCAGACACCAAGAGGAAGAGGAAACCGACAAATCCAAACAAGCACAAATTGAACAAACGTACGAAAAGCAGTAAGATTAGCTCTCTCTTCCCCAAGCGGGGTAATCGCAATGCTAATAGGACTGGAAAACACAAGAACAAAATGACACAAGGTAAGACATAAAACAAATCGCCTCGTAGAATAAACCACAAAGCAACAAAGAGTAAGGCCAACACCGGGACCACTGCCTTAGAACGGTCAGTAGAGTAAACCACCGCGGGGTTTAAAGCACTTTTACAGCTAGCCAATTTCACCCTGGGTCCCGATGCTACTCTTAATACAGAAATACATAAAAATTCGGTTCGCATAAAGGCTCCCAACTCAGAATGCATCAAAGCGAAAACATAAAATTCAAATTAATCACCATAATAAACAAAGACAAGTACTCATGGCTAATTCTACTGTATGCCAGAGTAAATGAAAACTAATAGTTGAACCACGGCGGGCCAAGCCAAAGACATATCGTCAAGCCCCAACCTACTGGTTAAAGTTTTACGAAGAGGCCATCATTGCGTCTGAGGCCCGAACCACCGTCGTGCAATTAAAGAGTGAAGCATAGCCATCAACAATGATTGGGTTGACAACTAGGCATGCAGTCTGCCGCATAATATCCAGGCTATAGCCAATTCTTTTATAACGGTTAATAAGTTTTCTGAATTGCTCCGAAAAGTTAGATTTTCCTACAATTTTTCTAAATCTGTACACTGTCACCGTAAAATTCTGGTTCCGATATACCTTGTTGCAGAAGTGTTTTCAGACTGACGCTATATTTTCTACCAAGGCACTATATCTGCGATAAAATTTCGAAAATGCCTTACGAAGTTTAAAATAATGAGAGCGCCCCCCCCCCCACCCCCCATGCCACCCTGCCTAAGATGTTTGGCAGTAAGGGCTTTATTACGGTAGTTAAAGTCATTAAGATTTGAAGAAGCTCTGGCGAATCTAATAAGTTGAGATATGTATACCCCATATGAGGTACGCCGGGGGACATCGCCATCCAGAAAAGGGAAATTGACTATATCAAAATCAAAATCGTCCCGATAATCATAAATTTTGGTGGAAACTGTACCATTAGATATACATAGATTCAAATCCAAAAAAGAAGCCTCGGTATCGGAAGAATTTGCTCTATTTAATTGGAGTTCTATAGGGTATATCCGGTCCACCATTTGGTCAAAGTAAATGTTGTCAATATTTAATAAATCATCAAGGTATCTTGAAGTTGAATTGAAAGCCTCAATAATGTCAGCCTGATTTTCACGTGAGAGAGACTTCATGAAATCTCTCTCATAACAAAAAAGAAACAAATCTGCAACAAGAGGAGCACAATTAGTTTCCATCGGAATACCAATAGTTTGCCTGTAAAGTTTAGTTCCAAATCTAATAAAAATATTATCCAAAAGATAAACAAGGGCATCACAGACTTTTTGACAAGACCATAAATTGTGATTACTGTATACATCAGAAGTGAAAAAAGCACATTCTTCGTTGCAAGCCAAATATTGGGTATTCTCCCGAATAAACGTTCGGTTAATTAAATCAATAAGTTTATCTTTTATAAGATGATGAGGTAACGTAGTATACAGTGTAGAAAAATCATATGTAGATAATTTAGAAGCCTGAAAGTTTTTAGATTTAAATTTATTGAGAACATCATTGGAATTTTTAATTGACCAAAAAAAAAAGTTAATTCCGTCCCTTTCGTAAACAGTATCATAGTATCTAATCCAATGTTTTTTAACAACAGTAAGGCATAAAGTTAGCAGTTTGGACAAAACAGTAGTCGTACATGAACTAGAATTAGCACTGAAACGTGCTTTATAAGGTCGTTTATGAAGTTTCGGTAACCAGTATAACGTAGGACCTGTACTCCAGAATGGTGAACAAGCTTTCTAAGGGAAGTAACTCCAAAACTTTAAAAAATGGGTCTATTGTCACTCATTTATGAAAACTTCTTCCGTGTAAGTGCTGTGCCCAATCTTGAGCATAGTCACACTGTAATTCTATGTACATCGTTGAAGGAATGTTCCATGTTCAGGTTAAACTCCCATACTAGATGTAAATTTGGACCCAATATACACTGGACTAGTAACTATGGTACAGGTATTGTATTTATTGGAAATATGTTGTCGTGACTTTCATAATTTTGTATGACGAAGTTTAAATGCTCATATTTCATTTATTTCTCCAAATACCTGAAATTTGTTTTCAAAAAGCAATAGTTCAATATATTACCTTTAAGACTGCAGCATTATAGTTAAGGAAGATCAAACAATTTTTGTAAACATCAACAAGAAACCTAGGTACCCATTTTAGCTATTTTCGGCACTTTTAGCAGAAAATCATCAGACATTCATCAAAAATGACAGTATAACTTCAATTTTATTAAATGTGACTCAACATTTTTCAACCAAACCAATTAAAAACAATTTATTACAAGTTCAGTTATTACCCAAAATTATTTTTAATGACTACATAGTGCTGCAAAATAGCGCTAAAAGCAAGCCTAGACAACATATTTTGGCAGTTCCGTTAGTGATAAGTCCGGGTATTATTAGGTCCGATGATGTATGTTTGTCAAAGTTTGCACCGTTCAGGTCGCTTCCGTTTGATTCGGTCCTGGTCCGTCCTATTCCGTTAGTTACCTTCTTTTCGATCCGTCATTTCGGGTTTGTTTTTGACATCAATATTCTGATCGGACAAATTTTAACGACTAGACCAATAAGCAGGGGTTTTACATCATAAACCACAGCGGCAAAGCTTGACTGGTTCCCTCACCCTACAGCTCAATACTTCTTATAGAACACAGGAAACCAGTTAATGGAAAAAAGCGAGCTGCAGAGGGCATGTAAATTACGATTGCTATATTCGTTTTGACAGCGGAAAATAAAAATTCTTGTGAGAGTTTGATGAAATTATACTACTACCAAGTCTTGTAAATGTATGTGTAATATGCAAGGTAACATTCTGAGATGGATACTGGACAAGTCGGCCCCTAACCAAGTCGGCCTTAAAAAATCGGCCCCTAATATTTATTAATGGTCATTAATGATGTTTAACACGAACATGGTATGAGTGCATATTTTAAATATAAATCATGTATCTATATCTAATATGAATTTAGGCATTGCCAAGAAACGGGCATGGAATTGCTTAATTTTCAAGCCGTACTTTGTTGATGCAGGATAGGGTCACAATCGATTCCCCGCCCCCCTACCCCCGAATGTCATCTTGATTAGTTATTTGTTTCCAATGAGCATCTCTTTAACGTTGACCAACATTATTGTAGTTTTCTTATGTTCCTTTATCATTCCATTCATGGACGACTCTTTTTGTTAAGGAAGTGTCTAGAATGCCGGTACCGGCACCCTAGACTCAGAGGCTAGAGTGCCAGTACCTGCATTCTAACCGATAGGTCTAGAGTGCCTGCATTCTAACCGATAGGTCTAGAGTGCCGGGCTGGCTAGAGTGCCGGTAAAATATTAATTCTTTGTTATTTCCATCATCTGCCACCTAGAATGGAGATAAATGACTTAAAGTAACTATTCCGTTCCATCATCTGCCACCTAGAATCGTGATAAAGTAACCATTCCATTTGTTGTTTTCCTTTCCTTCCGTACACAGACGCCAGCAGACAACATTTTGAAATATTTTTTCACATTTTTCTCCAGCAAACAGGATTTGACATTTGAAACATCAAATCCTGTTTTTGGCGACAATTTGCATGAAAAGGTAAATCCTATTTTCTGGAAAAAAATAAGAAAAAAATATCGCCAATTTGTCATCTGTTGAATTAGCCCAGAGAGTGGTAAAGAAACAAAGAGATTATTACAATGGGGTATTTGTTTGATTAGAGAGAATTTCAGAGTTGTCCTCATCCCCTCCTCCCATCTCCAACCCACAGCCCATCAAGACTCTCAAACATGTAAAACTGCAATATGCCGCATGCAAACAGAAAAGACCTAAAACAGCAGACGCACCCGAATGCGGAGATCGCGGGAGATCAGCCAACATTAAACAGTGCGCATTGGGAGAAAATAATACCTGCAGACCTAGTTCAAAGCTGCATTTTATTTCATTCGTTGTTACGTTAAATAAATTAAATGTTCAATTAATGTAGGCATGTACAGTACAGCTCAGGTGGTTTTTCAAAATGCCCCCCGAGCCGGTGGGGAGTGGATTCGAGTGGAAAGGATTAAATTTTAGTATCCCACAGTGGTTTCACCCGGGCCGGTGGATCCGCTGCGTTCCCACAGTAAAAATCGCCTGATAAAATTACTTTTGAACAGGTAAAATTCGATGCGATTATGACAGGCAATTGAAACAGCCACGGGGGCCACACGGTGTTTCCGCGATGAAGTGAGAAAGCTGTTTCCAAAGGGGCGTGGCTAAAGCCAGTTGTACTTTTTCGGCATGCACGGTTGAATAGGACCAAACTGCCGACCAGATCAAATCAGTCTTTTCAACTTAATGTGTGACAGCAATTAACGAATTTTGATTGTAAGCATTCCCATTCACCATGAGCATACAGAATTGTTGGTATCTACGTACATAAAATGTACCACAAATTCGGTGCATAAATTGCAGTATTCATACGTCCTGCTTGAGTCAGTTTTCGCTCATCAGCATCCTTTTGAATATTAATAAAGCATCGAAACACTGCGATTGCCGATGGACAATAACGAATGCGTATGGCCAATGCATAGAAAAGGATGAGTTTTCCAAATTGCCACTTTCCAAAATTATGGTTTATTCCCTTGTTCTCTTGAAATATTAACCAATGCTGCC